>JAUESE010000020.1:1704663-1721420 GCA_032274725.1 Malacoctenus triangulatus | reverse complement strand
GCTACTGGCCCGCCCCCCCCCCCCCCCCCCCCCAATTTCCTTCTTTTGCTTCCATTTCTCATTTTCTCCCTGCACCAGTCCTTTTTTCACCTTGCTGCCCTTTTGTTTCATCCCTCATGCCTAAACTCCATGTCATTCTGTTTCTCAACCACATGTTCGTTCCTTCCGCTCTCTGTCCCACCCTTCCTCCATCTGTCCTGTTGCTCAGTGGTGAAATGAACTGATGTGTCAGCTGAGTTGATCATCCCTCCAGCTGCTGTCTGCCAACCACAACTCTCTTCCCCTCATGTGTCGCTGCCTTTCTTTCTCTCTCTCTCTCTCTCTCGCTCTCTCTCCCTCTCCCCCTCCCCTGCCTGTGCTTGTCACTCTCACCGCCTCTCTCTTTCCTGCCGTCGTTCACTCTATCATGTCTACTCCCCTCCCCTTCCTTCTTGTTGCATCCGTCCCATCTCCGCTCCCACCCTCTCCTTTATTTCCCTCTGAGACGGGCCTGTCAGAAAGATTCAGCCCCTTGTCCACAGCAGTCTGATGCTGTTGTGTCTGCATGTGTGTGTGCGCGCGCATGTTTTGCACGCTATGTTGAGTTCGCCTTGGTATATGCACGTGTGTGTCCGTGTGTGTGTGTAGGTGACAAAGGATGAGCGAGAGCGCTTGTGTCTCTGAGACGTAAACCATATAAGACTGCAGCAGGGCCTTTCAGGGTGCAGTCAGAGAGGTGTAAAAGAAAGCAAAATAAAAGACATTAGGTAGGTTTCCGTCCAAGGAAACGCGAACAGACAGAATGATGTAAACACATTCAGAGGCCTGGAAAGATTGAATAAGGGGGGAACGAGAGATGAGACGGAGGGGACAGGGAAGGCTGGAAAAAGAAAAAGTGACTGTAAATAGATTTGGATCTGCGTGCACAGATGGGAGAGGGAAGAAGAGTGAGTGAATAGAGGTGGGTGAATATTACCAGATTTAGATGCAGTGCAAGGCGAGGGAATGAAATCATTTGAAAAGTCCCTCAGATGGGCTGTATTCCACAACAGGTGTTCAATATACCTGGACTCTCCACTTCACCAAACCTGAGGGACTGAAGAAGAAATGAACCTGCCTGTGCTAAATGAATGAGTGGGCGGATCATAAGTAACCTTCTGCTTTTTCCTTTTTTTGCTGTAAAAAAAAACAAACCCTTGTGTCGTTACCTCACGTTGGCTACGATGGCAGTGCTGTGAAGGGCAGCAGGTACTCGCTGAAGTACATCGATTAAAAATTGATGTTACTGTTGGACAGAGGAAAGGAGGTTTTACTAAAATTCATTATAAAAAGGAAACTATGGTAAATTCTGACCTCATGTGGACGGCACCTCTGATCAGTTTGTGTGCATTTTTTGAAATCTAATTAATGCCAGAAAAAAAAATGATCATGGCAACGTATTTGGACTTATTCAAACTTTGCCTTGACCAGATTAAAACACTGTTGGGAGCAAACTCGCGAAAGAAAAACTATTTCAAAGTGAACCTTTCCTGTTTTGTTTTCATCCATTTTTCCTTCGTTTTTCAGGAGCACAACTTGAATCCACCATCTGCAAATCAATAGGGTCTTATCTCACCCTGCAGACCCTACAGTAGCCGCAGACGCTCTCTGTACACAGCACACACACTGCAGAGGTATACCTAGCGGAACTAGCGAAGGCAAAGGGTAAATACACCAAGTATTGATCTGACTTTGGCTTTCTCTGCTTTGTATGAAGGCAATTGATAAATAAAAGCTTTTTTCTCAGAAATTGATTTGACAGTACAGCATTCACACCTCACTTTAACAAACTGAAATTTTTCGGTGTTTGTACTCAAACACATTCCGCTCGACATGATGGGTTTTTTCCACATTTCAAAGGACGAACAGTTCTTATCAAAAATATTTCTTCCTTTTTTTGTTTAGCCTACTGCACTGATTTCCCGACCGACATTTACCAGGTTCTCATCCAATGTAAGACTGGGAGTGGCTCCAGCATTCTGAGAACTATAGTTGTACTAAAGAATTAGATGATGGTCGGATACCGTGATGAATGTGTGAGTTTGTTGTCATTTTTAATTGATGGGGAGGAAATTACTTTGGTCCATAAGGAGTAACTAGACTGAACGTTTATCTCTCTTGATGGTTCAAAACAGCTGTTTTTGGTGTTAGTGGGAGAGCTCAAAAAGGTCTTGACAGATTTGGATGAAATCTGCAGGATGGGTGAAAGGTTGTACAGAGAAGAACTGACTGAATGTGGGTGCTGATCCGTTCATCCGGTGATCCAAACTGACATAAAACCACATTTCTGTGGTGTGTTAAAAATGTGTGGTCACTGAGCAGAGGTTCGCACCCTCTAAGTGCATCTCTCTCTCTCTTTTCTGAAAATGATTCACTAAATTCTGATGATGATATGAACATATACTTCATAGGTAGCATTAATTATTGACCTTTCAGAGGATTACTACAATCCCACTTGTAATTACCACTTGAAGGCTGATATGAGCAGCACTCAGAAGTTGGTGAAGACTGTGACAGGACTGCTGCTTAGTGAGGACAAGTGGGAATAGCTTGGAGTGGGTAGCAGCAGCAGGGCGCGGCGCACAGGAAGACGTTCATGGTAAAGTGTGGATTTCTTTTTTCTCCACCAAGCTGCAATAATAAGCTGCATTCCATCTGAAATTATGACACGTGGCGACGGCCAGGACAGGAGGGTAGAAGGAGTTGACGGGGCACAATGTGACTAATCAAGTTTGGAGTCTGACACTAACTAGGTGAAGGCTCGAAGGCCCTGCTGGTAAAACATTCAGCTCTCCGGTGTCACAGAAGAGTGGTTCAGTTGAATGCGCGTGCTCGTTGGCTAATCCCACCACAACCTTGGCTGCAGGACTGCCTCTGCTGCCAGCTCTGCTGCACTCAACCCGCCCACTTTTATTACCACAAAAGGGGAGTTTACTTATTACCTGGCTTTTTAATCACATCGACTTTATATGCATTCATGGTACTTACTGGCATGGAAAATGCAGGGTCTGCTGTGCACGTGCACAGACACACACACACACACACACAGACACACAGACACACACACACACACACACACACACACACACACAAACGCACACACAGAGCAGAGTCCTCTCTGGACTTGCAACTGGGAGCAACATATGATAAATGTCATACTTATTACTGGACTCAGACTCATGTCACAGTTGCTAATCAATACAGCCTCCATCCATACGATATTGATCTGAATGCTCAGCTGTTTAGTCATGATGGCTGGCGTATGAAAAGCTATTCAGGGACTATTTATATCCTGAAGATCATCTGCGTTTTTTACATATTAAGCTCGTTTGTCAATTTCATCCATATCTATTTCTAAACAGCTCCGACAAAGAGCTCCACACAACACCTTATTAGTGTTGCGAAACCGGGTGTAATTGAGATGGGTGACTTCATTTATTGTATTCTGCTCATACAGCAATGTGCACAACAGTGCCTGAATATGCTTTCACTGTTGTATCAATGACAAACATTAGCTCAACTGCAGTGGTTTTTGAAGCAAACTTGTAAAGGGTTCCCAGTTTGAGTTCCCAGACCTGCAAGAAGTTGAGGTGTGGAAATGATGGTGACTGCTCTTTTGAGGGACTGAGGCCCTTAAGCCCCTGGGTACGCTAACTCTGAACATGCTCTGTAAAAAGAAGAGATGAATGATAGTAACTGATGAGTTTTCCAACCTTCGTTTTGAAGACAAATGATAATTGGTGATCCTTATGTGGCAATAAAGCTGGACCCTGTTACTACCAGCAGGAATTAGATAGAAAGTGATGCTGAATATAAAAACACAAACTCAGTAGTTGTTTAAAAACAGAGGCTGCAAAAGACCCTTTTGGGACATCTGTAATCATATAGCTGATGTCTTCATAATCCCACCAGGCTGATTTACTCCTAATAAGCTCTTGAATATGTTGATTAAAGGTTGGATGCAACACAATTCTCTCAATATGAATTGGGATATGTCTTTCGTTGGTTATAATTTGTTTATTAGATATGTGTCCAGAATGTGAAAAACCTGCCACAGTATGGGTGTGTGTGTTGGCACATTAATGCCAATCATCGTTGGTCTTTTGTGGACAATGGCCAATCAACAAGCTGCGAAGTGACCAATCATGCAATCACACTGGTGGTGAATGTCAATCATCATTGGTGAATTGGCAAAGGGGTGCGAGAAGCCAGCTGGCAAATTAGTCATCTGAATTGCACATGCTCAGTCCTGCATATGTGGATGCAAAAGGGGCTCGCACGAATCAGCGGGGACGTACACAGACACTGTGTGTACATCAATATACACACTGATGCACACGCAGTGCTCATGGTAATTACTCGGTCCACAGCTATGACTGACACGAAGCGACACATACAGTGGTATTGACAATGTGCTTTCACAAACGGCTCCTAATTATTACCGCAGGGAGCTCTGTAACACGTATACACAAAACATGACAGCTAAGCTGCAACTGCGATGCCAGTCTGCACATATTACACCCTAACTAGACGGTGGACGGAGTAGCACTTGCGAGATTAGGAAACGCCGCCGATCACCGACAGCTCGTGTTTCTGGCAGCGCCACAAAACATGTATTTATCCCGAAAGTAACCATAAACACACTGGAAGTTGTGCTGATCATATTCAACGGTTTGGTTAGCCGTCAAATGAGGAAGGAGCAGAGACACACCCGGTACAGTAAGGCCGGCAAACAAGAGAGAGCAGCTTTGGCAAAAGTGAGGGGGTCTGGTAAGAGAAAGGCTAATCCCCTCTGTGACACACTGAGTGGCACAGGAAGTGGGGCAAAGAGGGGGCCTGCAAGCCCAGTATACTTCCCGGCTGATCCCTTTGGAGTCACTGAGAAGCTGCTGAGGGAGGAATGCCGTGGACAAGTGTAATGTCCTGAGGAGGACATCAACCACTACATCAAGAACACCTGCAGCGATGGCATGAGAGAGGAAGACAGGGATTGAACAAACGAAGCACCAAGCCGTGCTGTCAGCCACTGTAGCGCTGAACAGACAAGACAACTTGTGCTCTGTTTCAAATCAAGATGTCTCTCCTTTCCCCTTGTTTTGTTTTTACACTGCATACGATGCATATTAGTCAAATTATTCATTAATGATTATGATTGTGTCACTTTCAACGCGTTCTACCACTCATGTCATTTTAAAGAAACACGCTGACAACATAAAAACTGCAGCTACTTCTGCTCGTCAACATGTATATGTGTCTTCTCAAGAGAAACTTTAGTGTAATTTAATTTTAACAACAGAAAATAAACACTGCAGTTGGTATGCAATGATAGGCATTCTTCTCTTATATACTAAAAAACAAAACAAATATTACCCTCTTCTGTGGTTTCTGTGAAGGACAATGTTACTGCCTCCTTTGCAGCCCTCTGTATCCCACAGCTGCATGAACACGGGGTGCTTTTTTAATGATGCATTCATAGATCCTTATCTGCCCATAAAGTCAAGATACATTGTTATATTCAGTTGTCTGAGGCGCTGATGAGTCAGAATATTGTGGCCATATCCTCAAATTACTCTTGTTAACAAACTATATACCTGCTCATGCTTCCAAAAGGGGAACTTTTCTGCTGGCAGCAGCAGCCTTCACCTCAGGGCCTCATGCTTGCATTTGAACATGCTCTACAGTGTTTGACATAAACAAGCTTGCACATCTCTGTATATATTGACATAATGTAAGTTTTTATGACCGCAAATGATGTTCAATGTCCACTGGAGTACTATGTCAACACACTGACACATTGTCCTCTCAGCGCTTACTGTAACTATGAGCAAACCTGTGTCCTCGGCTCAGCTCATGCTGCTGTAAGTTGTTTCACACAACTGCTGCCCGCGACACTTTCTGTTCTTGCTGAACGGCATCACAAACACAGAAGGATACCGAATAGACGGCCTCGTAGCTCTGGGGGCGAGGGGGGGGGGGGGGCCGCGCCCCCCCCCCCCCCCCCCCCCCCAACCAGCTAAGTGACAGTGGAGTTGTCAAAGGAATGTCTGGGTGAATTCAACTGATGTTACTATTGAGATGAACCAGTACTGTGAGATGAACCAGTACTGTATGAAAAGAGGTACGATTTTAGGGGGAATATTTACTCAGCTTTAGAATTAGGTTGTTCTACTGTCCCCCTCATCTGACTAAGCCATTGCTACTCTAATCACCAAGTTAGGAACAGAAGTTAGATTTGTTGAAAACTGTTGGTTTTTTTTCCTCTATAGAATGTCACCATGCATCTGATTGTGGCTCACTAGCCTCATGCATGCTACACGCAATTTACATGCGTGATTTCAGACCAGGAAAACTTTGCTCATTAAAGCATCACAGCGAAACAGTCTTATGAGAGATAAAGTTACTTTACCACAACAAACTTCTTTGAATTCATGGACACATCACCACAAACGGCGGGAGGCAGAGGTTGTCGCTGGGCGTTGCAGGGCACCGAGGCCTTCTCTGCATAGACTGACACTCACATAAACACATTGATAACATTTTAAACCAAGATTGTGCTTGCACTCGCATCAAGTCTCAGTAATGCAGCTTGATTTGTATCTCAGAACTGTCAGCAGGAACAGTACAAACAAAGCACTGCCGACATTTTTCTGACAAGTAAACTGCAATGGAGAATTCCTCAATAAATAAGCTGGTAGGGAATCCATGTGTGAACAAAGTGAAATCAGCCCCAAGAAGCAGTCGGCGAGAAAACGCAGATCTCTATTTGAAGACGCACTTTAATGGGGTCCTGCTGCCTTGTGTCAAGCTTGGACTTTGAAATATGGCCTCAAATCTTTCTTTGATGGAGCTGTCACATTGAGAGCAAAGTCGCAACCTAATTGGAGTGTCACTTAAGAGTAGATGTTTGTTGTTTGTTTATCTGCATACCTCACATCAACTGATAGGGATGACTCCCTGTGTTTAGTCTTTTTGCTGAGAAGAACTTACCAATCTCTTATTTGCATCGCAGAAATGTTCTGGACCAGTTTGACCCAATGGATCTGAGGTTCTTTAAGTGAGAACAATACACACTCCAACAATTAGGCCACAGCTGTTTATTTTATTTTTTGATCAAACACGATTGAAGCGTGTGAGATTGAATTCTTCTTGAATACATTTCTGTAAGTATAGATTGCGTATAAGGTGTCTGTGGCCAATTTCTGTGACAGTGGAGAGGCTGCAGATGACATTTAGGGCTGGAAGATTTAACAAAAAAAAAAAAAAAAATGCTCTCACTGGGGTCTGGAGGAGAGGGGGCTGAGACACAGACACAAGATGAAAAGAAAAGCCAGCGACAGACTGACAGAAATTATGCGGCAGAGAAGGTAGAGGAGGCGCAGAGAATAGAGGGAGACACTATAGGGTGTGTTAATGTGTCTCACAAATACTGCACTCACATAAACCCAGATGCACACAAATCTCTGTCATACTCACACCCCTCCCCCCTCCCTTTTCTTTTCCTCTTTCTCTCTCTATCTCACAGCTTTCTGGCCTCAAATTTATCTTATGATGTCAAATACAAATTAGATGAGTCTGCAGGAAACACAGCAACTTCAAACTACAAAGGAGATGAGGTTGCTTTTTAAAACCCATAAGCTCTACCTCACTCTGTTATCGCGTAAAAGGGAAGCGAGTTGTGGAAACGTGCCTTTTGACAAAAAGGCTCAGGCTCGGTCTGTTGGGGGAAGCTTTGTTCACATTTAAAATGAAGGCATAATTGCATCACAGCAAACCGCAAAGTGTTCTAACATCTCTGTTCAGGCAGGAAGCACATGCAGGAGGAGGCTGAGCAAGGACACAAAAGGAAGGTCCAGTAAAAAAAAAGAAGAAGGCCGCAGCCTGTTTGTGAAAGTTTACAAGGGGTCTTGAATCGCATTTTCTGTCGTCACCCGCGAAGACTGAATGTGACCTCATCGTCTCATTAAACAAACAAAAACCTCAAAATTAATTTCACAATGCTGGAGGGTGAATGTGAAATTTTAGGTCCGCAGAAAACAAACAAAATGATAAATCTTGCATTCATTCCAATTAGGATTTTTTTCCCCCCAATTTATTAATAAGTGGGAAGCACTAGACAAAGACAAAGTTCCAGTCTGAACAGGCCTGACCTGTTCACTTCGGCTGCAAGAACAATTATCAGTCCAATGCTGTTGAACATTTACAAGTAAACTGGCCCAGTGTGAAAACATCATGGCTTCATTTCAGGCCGTGGTGCAACTGGATGAAGTTTACATGTTTCACCAGAGCAGTGTGTGTTTTCCAAAAGGCCCTGACACTGCTGATATGAATATTAGTGAGTGTCATCAACAGTCTTCCTGTGTGAATGCAGACCTAAAGTGTCTGTGGTGTTTTTCATGTAAAGCTTGAGCACCCATAACACTTGATTTGGATAAAAGATATAAAGACACCGATCTGATCAAAATTTAAGCAAGAATTTTCAGAACGATTTACACGCTGAAGGACCTGTTTGTGGAATCAGCCGAACGGAGTTCTAGGACCACTGCTGCCTGTAAACACAAGTAAAAAGTTGCTCCTCACTTTCGATACCGTTTTTTTTTGGAAGGATACTAGAATACAAACGACGTGTGTGCATGCACAACAGTAAAAAACCTCTGACCTTGGGGTCTTCAAACTGTACTTGTGTGCAGCAAGAGTGATAGAAGGGGGGTGATAGAGAGAGCCTTGCATAATGCATCATATGAGAACAGTGGCGGGTCTCTGGAGAGTCCCTGTATAATCTGAACAAAGAAGCAAACTCCTGAGTGCTGACCAAGAACACAGAGCTGCTTAAGCATAATGACCTAAATATGGCAGCTTTTCTCACAAAATCGGCACATTTCTACCAAGAAGACTAATAAGACAGGAGTCTGGGGAGACGGCGGCTATTTTAGGAATTTCCTCGTGACTGGACCGAGGAGTTCTCACACTTCAGAGTTACACAGCAGTTTCTGTTGAGCAAAACCCCTTGCAGTATTTTCCAGGCAATAAACCAGTTTGGGACGATCAGATTCACGGCCATCTTATAGCGAAATGCAAGTACAATACATTCATCTGTAGTAGATAAAGAAGCATCCACATTGAATGCCTCATTTCCAACTTTTCCTCATCAACAACTGCTTTTTTTGCATCGCTGAAATAATCTCAGGCACTAAGAACTATTAACATTAACTATTAACATGATGCTCGATTGTTTTCACTCTCTGGAGAATATTTTCACATGCTCCTCGTTCAGCGCATCACTGCAAGAGTCATGACTAGAAAGCACACACTCAGCACACTGTAAAACCCAGCTGATTGAACAGATGGGGCAGTCACACAACTAAAAACATGACAAGAATAACACCAGACGCACACACATACATACACACACACACACACTCGGACAACTTTGTCTTTTGCTCAAATCAGTTTGTGTTGTGTCAAGACTTTGGATGGCCGAGTGGAAACTCTATTCTGCCCTCTGGCTTGAGTGAAGGGTCACCCGCTGACTGCGTGGCGCTCCATAAAGCAGCTGAGCGTTTATTGCTTTATAAAGTCCATCGTTGTGATGGCCTGCTGGCCTCACACACCGTGAAATCGCCCCGTGTTAAGTTAATAACCATTTTAAAAGGTAATACATGTAAAAACGGGCATTTGAATTAGTTCCGACACAGTGGTCAGGGAGATAAATTCATGATGGTCAAAACGCAGAGTTTCGTCGTCCTCCTGCAACAAGCAGAAAATAGAATGGCAGCACTGCCGAGGCGTCGCCTCTTTGCAGGATTTGGGGCGCCCTGATTGATCTCCCTGGACGAGGTGGCTTGGGGATAAAAAGCTGGGTCACCTTTTACCATCTTTCAGTTGGGAACACAGCTTGAATCTGAGTGCAAATCACTGATCTCAGTTATGCCTCCATATCCACACATTATAATGATAATTTTTATAATTACTATTATTATTAAGAAGCACTTAATTTTTTTTTGTAGCTACTTGAAAGTCTCCTGGCATGCACGCGCACACACACACACAACCACACACACACACACAAGCAATTCTTGTTTCTTTTCGGTCCAATTTTACTGTTGTAAACACTTAAATGTAATCTCGGGTGGAAGTCTTGAGGAGGCTCCATGCTGGTGTTCTGGAGGGGGGTTTGCAGGTCCTTCCCCTGGGGGTGAAACATGCACGTGTCTGACTGTGTGAACAAATAGTAGAAGTGCTGCTCGATGTCCCTGCTATATCATAAATCTTAAGTGGATCATTCAGCGCTGGCTCCACTCTCACACACTTCCACTGATCCACAGGCAGTGACATTCAAACCCGACACATTCTGATTTTTGGTCATCAGGTCGTAAATATTGTTGCCACAGAAACCTTAAACTGTTAAAAACATGAAATAGATTTCTGCAAATAGGTTTTTCCAATCAAACCAGCTTCTACACCACAAGCTCTGCAGAAAACAGCAATGAAATAATCTACAATCTGCATAAACCAAACTCAGGATGCACGGCGCATATACCTACTGCTTTGTTTCTATAATGACAGATGCTGTGTTGAGCTTGTAATGACTCGGGGGGTTTGAGGGGGGGGTACATTGTAAAATGAAGGTGTGTTATGCAAACAAATGACGATCTGGAGGTTGTGTTCATTCTTTGTATCTACCTGCTTAATTCGTCTCACCGTGGCCTCCCCCCTGCATGTGGAGCTGGGGTGGGTTGACAGAGATAGATAACCACGTCCATAATGCATCAATCAGAGGCAAAGCAAAGACGTCAGCGTCGCCTATTCAAACTCGGGTAAAACAAACCCCGGGCAGGTTGTCGGGCCCCGAGTTTAGCTCCTGTCAACACACTTGGATTCATTGAGGAATAATGAGGTTATTATCACATTGTTTTCAGTGCCTTCATTTCTATAAATGTCATGTTAACAACTTAAAGACCACATCATTTTTTTTCATCGATTTCAAGAAAAAAACAATCCGTTTGTGGCAGGTTTTTTTCTTGGAGATGCTCTCTTTTCAGCGGCAGAAGCACAATTCGATGGCATCGTGATGTGGAAGTTGTTTGATGTTTTGCGGCATATGAGGGAGGGTTATGCCTGGTCATGGTTGCGTGGTGATGTCAGAGACAACAAATTCGTAACGGACATCTGGGAACTTCGCGTGTCGAGAATCCTGTTGTCGGTACTGACTCACTCGGCTCGTTGGACGAGCCAAGCCGAAGGGATCTTGTTGGCGGCTTCGGCTCATTTGGTTGAGAAAGCCGTGGTCCAGTCACAAAGCTGGCAGTCCCACCTGCACATGTTCCCCTTCTGTCCTTGTGAAATACGCTGAAGTCACAATCTTTGAGTTTCCCCAAGCTTTGACGTCATCTCAACGTCTGGCTCAGACTTTTTTTCTTGTTCTTTGTGCGAAAATTCCTGCAAAAATTCCTTCTCCTTCTGGCAGAAAACCTTGACATCAAAATAAAATCAATCACATTGCTGTCAATGGCTGTTGACTGGAGCTCTTACTTTGAAAGTTGAACTCTTTAGTAAGTCTCTGCATAAAGCATGTAGCTGTCAAATGTTTTTCAGAATTTGTGAGGAGGAACCTCAGCGGCTTCACAAACGACACCCTGAATGTGACCGACTGTGTGCTGGAAGCGTGCCGGGTGACGAATGTCTGTTTCGACGACTGTCAGAGCATTCCCCTATAAGACAGAGAGTAACTGCTGTATTGTTGTGCCTGAGCATGTTTTGTCACTTGTTGTCTGAATGTAGCAGCTGTTTAATTGTCAGGCTTGCACTTAATGTTCTCACGACAGGGACGCACGGAAAAAGACGTTGACAGTTTTGAAACATCTCAAAAGTGTGAACATGCACACCTTCTTCGAAAATGATCCTGGCAGCTATGATATCGATGGTAAAAAAAAAAAAAAAAACAACAAAAAAAAAACCACCAAATGGTTTCTAAACGTCTGAAAATAGCAAACACAGGGGTGGGTTAGGTCTAACTATTTTCAGATGCTGTAGAAGTTGATGTCATCGCATGTTTCTTTGTGTATTTACAGTTTTTTTTTTAAGGGTTATATCACCTTTGAACAGATCATTGAAAATACGTTGTAATGAAGAAACAGCGGGACACAGATCTTCGCACAAAACTAGACATCAAACCATCACTGATAGCGGACCCCCGCAGAGACAGAGGAATATGTCCATAAAAGCATCGAGAAAAGATAAAGGACAGACGGAGAGAAAAGTGAAGAGGACAAACGCAGGAACGGGGAAACTTCTCGACTCGATGTGGCTCTTCACAGTCTGTGGCACGCGAGCACAGCGAGGGGCAGGGGGGTGGGCGGCGGTGGGAGGGGGGGAGCAGCCAGCGATAGACCACTTTGTGTAACGGAGCCAGAAAACACACAGAGATATAGGAGGAGGCTGAGAGCGGGGGTAATTAGTTTGATTCCCCTATCGAGAGATGGGAAAATCCAGCCTAATTCAACAGAATTATTTTGCAACAAAGAACCGGAGCATGAGAACTCAACGTGTCAGGGAATCTCAAGCTACACAGGTCACTTGTCGGTCAGGTTAAATGCAAGGATTTTTTTATCGAGGCGGATGAATTAGCGGTTCCTTATTAAAGTATCATTGAACAAAATGCAAGAACACAGCAACGAGGGGGGGGGGGGGGCATTAAGGAAGAAATCAATGTAGCTAAGCCACTTCCTGGAAGAAAATAACATCGGTGCTCGATTGAGCAACTGGATGAATACATGCAAGCTATAGGGTGACGGATTATTTGCATCAATTTATGCCTATATGTGATGGAGGAGGAGTCCAATTAAATGTGCAGTGTGTGGTTCTTCACACATGGGGAACATGATGCTTTTTCCCTCTCATTGTCTCTGAAAAAATCCTACAGATTTTTAATTCCTGTGTTAATTTTCCATCTATACAATTATAGTTTTATAATGTAGCTTCTGATGTTAGCAGCTATGGGGGGTGAGCCCGTATTATGCAAGAGTTAATCACCAAATGAGATATATAATACTGATCTGGTAACGCTTGTTCCTGTGCTGCTCTGATTAGTTCTACAAAGCATCTTTCTTTCCAGCCGCTCGCTGGGTTTCTGGCACACACCATGGAAGTGCGCGCTCGGTCTCCCATCAAGCTTCTATAAGATTGTCTTTTCCCACCCCGGAGGCATCGGCCTTCTTCTGCCTGACGCGCTTCCTCAGCTGTTGTCCACGCAGGGAACCATCGTTATGATGCTCGTTTCTTCATCCAAAGTTGTTCCTGTAATTGTGTAAATGCTTTCACACTGGCCATATTTAGAGTGGTCTGCTTTGGGCCGCGGGCTGAGCGTGGGCCGAGCACGGGTCGAGTGTGGGCAGAGCGCGGAGTGGCGCAACGCTGTGAGAGCAGAATTCCCAATGTCGGTTGCACTGAAGCAGCTGCGTGCGGTGGGAAGAGGTGAAATCGAGCTGGAAAGGCTCCTGTTCTCCAGTGAGGAACGTGTTATGCATAGTTTTCGGGGGGGGGGGGGCTAACACAATAAACGGGAGCGTTTGATTCAAGTGAAACACACAAACAAAGCCACAGGCGCCATTAAAAGCCTGAAGTCCCCTGGTGTTCATCCCAAAGTGCTTTACGTTCCAGGTTTGGAACGATTGCAGACATGACGCACGTCGTGGCATCGACCACGGTTGTCATGGAATCATGATGCAGCGCCGGGTTAGCGTGGCCTGCACAGAAGTCTGTCTGAAAGCAGTCTTTGCTTTCTCATCTGCATTCAGCTCGCCCTAAATAACCAGTTTATGTCACTCACATCAATGTGAAAGCTGTAAATTGGTGGGGGGGTGAATAACATTTGATAGCCACAAATATAATACACAAAAGGACAGAGGGAATGGTATAAATACAGCTCATGAAACAGTTAAAAAGTATGGAAGTTATCACTTTAAGGAAACCATAATGTGATTCTTTTGTGTAAAAAAAAATACTTTGACCACAAAAAGGAGATTTCACAGGAAAAACCTTGATAGACTGAGTTGCTCTTTTCCACCTTCTCCAGACACCTTTTTGGTTTGGTCAATGTTAAGTTCATTTTCCTGAACCAGACAAGACTGCATCAATACACAACTCTCGCTTAATGGTCTCTCTTGCCATACTGAGTAAGCTTTCCTTTTAGGTTCGTCTTCATCTCTTGAGGATAAAAAAAAAAAACACATTAAGTTCAGCTGAATTGAATGTTTTTTCCTCTTTCTCAAGTTGAACTGAGGGACTCGGGTCCAACATCGAGACAAAGACATTGTGTTCCTTACTAACCAATCCAAACCTTCGATGGAGTGGTCAGTGCTTTTCCAAACAAGTGCTTGTGAAACCTTTTAGGTGGACTGTGGCAGGAAGAAAAGCGAGAGGCTGCTCAGGAGGACAAAAAACAACTAAGATGCAAAAAGATGGTTGAAAATGAGATTACTCAACATGGTGATTGCTCAATAAAACAGCCATGCTAATTACACACTTGAGCGCATTGGAAACATGCATATATCCCCCCACTGACGCACATGCATAATGTAGTGTCATTTACGGGAGAACTGAGTGTCTGACGTGTGCTGTAAAAAGAGAGATATATTGTCCTGTTTTTGAAGATCAGCCAGACATCCTGTTTACTTTCACTGGCCAAAGCTCACTTACATTACGTCACTGATACAGGCGCATTGTCTTACATTTCACACGGTGCAGGGTCCTGTGCACACTGTGGAGCAAACTGGTTTCACTCATTTTGCAAAAACACAAAAAACATTTTAAAAATGAAATTCAAAAATGAGGTTCAACCAAATATAGAATTTATTGAATCACGCGAGAGGGGATTATAGAGTGAAAAGAAAGATGAATATAGGTTGCAAAGTGAACGAGGTATTGATATTTTACAGTTCACAATGATCAATAAAAAAACGTGCTGCAGAAATGAGTTTTAGTCATTACAGAGAGTTTCCTTCATACTATATCCAAATTTGTTACAAATTGCTTGATCCTCAGCGCATCAGGGAAAACGTCAGATATAATTTGCCTTTCCGAATCAAACATTACAGGAGAAGACTAAAAGAAACTGAATAACACAGCATTGTTGTTTGTTGAAGCATGGAAAGCATAAACGTGTTTGATGAATTCTAAAGTGGCATTTGAATGAAAAGGTTGCAATTGTTCGCCTGGTTCAGAACCCCTCAAACCACCGCAGCAGCAACACTGTTAAAGTTTAATGGGATGTTCTGGATTGCACAGTGTGAAGCTGATTTCCTCCCCTTTTCCCCTCAAAGAGGGGGAGGCTTTTCTTCTTCAAGGAACATTGATTATTCCACTACACAGATGAGGCCTTGTATGACAGCAATCGGTGGATAAGTGAAGCTGAACTGAGGCGAGAGCAAGGTCCTTTTTATTTCATTAATATTCTCATTACCTTGGTGAAACCATGTTGTTGCAGTCAGATGACACACGGACATAAAATGATTATGTAACAAGGTCAGCTCAAAAACTCTGAGGAGTTCCAGGCGGAGTTTTGTAAAACAGTTTGCTGATTATATGTTGTGAGCATCATGCGCTGACATTATGAGCCTCATACACATTTAGTGTCGATAGCGTAGAGCGCTAAGTGTTAATCTGCAGTTAGCATGATCAAATGGAAGAGCGATAATGGACATCTGGCGAGGTTTTCCCTCAGGACATTGTCATGCTCACCCAGACATGCAAGCACTTCTGCAGGAGTGGCCACGTGTGCAGGAACCTCGATTGCTGAGAGAGAACTTCCTGACAGCTCGCTCACGTCTGCATCGTCTCTGTCTGTTTTGTCATGTTGGTTTTATGGGCTTCTTCCTCTTCCTCTTCCTCATTTAGCAGCATGTCACCTTCTGTTGCAAACACATAGTGGAGGCAGCGGCGTGCTCGCGTCACTTTGTGGAAAAACACTTCCTGAATCTTCACAAGCCCTCACAGTCACGATTGTTAGCAGACATGTGAGGGTGTAAATCTTGACATCTTTCTCGACTTGAAATCGCAAACACGCAATGTAGTTTTTTTTTAATGAATATTATTAAGCTTTGTGTTTGTTTCCTTTGTGGTGTTGATTTGTTCTGTGTTTGTTCTTATACATATCGAGGATGCATTAAGAAATATTTTCTTCTTGCTCTGTCAAGAAAGGAGGCATCCTCAGGATGCCGCCCTGTGACACTGAGATTATACACTGGCAGTGTAAATGCCAGTAATGCACCTCTGGCATCACACCCTTCAGCCACACAGAAGGTGAGCATTTTTTCCCTGTTGTTCAGCCGGAGGGAAAAATCCTGATGCAGCGCTGGTCGGTGGCACCTGCAGCCAACCAGAATGCCCCACAGCCAGCAGGGTGAGCAAAACTTGTCCCTCTGTCCCCTTTGGCCTGAGAAATTGAATTGCTTCTTGGAGGACTCTCAGCGCCTCCCTCAGTGTGCTGCCAACTGTGACTTTTGGCATGGGTAAGATATCAGCTGCTGCACCCCACACGGAGCTGCTCATGCTTCTTATTTGACAGGGAAACATCTGGGCTGTTGGTGCTGTACCCCGACATCATGGAGGAAAGAACCCAAAACAAAACAGGGGGGTTTAACGTTTGTACGTGTGTGTGTGTGTGTGTGTGTGTGTGTGTGTGTGTGTGTGTGCTGTTTATCGTGAGCGGAGACAGGGGTATCACTCAGTGAGACAGAATGCTC
>JAUESE010000020.1:1660095-1671264 GCA_032274725.1 Malacoctenus triangulatus | reverse complement strand
ATACTCCAGAGTCTATTTTGTACCAACAGCAGCACCAGATTTATTGTTGCATATTAAGCAGGATCATTTTTCACCTGAGCTTTCATGAACAGTCCGTGAAACGTATCGCGCTTCAGTGAAAGCAGTGACGCTACATTTTCCTGGATGGACTTTGCACGTCTGTTATATGATCGAATGTTCCTCCTGAAGCACAGCGGCCCAAAAGTCTGTGATGTCGGTAGCCCAGCAGTGGCTGAAGTGAACTTAAGGGATGTAAAGTGATCAATAAATGTGATAAACATGGCCACTGGTTGGTTGAGTGGGCCATTTCAGGCTCCATTAACCTCTGTGATGGATGAAGAGAAGGCAGTGTAAGAGAAAGCAGGAAGGTGGTTGGTCAACAAACAAAAGTGTTGACTCTTTGACATCTTCTACCGTCAATAATATATTATGAAGAGAATTTCTATCCGCACACTCATTCTTTGTTTGAGAAAAACCAAAAGCAGCCATTGTTCTTTGAGGAAATCCAGATGACTGCAAGTGAAAGCACACATCCATACAGAAAGAGCCCAATTTAACCACTAAACCCAAAAGTATCTGCTATATTTTGCCACCGTTAAACTTAAGTTTGAGAGACTAATTTATATTTCTCGCTGGCAATTTCGCAGCGGGGCTTCCGCTCCTCTGTAAGCTTTGACAGTGTTGTCAGCGCTGCCGGTCCGCCCATTCTTCGATCGATCAATCACCCTCACACAGATAAAACACACCACTGTGGTCAGCTGTCCGTCACGCGCATCACTTGTCAGCCTTTGACTCGCATTTATTAAACTGCAGTTAATGAGGAGTTTCACTGGCGCCCGTCTTGACAATGTGTCACCAAATCTGTAGCGACGCCTCTCCTCTCACTTCAGAAATGAGCAGAGAAAATGAACAAGCTCACTGGGGAAATTCATGATGCACGAACAGTTTCCTCATCTGCTGTCAGCAGAGTTTAAAATTGACCAGCGATTCTGGTATTCATTGAGTTTTTCTTGTCGTTATGAACTTGTATAATTTGTTTTTTGTTTTTGTCTTTTTCAAGCTGCAGTGAATGCAGAGATGTCAATTCATCACATTTATTTTGTACATCTTAAGGTTATCAAGTGTGTACTGTTGTGGAAAAAAACGATGGTATTGAATAAAAGGTTTAATTGTTGCCCCGTCAGTGAAAACATGAACAGGGTTCCCTGTGATGCTTCCCAGGTCCAAGAGGCTTCAGAGAGACAGTCTGTTTTATTTGGTGGGGATTTAAGTCTAAGGCTTTTTTTGGTGTGCTGTTGAATACGGCGCACTCTGTTGTATTCAACAGCACAAGCTGCTGAACACAACAGCATGCATTCAAGCATCTAACTTATGAGATTTGCATCAGAAGAGAAATCTGTTTGGGTTTTTTTTTTTTTTTTTTCGTCTACAGATTCAATTGAGCGAAATCATCTGAGTCAGACTGTCAGTTATGCTGATCTGCTTCTTCTTATCAGCGGCTTCCTTGCAGCATGTGAAATCATCCAGTTACAAAAATAGCTTTAAGAAGATATTTGTTTTTCCTCCCGTAGATGCATTTTTCCGATAGCGGCGGTGTTTTCATTAGGAAGCGGAGGGGTTTGTTTTGTGCTTGTTCAAGGCAAAAATCTATGCATTCAGCGAGAGTGGGAGTTTCTATTCAGCTCCGAGACAGCGGAAAGACAATGGACGTCCAGGAGGCTGCTGCATGCAGCACTGGCTCCACAAACTCACAGAGCACATTTATAAAAAAAGGGTTATTGTGTAAAAAGTTCAAACAAGAAAAACACACATTTATCGAACGAATGAAGAGTGACTGTCTTCACAACAGGACGCTACAAATGACAAGCAGCATTTTAAAAAAGATAAAGCAGATGAAGATTGGACACGCATTTGAGCTTTTAATGCAGCTGGTGGTGGTGGAGCAGAACATTGGACAGCTGATGATGGAATGATGGATCCAAAGGGTGAGGTGCCGTGGAGAGGAGAAGCAGGAGGTGGGCAGCAAACGTCCCGGGAACCAGATGGATTATTTGACAATTATGTCAAAATAGCAGCAAGAGAAGGAGGGAGTGAAGGTTGGATGGATTGAAGGAGGAGGGGATTAATTGGCTCTTTGGGAGGAAAAAAAAAAGTAGTGATGTCACGTTGGTCGATTAGGTGAGTTTTGACGGTGTGGGAGAAAAAGTGATGAAGTAGCTGGATTGTAGGTAGTCGCTTGTGGACGAATATCAATACACAATCAATGCAAACACACTCAACTCGTCACTAAAGAAAAAGATCATCTGATTCATTCAAATCCTTGTTGCAGAGAAGTATGAGTAAGCGTACATTTTGACTGGTTTTGTCGTATTCGTCTTCACACATATACAGCAGGTCTAAATTGTCCCTTCACGATTAATTAATTGAAAGTGTCACATGATGTCAAGAAGAAATGAAGTCCACAGCAGCTGACTGAACACAGGAGAAACGCTGTGCTCAGGAAAGATCTCCCCGAATTACCCAAGTTTCTGAGTTCAAGGAGCATCGTGGACTCTTATTGACAGGTGCTACAAAGAAGTCAAGTGTTTCCCCCTCATCAAGTGTTATTATTTTGATGGTCTATTGTTGATTAAATGGCCACAATCACTTAGGCTGGATGGTCGAAATGACCCCACAACATTATGGAAAGCAATGATCATTGATGTCGTGGGAGGACGCAGGTCAAAGTTTAAGTGTTTACCAATCAGATTGAAAGTGCAGCGTGAGACACCAAAGAAAGACGTTTTGGGGTAAACAAGCAGAAGGCAGAAGTGCTGATGATAGGGGAGGGAAAATATTGAACTGAAGAGTGCAATGGTAAACCAACGGCTGAAGAGGCTGCTTCACTGTTTACAAAAATTACACATTTTGTGTAAAAAAGAAAGAAAACGAATAAAGAAAAACAACTGGATGCATTATTAAGCTATTTCTTCATTGGAATAGTTTCACTGCATCTGTTCTTACCTGTTGTCAGGTTTGCTTACTTTGTCATATTCCAACACAGTGACTTTTAGATGATTTTAAAGTCCCAAACTCTAACAATATTGACTTGCATTAGTAAAATAATGAAATAATTCGTAAACACTGGGTTTGATTTGATAGATTACAAAGACTGTACATCATCATTTATGACTTCAAAGACTTGCAAGAATAAATGAATAGTCCATTTCATCTCTTAGATCCAAAGACAGTCGATCTTCATGTTTGTTTGGAGGTTGTTTTTTTTGACGGTTCCTCATCATCGTCTGACCCTCATATCACAGCTCCACAATTTCAAAAGCCTGACATTAGATATTAGCTGTAAATTGGACTAGCGCGTTTGATTCCTCTCACTGTGCAACGTGTGAATATTAATGAAGTGGCGAAACAAATTGCGATTATGAATATGTGTGTTTGTTGACATGTGCTCCGATGTTTATGCTAATGCAGCTGCTTATCTTTTTGTGTATCTTGTTCTGCCCCCCTTCTGAACCACATCTATAATCCATAGCTATTGAACTCCTGCCTCCCCCCCCCCCCCCCCCCTTCTCTCTCACTGTCTCACAGTGTTTCCCCTCATCTGTAGGCAGGTGCATGTCCGCTGCCACTGACAAGGTAATGGAGAGATGGGGGGGTGTGCGGACTGCTGAGCACCTGGCTACACATGCACATGCAAACGCAACAGATGAAAAAGAAAGAATGAAAACATAAATGCGAGGAAAGAAAAGTAAGTCAGAGCTGAGTAGAAAAAAAGGAGGGGGGGGGAGTGAAGTGAGTAAAATGGAGAAATTTGAGAAAAGCGGCAGAAAAGGGGGGAAAAAAAACTGCAGCTCAGTCAAGGAAAGAAATGAGGACCCTCTGGGGATGATAGGCAGGGAACATCACCAAGGACAATTTCGGCATCAATGGAGAGAACCCCTCTGAGAAAACAGAGTTGTTGAGAGAGTGAGGTGGTTGATGCTGCTAATTGCTTATTTTCAGGTTTGCTGCTTAAGCATCTCCATTTCCATACAAAGTGACTGACAAGATCCAAAACCAGCAGGGAGAAGAAAGGGGCTGGCTTTTCCTCAGGGCACTCTGCCAGAGTGCGGATGCTATGATCAAGTTGAAACTGTGAATAATTTAGGAGATTTGATGGATGCCTCTGTTCAGTGTGTCTTCCAGGGTGGTCTCAAACATTAACCCCCGGGCTTTATTACAGCCAGCAGGTGTTAGACACTGCAATCATCCAATGAAAGAGTGATTTCCTTTGGAACCAATAAAAGACACTTCTTTTAGGTTGCACACAAACAGGAGAGTAATCACAAGCAAAAATACAGCTACCGTGACTACTTCTTTACACATTTGCGATACTTACCTCCAGCGCTACCTTGCCGCCTTTGAACAACAAGTAAATATGTCATTTTCTTTGCTGTTGGACACAAGCGTCACTCGACACACTCCAAACACTTGCCACTTTCACACTGAGAGAATTTCAGCAAATTTGCACAATTTGTTTTTAAGAAAGAGCGACTCACTGAGCACTTTTCCTCTTCAATCTTCAAATCTGTTAGTTCTTTTTAGCCACTTTAGCCCATCTCCATTTGCAGTTGCAGTACCATTACTGTCGAAGTTTCACTCTTGTGTCTTGTTCACTTGCTCATTCACTAGAGGGATGTGCTGTTAGATTTTCTAAGCTGTGTGCGTAGGTCAGTTTTATAGTTGTGTGGTGTTTCTTTGGTAGTCTGCAGATTGTCATAATCATGTGCTCTTGTGATTTTCAAAGCTGTGTACTCTTGTGATTTCAGTTGTTGTGTGGTTGCGTTTAACGGTTGTATGTTCATGAGATACTTTCAGTCACTAATGTGTTTCTTATTTTTGAGCTCATCTTTTTAGTGTGTATTCTTGTGGATGGCGTGTTTAAGGCTTTTCTCGCATTGTGTGCTCATGAAACAGTCAACTCTTGTATCTCTCACAACTTGTCAACAAAAGAAAAAAAACAATAGTTTTTCGAGAACTCGCTCGACTTCACTGCATATTGTTGCGTTCGTGTGTATCTTGAGCGGAAGCGACCTCAGCGGTGACGTTGACTTATTGGTACAAAGTTCCATGTGCTTTAAGCTGAAAACATGCTGTTGCTGCAGTGCGGCAGCTTGTCATGCAAGCTGTTGGACCAGTAGGCATCACCGCAACATGGCACACCAGCAGGCACATGGCGTATTATATAAATCCATCACACAGAGTAGAAGTGAGGCGCTGCCACGGCTCTGTGAGTCTTGCTGGTGTTGCAGCAATTGAGCGCTTACCTGAAGAGGCTCTCCGGCGACGGCTCACCAAGCAGTGTCTTTTTTAATATCCAATGGTGTCGATTGCAGCGGCTTACTCTTTTCCACCCCGACGATGAGTTTCTCTTTCCTTCTAATCGTGACAGCTTCCAGGGCGCCAGAGGAGACATGCTATTCCCTGACAAGAGCAGGAGTCACGGTTCAATGGCTGGGAAGGGCCACGCACGGAAGCTAGTCTCAAAAATAGGGTTGCTATTATGGAGTGGCTGCATTGGCGCACGTCAAAGGGCAGAACGCTGTTTTGGGTTGTGACTGTTGGCATTTTCTCACAATTTGGAAACTTTGGAAACAGGAATGGTTCACAAAGTGTTTGACGGATTCAAAATGAGCTCATAGATTTAATATAGAAGCTGCAAGATTAGCTTTTTTATAGAGGATATCATAGAAATTCATTTTAACGGTGTTTTTTTTTTCATTAATCTCTGTTGATATGTTCAGTGGAAGTTTTCAATTTTGCAACAAGTGCATCTGATTTGAAGCCTCAGCTGTAACTCAGCTAATTTGATTAGCAGCTGAAAAAGTGCTCCACTCTCCTTGGAACCCAGACTTGAGTGCCACTGAGCGCATCTTCACTCGAACGTGAGGCATAATAAACTCAATACAGACAAACAGTAGCAACCCTCCGATGAAAGGAGCAATGTACAATACAACAAATACTGAAATTACTTTGTAGAACACTGACATGGAGCCTGATCCGTGACCTGCCTTTGAGACTGATATGAAGCACATTTCAAGTGTACTCGGTTCGAAAGAGAATACGATGTTGAAATTACAGTAGACAGTTTCAATACAATGTCACATTGGATCCGTTCACCAATATTCAATGCACAATAGTTAGCAATCGTGGGAGTAGAAACATCAAAAATAAACTACTTTTACCAGTTGTTTATACAAAATACAAGCCGCGGTGACTCCTGTTTCTTGCACATCCAACTTTATCAATAGCCAGCCCCTCCCACTGGGACTTTGGCCCCCTGGGCATCTTTGCATTTGCCCTTTTACAAGTGACAAAAACATTTCTTTTTTCGAAATCCCAAAGGAACTGCACCATAAATAAAGTGCTCATGTTCCACGATCTCATCAAAGCCAACATGCATAGCACGGAGCACGGATCACAAGCAGCAAGGAGATAGACCTTTCTTGACAGAACAAACTAAAAAATTTAAAGCGGGAGGCCGACAAGCTTAAAAACAACCCCATTAGGGGCATTATCTATTGCATCAGCATCAGCAGGAGTTGAGGTCCTTTAACTTGGGGACCAAAGACCAAAATTTGCAAACGTCATGTTAAGATTGCGATCTGAAGTCATAAATACATGAAGATTTGAATTTAAGTTAGTTCAAATAATCAAAGGTTCAAATAGTCGCACAATTACATTTTCCATCGACCCCTTTAGTCTGCTCTCTTTGCACTTGCCATAAGTTATATTTCACGCTTCAATTCACATTCAAGGTGGTTCAATTGCATTATGTAGCTCACACATGGCATCACATTACATAGGTTGGAAGTGGAAACGTTGCAGGGCTGTGTTTCAACGTCACCTTATGACGGCATGCTTTTGCCTACTCGTATCACTCGTGTTTGAAATTTATCAGACAGAGAGAACGCACTCCCCTCCTTTGCCAAGCTCTTTCTTTGACATTATAGAGAGCTATTAGTAGGACTTGCACAGAAGGAATCATTTCAGCACAGTAACCTGGGTATATGGAGATAAACGGTTTAGCAGTGACTGTCATTAATGAGGACAAGCTCATTTCAACTCAAATTATCAACGCTTCTCAAACCATGAAAGCTACAGCTTTTCTGTGTGTGTGTGTTTGGTGGTGGTGGTGGGGGGGGGGAGTTTAGCTTTATTTGTGAAAAGCCAAACTGGTTTCAAGACTCGGATTGATAGAAATAAAGGTCTGAAACACTGGTTCCGACTAACTCTCAGATGGTTGTCACACTCGCGGCTGCTCATCTCACGTCAAGACCAACGTTTCAGGTGAAAGGAGGGAAGTTTGCACTCGCTTCTATTTGACTTCACACCCACACGTCAGTTTTTTATCAGAAAAGGTGGGAGCAAAACACATGCTCAACAGCGACCATGATGTTTAACTCCCAACACGATACTGTGTGCTGAATAAATCGCAAGACATTTAACGTTGCATTTTCGAAGTGAGATTTTGCCACTTCACTAACAGCCTCCAAAATATGCAAATGCATTAAAACAGCTGCAAGATTCCCCTTGATTATGCACATCAGCTGAAATAACTTGTCAGAATGTGGGGCTTCTGAAGTCTGGCCTGGGTTCAGTTTGATCACAATCCATTAGTCTGTGCTGCATTCAGGCTTCAGTAAAACTTTTTTTTTCTTAACTGCACCCAAAGTTCATTTGCAAACCAACTTTGTCAGCAGACCCTGGCACCAAAGGGCCTGTGACAGTGTTCACACCTCCAGAAATGGGCCGCACCAATGCAGCAGTTTCACTGGGACTTGTTTGAACGTCACTAAATATGACAAGTGTGAACACACTCGTATCTGGAACAAGATAGCAGGATTTCAAACTAAAAGTCCAATCGGCAATAAGGAGCTCCCCGTGTAAAATGTGAAAATAATCATGCGAATATGTTGTTTCTTGTAAATTAACTTTAACCTTCTTGAAAATTACAGTGTTACAAAATCAGATCATGTATATAATGCATCGAAAATGTAAATACAACAGAAGTGCTGCTGCATTTTTGTACAAATTTCCACTTCGTTGTGCTGATATCAGTCTGTCCCCACCCAGAAATGAGGCTCACTGGAACCTACAACATTGATGCCGTCGTCATTCAGAAACAAGCTCTGTTGCAGCTCCCATCTATGAATCAAAAATGATGACATTTACGAGAGAAGAATGGCTGAGAGTGGCCACAGTAATTCCAGGAAAATAATAAAAATTCAGTACATTATGGATGTGCCACACAGTAGGATATAATTTAGGTACTGGCTGATGTTTGCATGCACATCTATTTCAAGCCTACATTGGGGACTCATCTATTGTGACCCTGCTGTCACTGCCAAAGCTTTATGTTGTTGGAGTGGGGCTCTTGGCAGGTTTTCCACGACACTGTGCACATTGTAAGACTACTGGCAGATTTAATACCCGCCAGTAACAAGGACATTTCGTCTCCTAATCTGTCTCCCAACTGCTTGGCTGCGGTTGATGACAGCAGGCTCTCCAAGCAGCTGTCCTCTCCACTCTGACTTAAAAGTCCCCTCACACTCCAAGGTCCATGATTTGATGCTCAAAGCCAGAGAGAGCAAACCAAGAGGCACAATTTGAGGCCAAAAAGGTGGCATTTGCTGAGGCTGGCTGTTGATTTATGAGTTAGTCTGAACTTGGGTATTTTTTATTTCTTTTTTTTGGTCCTCTTTTCCATCAGATTGCGGTTCACCTGGCCACACCGTTGGCAGGCTCAGAGACGCCGGGCACAGACAAAGATCAGATCTGTCAACATCATGCGAGGGTGCTGATAGGAAGGCGTGAGATAGCTCCCGATGAAAACAAATCAGAAGTGTCCCGCTCGACTGCATCTTCTTTACCTCTGGCTTTTCTTCGCACTCCTCATGCACTTCACCCACTGAAGGCCTGACGCAGAGCACTAAAATTGCGGTGCGCTCACGGCCTCGACTCACAGGAGAAGTGATTGCTCTCTCTGCTTGTGTGAGATTTATATTTTCTACAGGAGCCATGCCAACAAAAGCAATAAGCTGCTGTGTTATGAGTAAAACTTGAGATATTTTATTACTCTCATCAGTGGGCATGTAATAAAAAAGTCTGACTTCAGTGGAGTTAGCAGCATTGGTTTATGTTGCAATATGTTAAAGGTCAAAAATAACTTTATTGTCTCCTCAGGGGAAATTGGTATGTGGTCATTAAAATGAAAAACATAAATAATACATTAAAACCGTTTAACAATTGGTGACATTCATATATATTTGTTTCATATGCAGATTCTTACTTCATAATCCAGAGAAAGGCAAAGTGGTATTTTCTGATTCAAAGAAACTTCAAAGAAATCGACTAACTTGCTGTCTGGATGGGATCTGAATGTCTCCGTGCGTCAGTGGGAACTAGTTAATGTGGTGAGGAGAAAGACAAAGACACACTGAGCTGCTGACTAACAGCTCTTTCTGCACCAATGTGGGAAATCGGACCAAATAGTTAAAGAGCTGAGAGATTGTGTTGGTGGAGCACAGTGGATTGCCTGGAGACATGTTGAACTGTGGAGATAACGGAGATATAAATGAAGTGCGTTATTAAGACAATTACTGGGACACAAAGTGGGACGGGAGGCAGATAAAGCCATGCCAGAGGAGTGTTGCGGTTTCCCTCTGTGGGCCGCCGCTGATAGGGTCCTTTTAAAGTAAATAGATTGGAAATGTGCTAAGTTAACACGCTATGTGTGGCTTTGGATGACTACAGCGAGAGAGGTATCAGTTACTCTGAAAAAGGAAGCAGGGCTCTCTCAAGGGAAGCTGGTCATCCTGACCGCCGCCTCCAAGACACGATGGGAAACGCTTGAAAGGTTTGACTCCAGCAGCTGTCAGAGGCCGTCTGCATCGGCCTATGTGTCATTTTTCTTATTCCATTAAACACATCAGGGGACAGTTCTGACGAAGTCCAGTAAAGATAATTGCAATGGATCAAATTTGGACTTTTCTGTTGATTCCAATTATTGTGCGTTTTATCCTCAAATTAATTAGAAGAAAAAAAAAGACTAGAATTCAGCGTGATAATTTTTTCTGGACCTGCAACAAAGTCAAAATCTTGTCTTTTTTTTTTTCTTAAGCACCACAACGTGAAATGTGTCCCTGCTTTCGGATCTGAATGTAATTTCATCGGCACGGTTTGTTGGGATCAGGGGAACCAGCGGATTGATTGAAAAAACCAAGCCTCGGCGTGTGATGCTGCCTCTGCTGTGAGGAGAGGATATTGCTAACTAATGCTCAGCGTCTACCTCTATATCCTGGTGCGTCAAACGATGAGAGAACGGAAGCAGGGGGGGCAAGGCGGGGGTGCACAATATGCTAAATATTTTCAGAAGGACCGTGAAAGACTTTTTCTCTTTGCTGCGCATCAACACTTGGGCACTGGTTCAGCACAGGAGGGGGCACCGCCTCACGAGTCACTCGCACATGAGTAACAGACTTTTGAGTTGCTCCAGAAGGTGCATATCCTATATTCAGGCTCTTTTGATTTTCCCTTTTTTTTGTCACTCTGTCATGCTCGAGCTTCTCAGGAATTAAAGGGATTGTCAAAACACAGAAACGTTGCGGAGATGAAAGCACAAAGGCGTCTCACGCGATGTGAGACGGCAGATGAAGCTGCCTTTGTTTGAACAGGATGTTCGTCTCGGAGGTTATCTGTCGGCCCCGCTCCGTTCCTGTGAGCTGGCCTGTGACAAAACACGAGTTTTTCTTCCTGGGGTCGCGCAACTGGAGTCGACAGGTATGTTTGACCCTGCACGAGCCAGAAGTCAATGTCATTCCCTCCAGTGGATGAAAGAAAAGAAGGAAAAAAGGCATTTTTTTTCCCCACCGCTCACTGAAGGTTGGCTGAGTTGAGAGCACAGGGGTCACTTGGGGTTTTCTTTGAGGGGAACGTCATCAGACTATCCACGTCCGCTTCTTTTTCCCCTCTTGTTCTTTAGTTGTTGTCTTAACATGATACGTTCATGCATACCTCGTTTTGCTGTATGTTTGAAATACATTTGCTTCCTGTTTGCACCTCTGCAGAGGCGAGTTTATCTGCTGGAGATTTTTGTGGGAAAAAATGACTCATTTTAATGACCACGTCAAA
>JAUESE010000020.1:1609440-1625185 GCA_032274725.1 Malacoctenus triangulatus | reverse complement strand
GTTGAGTTTGGCCTGGCACGGCAATGCACACAGAGCTTGAGGGATTTCACCAATGAATATATATATATATATATATACAGTATGTTTTGGACGGATTGCACACAGAGGCTGCAGACTGAATTGCTGCTGCGCTGTACAGTCTTTCGTGACGGCCTTTCATATGTTTTAACTTTGTTTGAAAAGACTTTTTTTTCTGATTGGGATGGACTAAGAGCACACGTTTGGACTGTCAACAATAACTCCTTCTTGTTTCTGTACAAAGGATCATCAGACAAATCACATTGTAACAACACTGTGCAGTCACTCACTAATATACATGTACATAAATACAAAAAGTACAACATTGCTGATATGAAAACATATTCAGGAAGTAGGACAACAATGTGAAATAACGTGGCGCAGACACAACAGTTAGGAGGAATCCCATCAAGCAGAACATCTTGAGTTGGACGCTGAGTAAAACTCGGTTCTGCTGACGTCTCGGACGGCCCCCTCTTTCTCCTCCAGGAGCCGTGTAATCCCTGGACCACACTCCAAGCCACGCTATCTTCTTTGGGAGTTGCCAATACTTTTCCAGAAGCAAAGTGGGTGCAGAGTGGCTGATTTCGGAGCGATGGATTTCAACAGACGGGGACATTGGAAGCTGCGACGCTGCAATGATCGCTGGCTGACACAGCTGTCGTCAGGTTTGCGCCCTGCTAATATTTCATAAAAGAGACATTTTCACCGAGTGATTCTGTTACACAGGTGTTGCACACTTGACTGTGTTATCATAAACCACTGATGCTCACGGATATTGTGTGAATAAAAAAAGCCTGAACTTTCATCACAATTCTTGAAAGTGCTCTAAATTTTTGACCTTTTCATAACCCCAAAATACAACATGTCAGGTTCTGCAAAAAGGTTCAGGCCCCGGCGATGACTTCACTCGGACATGCACAAATCTCACATGACTTTCTTTTTCCCTCCCCAGAGACTCAGATTAGGTTTTGCCGTGCTGAACCGCTCGCTTTTGCTTGACCTAACGTCCCTTGTTTCCCCTCGGATCGGCTCAGCCGACAGGACAGAGGAAAGCTGTTAGTGACGGCGACAGTCCAGCATATTCAGCTCAGGCATTAGCGGTAAATGGGTTTCCACGAGCCATCAGGAACCGGCTGGCTAATTAAGTGCTATCATGATTGTGGTTATCTAGTCATTCTGTCTGCCCGGCTTTTTTTCCAGTCCCACTTTGAATGTATCTCGAGCAGTGGCAGGAAGCAAAGTAAGATTTTTACCTCACTACTTTACCTTACAGATTATTCGACTCCTGCTCTGTTTGACTTGTGTTTTAACCTGCTACATTTGATAAGGGTAGAGGCATTTGTTTTATCACATGTGAGGATTTAAGATAGAAAAACAGCTAATGTTCCTGAAGGACTTCACATGTTGAACATCAATAACCATGCCATAAACTGTACCTCAGCTTGTTCTCACTTACAAGAATGAAAATTGTCATTAAGGACCTGACAAGAAAAGGTCGTCTAAGTGGCATCTGCAGGCTGCTGGAGCACCCAAAGCACAGACCAACCAGACCAGGAGAGGAACATCAGGCAGGAAACAAGAACTGTCCTTTGTGGCGCAGGAGCGATACATGATTCATGAACGTGTGAATCACGAAACATCCAGCAAAAAAAAAAAAAAAAAAAAGGTATTCTACTCCTTTTGTGAAGCAATCTGGGGTGTTGCCATGGCACTCCTAATCGTGCAAGAAAAGTGTGCTCATTTTTTTCAGCTAAAATATAAAAAAACCAATGAGTCAACCATACACTTACATTTTTCCTGCATGCACGCAATCACTTTTTTAGTTGTGTCCCCTGCTATTTGTGTGATGTGATTTTCCCTCCATCGTGCAGGTCTTTAACCGGCCCTTCAGCCACAGCTCTGTCAAGTACATTGCAGCTTCACTGTTCTTGTTCTTTTCTGTTACGTTTCCTCCCTCCGCGGTCGTGTGACACAGTCCTTTAACACATGACAATTCTGCCCCGCAACCTTTCGAGTATATCTGCCGCTGTCATGTATCAGGCGTCACATGCTCTCAGTGATATGTCTTTGATTTGCCCTTCAAACAAAAAGGAGGCATGAACGTACAGTTCAATGAAAACTTTTTCCCATCCGATCACCTTATTTCATCTTCTTCTCTCTCTCTCTCTGCTCACTGTTCTGATTTTTGTCCTCATAAAAATGTCTATTCAAACCTTTTGTTGCTATTCCAAGTCTTCTCTTTTGTCTCTTTCTCCCTCCTAATCCCCTTCACTTCTTTGATACGGTGTCATCGTTCCTCTTCACTCATCTTCTGCTTTATTGCTACTTCACTGATTTCCCTCTCGCTTTTCTCTTGTCAGTCTTGCCCAGCTTTTTTCCCTTCTTATATGTCGTCCTTTTAAATGTACTTAAAGCTCTCTTGTGAACAGGAACAGAAAAGTCCTCTGGAAGCTTATAGGAGGGTATCTGCATGTGTGTATTTGTGTGTGTCGTCTTGCAACAGCAGGAGGCACTGCTGCTCCTCACAGGACAATAAGCGCTGCAGATGCCCACAATGTGCGTCTGCGGCTGGTTCACAGTGCAGTGGGTGTGATGGGGGCAATTTAGTACATAAAAAGTGTCATTACAAGAGAGAGCAAGCGTGTCGAGTCACAGGTCAGATCAGATCATCATACATCAAGATCAGAGCGGAGGCACGAGGAGATAGGAAGATTTGCCAGAAGCAGACAGAGTGGGAAGAAGCTGTCAGACTGTAAAATTTAATTAGAATATTCGAAGAAGGGATTTTCCTCCCCTCAGCTCACACAAGGCTTTGAGGGATGAAGGTAGAATGAAAAGTGAACCAGCTATGTTTTCTAAGTGTGGTTTATCCCTCCATATTTGACATTTACCTTTAATTATTATGATTTTTTTTTCTGTTTTCTTTTTAAAGCCATACTCTGAATGTTTTGAGACAAGGTTAAATAAAGTTGGCTGCCAATGCAATTTGAGGAATACTTGGATTCCCGCACATCCTTATTTTAGACAGTTGTGACAACACAAAGGTACGTGTTCTGCTCGGGATAGAGGAGGGACAAAAACTGAACGCTGAGGAGATCCCACCCAGTGGAGCTGTTTCATTACCTCGAGATATTGCCAATCATCTCAAAGTTATAAGCTGCATCATTCCAAAACCAAACTCAGCAAACTGCTGATGTGGGGTGTTGTGACATTTATTCCCGCAGTGTCAAATGGCCTTTAAATATTCAGTGAACTTCATACTGTGTTGTTTCACCTGATCAGTCTTGACATGCTTTCCATGATCAGCCATATTTACATTGTCACACACAATGATGGCTGCTATGCGAGGTGGTCGCACATCCCTGGGAGCATTGTGAGAGATTGCTCAAGGATGCTTTGACTCATCGACTCATCAAAAAAATATGAATGTTACTGAAACGAAAATTATTTCTGCAATGATCTCAGACAAAAAGTGCATGTGCATTAATATGAACATCATCTATTACAATTACATCTATTGCAATGAATGTGTTTGTCATAACTCGTTCATGAAAACAGCAACTTTTGCAGAAATGTCACCAGAGTATGTTTCTCAGACCACAAGAAAATACCCTTTTACCAAAAAAATAGAAATGTCCACATAATCAAATTGAAACTGCTCCTGTAAAAAAATATTTTTTTCTTAGTTCCAAAAGAAATTAATTTCGCAAAATTAATGTTCATGATGACTACACGAAATGGCAGAATCACTGTTGTACAAATTGTACATATTTAATTTTCAAATTTTGCCGTTCTAACGCGTACATGCATAGAATGTCTTGTCACGAGCAAACCCACGAAAGTTGTTTGTCCATTCAGGTTTGCCGTACTTTGCTGTCCAAAATGGTGAAGCCGCTCGCGCATGCGCAACTCAAATCCGGCAGCGACACTAATGACAGGACATTTGCTGTTGTTTTGAAGATGATGGAGGAAGAAGAATTTGAGTTCGCCGAGGACCTGGAGGCTATTTTGCACCTGACTCCAGAGGTGCAGCTCGCCATTGAGCAGGTACCCGCCCGGTCCCGCGCTCTCTGCTGCTGCCGCTGCTGCTGTCGGTTTCGCAGCCTGCACAGACGTGTTAGCAGGCTAACAGCCTGCTGGAGCCTCACTCGAATGCTTTCAATAAAACACTAAAGGCATTATGTTAGCACAATGTCACTCAATTCAAGGTTTTCCATGTAGTTCTAACGTTAAGAGTTGGGCTTTGCTGACACGTAGCTTTACTTCTACGCCTTGTTTACCTTTGTTATTGTGCCATTGTGGTAGTAAAGACATCAGGTGTCACTCAGTTACGTGTCAGGTTTCGTCCAGCGTGACACTCGTTGCTATCTAACGGCCTCTCGTTTTTTTATGCTCCAGGTTTTCCCCAGTCAGGATCCGCTGGACAGAGCAGACTTCAATGCTGTGGAATACATCAACACACTCTTCCCCACCGAGCAGGTACAGTGAAGTGATGCAGGCGTGTCTGAAGACACCCTCTGACCCGCCGTCCTTCTGTCCACCTGCTTTATTATTAATATTGGAGTGTGTCCGCTGCTGTGGCTTCTTCCAGCCCACAATAGGAGAATAGCAAGATGCAACAAGTACACACACACTGATTCAACACGGGATTTTTTAGTCCACAGAAGTTACAACAATACTTTGTTGAATACTTGGATATTTTACCGGGGTAGTAAGAGGACTCACCTGAGCCCTACTGCTGTGAGGTGAAACAGAGACCCAATAAGACAAGACACCATCACCACTCATTTTTATACGAGAGTACAATCCAGTATGAATGGACAACAGTAAAGTAGAAAATAAACAATCAATAAGCATTTTAATGGATAAAACAACGTTTTATTGTTGATAAACAAAAGTGAATATAAATCTCTGTCTCTGTGTTGAGTTGTGGAAGTTTAGCTTTATGAATTTGTGCAAAAGTGATTAAAAAAAGATTAAAAAAAAACAAAACATGAACTGCTTTAGTGTATCAAGTGGTGGAGTTTCTGACTGTTTCCAAATATCATTTTCTGCCTTCAAAAATACATCATGTAAAAACTTTTGAACCATCAAAGACGCCTGCTAATTTTAAATTAAGTTGTTTTGGTTTGGACCGAGGACAGGATGTGTCACAGTGCCACATCATGGTGCTTCCTGACCAGCTTCGTTGTGATCTGTACATGTGTGTATACTTAGTCTCCATGAGGGGTCACTGTAGACCTGCTGCTTGCTGTTGTGTACAGTCGAGGAGCAACTTGGTTGCCTGCTGTTCTTTTATGCCCCCGTAGTGTTTCTGTGCAGAGGACATTTGCAGGTTCCAACTTTCTGTGTGAATTGTAGCTGACAACAAACGTTTTGCAGGACGACACAAATTCACCTGCTTGTTTTGAATAAGAAATGGAGGCAAAGCGTGAGACTGTTGATTAAATATAACACAGGTTGGACAGAAGACAGGATGTGTGTGGTCTCAATAAAGAATAGAATAAACAACAATAGTGTGTTTACTTTTAACCTAATTTCTTTCTCCTTGTTTGTTTTTTTGACCATCAGTCTTTAGCCAACATTGATGATGTGGTGAACAAGATTCGCCTGAAAATTCGGTGAGTTTATGTATAAATTCCTGTGCATGTTTTTTTTGCTGATTGTTTCCTTCCGATCACATTTGGGGTCTAATTTATCTCACATTCGGCAGACGTCTTGATGACAACATCAGGACAGTGGTGAGAGGACAGACGAATGTGGGTCAGGACGGCCGGCAGGTGAGTCCAACTGGAGCATCACTGAAGGTCAAACTGCATCAAAGGGCGAGATGATTTGCGATGCGTGTCGGCCGAAAAGTAAAATAATGTGTCTTCAAACTGCAATTTTGAGCTCCAGTATGTTGAGATCTTGTTGGGACAGAGCAGCTCACTCCCATCTTGTTTCATTTGTCCCCTGCTGTCACAATGGTGCCGCTGGTTGAAGCTAACAGAGGAAAACGCTGCGCCTCCTCCTCCCCCTCTCGTGTGCTTTCCTCTCTCCATACTGCTTCCATGGAAAAGGACAATATGACTCAGATCCATTCCCGACGCCCCGGCTGCCCCTCTTTACGGAAAACATGTCTGTGAAAAAGATTCCTGCATGTAAATACTCAGATTTCTGTGGAACCGGGGTTTGTGACTCCCAACTGTGTTTTGTGGGATCGTGATGGAAAAGAACGGCCTCTTCTGAATCAGTCCGGGCCCCTCAGTCTGTGGCTTTTAGGGAATGTGACACCTGATGGGTGAGCCCAGTGCGTTTGTGACCAGCGAACATGATGAGGTGTGCATTGTCGTCAGGGCGTCTGGCCCGGTGGCCCCGTCTCTCCCAGCCAGCTACCGTTTAGTAGCGGAAACACACTAAATCCCTCTCTGGACCAATAACGTTAAACAGTCACACACAATAATTTTCGTTTGTTTTTCCAGCCCCTCAGTCGTCCCCCCCCCCCCCCCACCCGACATTTCCCCGGGGGGAAAATCTTTTCTGCAGATGGAAAGATGGCGAGGTGTATGTTTCAGGCAGGCAGGCGTTCCAAACCTATAGAAGGAGAGCAAATTCAACCCAATCAGCAGTTCAATGGTTGCTGCTGCTGCTGCTGACTGACGTGGCTGCAGCCTGTGAGAGTATTGGGACTTCACACGCCATCCCGGCCCCCGTGTGTGCACAACACGCACGCCGAATACCTGCGCTTCGTCGTCCAACGCCAGTTTCCTGCCACACACAAGCTGCCAGTGTGTCTCCCCGCCTGCCCGTTGTCATGGCAGTGTGGATGATGTCTGCTTCACAGCCAGCTGAGCCCAAAATTACAGTGCTAATGAAGAGGCTAGTTTGCATTTATTAATTTTTTTTTTCTCGATAATGAAAATTAAAGATGTGGAATCATTTTTCGTCTGACTCCATTTGCGGAACTCTCAGCTGGAGAAGCTCATTAACTCGAGCAAACATTTGTTATCATTTACTGCCTGCCGTTCACATTCCTCCTAATTGATTGCTTTTCATGGTTTGTGCCATAGCGAGCTGCTTCGCACAGCAGTGCGCGCACTCGCTGCATACACACAATCACACCCTCTCGCACTGTTACAGTGCGGCGATATTGGTTGTGTTGTTGGCAGCCCTGTATTTTGTCTTTTTTAGTGTCTGGGTTTTTTGTTTTTGTTCATCAAGTGAGAGCAGGATACAGCCTGGACAGATCGCCAGTCCTTCACAGGGCGAATGCCTGCACGGAAAAGGCTCCACCTGCTCGGTGCCAACTTCTGCTCCACCTCGACAATGAGTCTATGTCTTGTGGGCTTTACTGCCCTTTTCAGAAAAGCTTGTTCAACGTGACAACTTCAATAAAAACAAAAACAGGACTTTTTGGTTATTGTCTGGAAGGGAAAAATGTAGTGAAAAATGACCCTGTTAGGGAGATAGTCGCTGTTACAGAGAAGTGTTCCTGTTATATAAAAGAGTGGATTAGAGAGAGTCGTGTTTAGGTGAAACAAAGCGCTTTGCTGCACGTTGAGCTTGTTCCTTTCTCTCAACTGTCTTTAGGAAAATGTTTACCTGGCGCTCAGGCAGCGTTCCAACTGCTAAAATAGCAACGTTGGGTCAATCTGATTTATTGTGCATGGCCAGAATCTCCAAAGTACCTTTTTATGTGCCCCATGCTCCAGAGCAGCGCACTGCAATCTCCCAGAGGGAGACATAAACTTCATCCCAAGCATGTTCAGACACTGAAAAAAAGAAGCTCTCCAATTCTTGTCTCGACTTAGTAATCCAGCCTCCGTGTGCCTTTAAACATGTGCTGCGTGTTGCATGTTACACTTTTTTTTTCTTACGTGCGTGTTTGTGCGAGGGCAGATAATATCTCTGGCACGGAGGCGCCCACTGGGCAGTGGTCTCTCTCGGCTTTCCTCAAGGCTAAATGCAGGAAATGAGCAGAGGAAGCGTGCCAGATCGACTCAGCTGAGTCTGCATGAGCGACAATTGCAGCTCGGGAGCTTCTGGACCTCCTCTGTGCGCGCTTTGTTTGCTCAAGCACTCCTCCAGGGAATCTCCTTCAAGATTCAAAGACACTCCTTTCCTCCCAACTCCAAGATCAAAGAGTTAATACTTAACTCGCCCTTACTTTTTAATTTATCCAATGAGTGGCCAAACAAAGATTGGGATTAAAGCATTTCAACAAGAAAATTGGTGCGTGATGGATGAATGCAGCTACTTTTCTTCTTGGTGAAATACAAATCAGCACCACTACTAAATTGCCTTGATGGACAGTCATTGAGCATGGACTTTTTTGGGGTTTTTTTTTTAATTTTTCTCCTGGTATTGTGGATTTGCTGTGATTTTACCACCTGGTCAGTCACTAGTCTCCGAGGAACGTCAAACCAAACTGTATTTATGTCTCTAGGTATGTGTTTGCTCACCCGCTGCCCACTTGTTTCGTATCGGTGCTAGTAAAAGTGCAAAATTCCTTCCACAGCTGGTGCCGGCTGTTAGCATTCCTTGTGTGCATGTGTGTGTGCCAGAGGGGCTGGAGGAGAGTCGGGGTTGTGTCTGCAGTGCCACAGCATCGGGCCAAAACGAAGGCAATTACCGTAGCATCAGATGTCAGGGCGAAAGCTCTGTTCAGGACCATCAAAGAACAGCTGCCATGTCAGATGATGGGGAAATATTAGAATAGCACTCGAGCTCTCTTGCAGCCGTAGCCGTCTAATGTTATCTAATCTGGACCGGCTTTATAGGCTGTTAAAGCTGCTAATGATGTCTTTAGCCTTCCCGGTGACAGTCTCTGCGCGGAGCTTAGCCTCTGTGCCTGCGCGTCAACTCGAGATCTATCAAAGCCTGAGATCGAGATCGCCCATCATTCACACACACAATTAGTGTGTTTGACATTACACCCATTCTCCAGCTAGAAACAAGCATTAGCATGTTTGACTTTCACATGGGACAAAGCCAACGAAGGGGATCGTTAAAAAATTAAACCCAGACACTCGCAAATGTCTCTGATATTTCACCCAATATCTGCTTCTCTCAACAATTCTTTATAGGAAGTAAAGTTAACTTTTTTTTTGGCTTTTTTCCCCCAATAAAAGTCTTCATCTGCATTTGTTATCCTAGATTTGAATAAATAGCTCATTAAGAAATAAAAACTTTTTTTATGACCAATATAGGCTGCTGGCTGGATTCCCACGTTTGTGTTTCCATTCCCATAAATTTGTGGTCGGTTTGGAAGTTACTTTTGGAGGGAAGATTATAGTGTGACAAATGAATAAATAAAAAACGAGATCAAATCCAGACAATCCCTTGCGTTTTATGCACCAGATTACAGCCACAAAAGTATAATTAAAAGTTCATTTATTGGTATGACTCCTTAGAACGTCATCCTTAATAGTCTATAAGCTCAGTTTCCATATTGTATTCTTGCATGATAAAATGCAGGCATGATATACCATGAACATGTAAGCACATCGTTAGTGATACAGGACCGCTCAGCAAAATGATGTAGTAACTGCTGTTCAAATGTTGGTTCAGCTACAGTAGTGCAAAAACGTGTTGGTTTATTGTGGTTTTTTTACGTTTGTTGTTTCTTTTTATATGTCTGTCATGTCAGGCTTTGGAAGAGGCCCAAATCGCAATCCAGCAACTCTTTGGCAAGATTAAAGACATTAAGGACAAGGCAGAGAAGTCGGAACAAATGGTAATTATTCATGCATGTATATATGTATGTATGTACACCTACACAGATGCCTATACAGATACACATCCAGAGATACCTGTACACAATGTTATACACCTACAGATGCATGTAACGTAAATGCATGGAGGCATGTGCATTGACTTCTTCGCGCAGTTGCATGAATTCATACCAATGCAAGTGCAGTTATGTATACATATAACTACACATACAATAACAAAATATACACAGGTACTTGTGCATACAGTACACACAAGTACATACACAAATATGCATGAACACTGTTACAATAGAGGTCAGTGGGGCAGCGTGAGTCAAGGTAATGTGCCTTCCATGTGGCTTTCCGGTAACAAGCAGCACTGTGTGCAGGCGTGCGCGTCAGAGTCGGTCAGTGAGAGTCATTGGAAGGGCAGTAGGGTGGGTGGGTGGGTGGGTGCAGGCAGAATGAGGCTGGGATTGTTGAGAAGGGGACACTGGCTAACAGACCCCCCCCCCCCCCTCCCCTTGTGAGGCCATGGACATTCAGTTTATCTCAGCCTGCTTTGCTTTGCTGTTTTTCCTTCATGCTGCTTTCATCTCTTTTTCCTGCTGAGGTGGTTGTTAAACCAGTCTGACTTGATCCTGCACAGGTCAAGGAGATTACAAGGGACATAAAGCAGCTGGACCATGCAAAGCGCCACCTCACCACTTCTATCACGACCCTCAACCATCTGCACATGCTGGCTGGAGGTGTCGACTCGTTAGAGTGGGTACACTCGCAGCAAACACCAAAACACTCAGAGAGCTTCCTCAAACGAAATGAAGTCATTAATTCAATACAGTGAGCTGTCGTCGATGCGCATGCACAGAGCTCCTGAACTGTACAGCTGCAGTAGAGGATGTAAATGTTCACTATTCACCTACGTTGTATCACCAAACAGGCAACAACTTAACATTGTATGTATTCTTGTTTCCAGAGCCATGACCAGAAAGAGACAGTACGGCGAGGTGGCCAACCTCCTGCAGGGGGTGGTCAACGTGCTGGAACACTTCCACAAGTACATGGGCATACCTCAGATCAGACAACTCTCTGAGAGGTAACTGACATGCACTAACACTTCTCAGTGCTGTTGGCTGTTGTGCTCTGGTGTGTTTTTCTGGAGAGTTTTTGTTGTATTAGTTATTTGGGTGAAAACATGTTGTCAACAATGAACTACAGTTTTAAACCATTTCTGTCACACTACGAAACTCAGGGTTTTTTTTGCCAAAAGTTAAATTTTGTAAACAAAGCTGATAGTTTAAAAATACTTCTCTTGTCAGAGTGAAGTATTTTTACTTCACTCTGACTGTAACTTGGGTTTTAACAATGAAAAACCCAAGTTACAGCAGCTAAGTTGCAAAATATTCATTAATTTAAGCGTTTCAATTTGTATATTTGTGGCCTTCATCTTCAATGTTTAGATTGTAATGTTCCAAAAATAATCAGGAGTGAGGAAGAAATTCATTTTCAAGCATCTTTTTCCCTCAATTTGGTGGCAATTTTATTTTTTCACTCCACAAAAGTGATGTCATGAATTAGAGGCGCTGAATTTTGTTAAAAGTTGGCCTGTAGAGTACAAGCGAGGGATCATTTGAGCTTTTTGGTGTGTAGTGAAACGCTCCAGCTCATTTCCAGTCGCCTGAGGTGGATCTCTCTCTTCACAGCCAGCCTGCAATATTCCACAGACTGTCAACTGAACGGTCCAAACGTGCTTACAGTATTTGCAAAGGCATTTTGCACATTACATCCTGTTTATGCACACACACACGGACAGACACAGACGTACATCAACACGTAAGCACACGATCACGCACATAATGGAGAACACAGGAAGGAAACGCACTGAATAGGGTTTCATTATGCCAACATTTCTTCCAGGGTGAAAGTGGAGACACACCACCGTGTGTTTGTGTGTGCGTGTGCGTGTGCGTGTGCGTGCGTGCGTGTGAGTGCATTGTGCACACGCACATGTTGTTTCACGTAGACCAAATTTTATTCTTCTTCACTAAAATGATCCAGAATCAGCAGAACCAGTACAGGACAGCCTGATTTCCAGGTTCAAAGCGAGACTCATCCCACCAGACCACAGAAAGAAGGGGGTGGGGGGGGCATGAGTCTCTGTTGTGTTTTGACTGAGGTGTGGTGGATGGCGTTCATACCAAATAACAGCTGCGTGGAAGAAGTGACTCGACGAGGGGAGAGGAGCAGGGAAGGGAAAGATATGAAGGCAGGGCTGACAGCTGGATGCAAAACGTGATCCCAGAGCCAAGTTCCAGCCTCCACATAACAACAGACAAACAAATGGAAGATGCAGAGACAATGGTTTGATCCCAGTTTTCTGTTAATATTAAACTCATGTCAGTGGTTCTGGTGAAATCATGATCCTGCAGCTCCGCGTGAAACTTTCACAGGGTTACAGGATCATATTTCTCTGAGAGCTTTGTGACGGCCTCCCTCTGACATCCCTCTATTTAATTCGCAGAGAAATTAACCTTATGTCCAGACAATGCTCTGAAGCATTTGAACCATGACTAAGTGGAGTCGGTGCAGCTGTCACCTTTTGAAGAAGTTCAGCTGTGATTATTTTTTAATAAGCCTTTCCCCTCCCCCCTCGTCACCTCGTACTTGTCTCCCTTACACCACTCAGCTGTGGCGTAGGCTGGGGCAGCGACCGGCTCGCCGGGGCCGCGCCATGTGGCGTGTACGCATGGCGCCCTCAGACGTCAGACTTGTCACTGCGAGCTGCATTCAGCGCACGTGATGAGAGTGTAAATGTGCCACGGCCCACCAGACAGAAGTGGACAGTTGTGCATTTAGCCATAATTGAGATGAAAGCGGCTAATCCGCTTGGCATCCTAATGTGATGATATCTCTCCCCCCGCTGCTGTTTATCCTGGATAGCTGTCAGGGATGTGGATTGCTGTCCTTGGTTAACCTGTTCTGATTGCTTTCAGTGGGTAAGGCAAAATAAAACCTAAAAGTTTTGTCACTTCCTTCAAGATACCTCGTATCTCGTAAGGCGAGTGTGTCAAATAAACGGCCTGCAGGCAAGAGAAACAACAGCCAAAGAGACCTCAGAGAGCGATGTTCTGCTGTGTATCGGAGACTTCAACATGACATCTTGTCGTTTTTAAAGCGATGTCAGTCTGATTTAAAAGTAAGAAAATATTCAGTAACATCAGTGTTTGTCCCACAGAGTCAAAGCAGCACAGAGTGAACTGGGAACGCAGATCCTCGCAGATTTTGAGGAGGCCTTCCCTTCTCAAGGCTCCAAGGTAAACAGGGTCGTAAAATCTGCACAGTTTGATCTTCTTTTTTCCTTCTTACACTCCCTAAAAAGTGCATAATTCTCTTTTTTTTTCCTGCTATCCATGCACACAGAGGCCGGGAGGCCCCAGTAATGTGCTGAGAGATGCCTGTCTGGTGGCCAACGTGCTCGACCCGCGCATCAAGCAGGAAATCATCAAGAAGTTCATCAGGCAGCATCTCTCCGAGTATCTGGTTCTTTTTCAGGAAAATCAAGATGTGAGTGAGCAACAGAACAAAGTGTTTCACACAAGTTGTTGTTTGTCAAAACTAACAATCATGTTAAAAAAAAGTGCAATTGAGAGGTAAGACATAAACTGCTCGGTGTCTCAGGTTGCCTGGCTTGACAAGATTGACCGGCGTTATGCTTGGATCAAGCGACAGCTGTTAGACTATGAGGAGAAATATGGCCGCATGTTTCCTGAGGAGTGGTGCATGACGGAGCGCATTGCTGTGGAGTTCTGCCACATCACCAGGTACAAACACACTCTGCAGTGGACCTTCGAGCACATTGAGGATTTCACTGCATGCACTTTCATTTTTGGTTCCTTTTTCAAACGCTGTTTTAATCCAAAAGGGGAGAGAGGGAAAAAAATGAGCTTAATGAGCAGAAGTTGGTCCTCAGGACTTTTTCTTTTTTGAAGTAAACCACAATGTTATGGTGTGTGTAGCATGACTGAGATTTGGTGCAATTTTCTCTGTAATTGGCGTTAGCGGCTTCAGTGAGCAGTGACCTACTGTCAACATTTCTCTGTCTTTTCCTTTCAACTAGATGGGAGCACAAAGTAGAGGGCATTGTGTGTTGCTCCTGGTACTGACTGGGAATAAAAATAACATCTGGCAAGAATTGAAACTAATGTCATTAGCAAAAGGCCTGACAAGACATGTTTTTTTTTTTGTTGAAAGTACAGCTGTAGGACTGTAATTATGTACTAGCAAGGATCATTGCAAGTCTTTGGGATGTCAGAGTGTTGAAATCAGAGGTAGTTTGTTGAACTGGATGGCGGGTTTTATTTTTCCTGTAATTTTCGTGTGTGTGTGCGCGCACGCTTGTGTGTGTTTTAGGGTGGAGCTTGCCAAAGTGATGAGAACAAGGGCGAAGGAGATCGAGGTGAAATTGCTCCTCTTCGCCATCCAGAGGACGACAAACTTTGAGGGCTTACTGGCAAAACGCTTCACAGGATGCACCTTGACGGACACACCTGGAGTGAGAACGCACGCACGCACGCACGCACGCACATTTTTTGGTCTGATTTAGCTGTTTCACTGAAGTTCCAACAAAGTGTAAAATCTCAAACTACAAAAACAAGTATAATTGTCTACTTTTTTCGTTTTTCAAGCATTGAATTCGTTGTTTTCTTTGGTGTAATGCTGCGTACTGTTGTCTGAGGAAGAAGTCAATTTGTTTTAAAGAAAAAAAAAACATTTGCTACAGTCAGTCACAACATTACAAGTCTAAAAACAACACAGGCTTGTACATGAAAGCTGCTTTTTCTGCTGCGTCTTTCCGTCAACAAATAACTTTCATTTGCACAGACAACACAACGGTTTAGCTGTTGACATGGTGGGGAATAAAAAAAAAAGATGCCTAAAGCCCTCTCACATATAAAGGAGGCATTTCAGTGTGTGGCAGCCTGTTAATCCAGGTCATGCTGGCGTGTGGAGGTGAAAGTGATACGCGGGGAACGCAGGAAGCCACGCAAAGAGCCACTATTAGTTTCCTTCTTGCCAACTAGGCCGGCGTCACTACAAAGCGACGATATCTGGGGTAGACAGAGGCCCTCTGTGTTCAGTTCAATTCACATTCGCTGCTTTTCACTTCTGTAACTCAATCAGGAATTTGGCAGCGTGCTGTTTGATAATTGGAGGTGCAGTTTTGTCAAAGTAATGAGAGCCTGCATTTAAAGTCTGTCCAGTAACTGTGAAATGCCATGTCAATTACTTGAACTTGTACCTTACATGTGCTCAAAAATGTCACGTCGCAGTGAGTCTGTGTTTCATAAGCGAGCAAGAGTTTCAATATTTGTGTCTGTCAGCACAAGAGGCCGGAGAGCCCCCTCGACCCAACTAACCCCTTCCTGGAGGATGAGCAAGGAGAGGATGTGATTACAGAGAAGGATGAGGATCTCGGGAAGGTAAGCTGACCTAGATCGACCTCATCTCACTATCGGCGCGACATGAAGAGGCTCTCTGATGCGGAGCTGTCTTCAGGCTGAATAAAGTGCCTTGTAGTCGTTATCTCCCTAATGGCCCACTTCCCTCCGCTCCCTCAGCCCCGGAAGCCCAAAGCACCAGACAACCCTTTCCACGGCATCGTCTCCAAGTGCTTCGAACCTCATCTATATGTCTACATAGAGTCGCAAGACAAGTGAGAAACACGCACGCACACACACACACACACACACACACACACAGGCACACACACACACTTATAGAAGTACCGAGTTTCAGAATTGAGGTCGTGGTACCCGAACCTGAAATTAGGAGCAGGTTGTGTGTGTGAAGCTGGCACATTCATGCTTTTTCCACTGCGCCCCCTCATCAATCAGATTCCCCTCCTCATATTCTACTTCATTGCCCCTTCTGTCTTTCCATCCCTTGTTCCTGTACATGCCTCTCTCTCTCTCTCTCTCTCTCTCTCTCTCTCTCTCTCTCTCTCTCTCTCTCTCTCTCTCTCTCTCTCT
>JAUESE010000020.1:1593751-1608578 GCA_032274725.1 Malacoctenus triangulatus | reverse complement strand
CTCTCTCTCTCTCTCTCTCTCTCTCTCTCTCTCTCTCTCTCTCTCTCTCTCTCTCTCTCGCTCTCGCTCTCGCTCTCGCTCTCGCTCTCTCTCTCTTTGCTGTGGCAGAAATGTTTCCCATTAGCTGCACAACCACAGACACCGAGAGAAAGAGAGCGAGAGAGGTTGAATAAGTGCTGCCGCAGCAGATCTGCCTCCTTTCTTTCCCACCTCTTTAATTTTTTTTCTCTTTGGTCGCCTCTCTCAGACTTCCTTTTGTGTAATTTGTTTCCGTCTTTTCAGTGTCTTACTCTTTTTGAAAAATATAATCCTCTCCCGTTTTCTTTTTGTGTGTTACATCCTTTCTTTATTCCTTGTGTCTGCTCTTTTCTCTTCGCCATCCTTCACTTCTCTGTCAGCCCCCCCCCCTGTAAGTGCTGGTGATGGCTCCTGAAAGCGACCACAGTTTTGGGACTTCAGTGCTTGCATGCAGCCCCTGGCTCTTGGCTCTCTGGAGCGTTAAATGCTGCTGGTGTGTCCAAGGGGACGGGACTGACCTCTTCTGCAGCTACAACCTCATTTTAGTTCAATCCAAAGGCCTGAAACAGGCAGTGGCCAGATCAGCTCGTCCCCAGTGGGACGTCGCTGCAGAGAACAGAGGCCTGCTTGTTTGGTCCTTGGCTTTAGTTCTTTGATTCAGCAGGAGAGGACCACACCGATCCGGCTGTGGACCTGTTCACTGTAGAACTGTGCATTTATCCTTCGACACCCCCCCTCGTATCTATTCATTTGACTTCCCTGCTTTTTATTCATATCATGTTCAAGGACCTTTCGTGTGTTTTTAAAGTTTTCATTCAATTCATTTCATTCCTTAAATGTACTCTGATTCTAATTGTGTGTTTGTGCTTGTGTGTCTGTGTGTGTTTGGCTGGACCTGTCCCGGGTATCTGCAGGAACCTGGGTGAGCTGATAGACCGGTTTGTGGCTGATTTCCGAGCGCAAGGCCCACCCAAAGCGGGCACCGAGGAGGGTGGGGCCGTGCTGCCGAGCTGTGCCGACCTCTTCGTCTACTACAAGAAGTGCATGGTGCAGTGTTCCCAGCTGAGCACCGGAGAGCCAATGATAGCCCTCACAACCATCTTCCAGAAGTTCCTGAGAGAGTACGCTTGGAAGATCCTCTCGGGCAACTTACCAAAGTAAGAGCACCTCAAAAGGAGCTTTTGTGTCATAAAAATTCAAATTTTTAAATCTAAGTATTTTCTGTTAATGAGAGGAGACCATATTAAGAAATCTGACTAAACAAGTGACTTTTCAAAGATTTCACTGTTACTGCTCTAAAAATACAAAATTATTGCATTGCTCACTATCTCAGAAACACTACAGGATCTGAATCTGTCTGATCTGCAGCCTGGAGGCTTCACCAAATATCACAAATCAGACAGAGGAACTTATCAAAGTGTCAGTCTGACAGTGTTCCGCCTTTCTCATTTTTTTTCAGCAAATACCTATTTTTTGTTAAGAAAACCCACCGTATAGCTGAGACCTGATTTGAAGTTAGAAGTCTTCACTTGGAACAGTTGGGCTGGAGGCTGAACGCTGCACATCGGTTGAAGAACACTGGCACAGTGGATTTAGAGCTCATCTAACACAGTTTTGGCCCCGGCCTCATGTAGCATTAGGCTGATAAGCTAAACAAGCAGTTTAACCTTCATCGCAAAGTGGCCTCAGCCATCTAATTTGTTGACTGCCTCGTGCACTGTGCAGTTTGCTTTAATCACTCAGCGCTGTTCAGTCTAACTTAAGACAACAGGAACTTTTAATGACAATAGGCAAACAACTGGATCAATCTGGATTTATAATGGGAAGTGAAATAAAAAATAACCTTCTTGCACTGCTACAAAAAGACATCGGACTTGGATGAAAAAAGTCCGACAGGAATAACTGATATTTCCACTGATTCATCAGTTTCCATCAGTTAGCATCAGTGCATTTTTCTGGGCACAAACACAAACACAAAACAAGTTATTTGGAAGTGGTTTCTCACAAACAAGCATGCCACGCCCAGGTTCAGTTTCTTTCGGTCGGGCGCTGTGGCTGTTAAGGAGTTCATCTTGAAGCCAGCATCTTTAGGCCTCGCTCTGTGTGATGGATTAGTGCGGCATGCCATGAGCGATCTGGAGTCAGTTATGTTGTGGCAAAGTCTAATATGCTACCAGCAGAAACATCTTAGGCTCATTGGCCACATTAGAGCTCATCACTGGCAGTACACACACACACACAAACACAACACACAAACACGCACAGCTCTGTCTCTCCCTGTCAGATTTGCATGCATGGCTATTTGCTCACTTGTACTTGCTGGCTCATATGTAACATACTCTTGAGTCACACACCAGCACTGTTGTGTGTCGTAGATGCACTCAGCCTTTGTACAAGTGCGCACGGTTGTCAGACAGATGCAGAGCAGGGCCCACTATAGTGTGCTGTGAATTAGCTTGAGAGGGGGGCCTCAAAAGGAGCCTGAACTATGTTGTGGTTTCACCCAAATGTCTCCGTTATGATGGTTATTAATGACTGGGTTGCCAATGAGGCCCCACATGCCCAGCATCCCCACATTTGCTGAGAACTATATTCCTATTGTGTCTCGGTGAACAAAAAAACGGCCCCCTTCCACCTGTGGTTTCCATGAAGAAAATATGTTCCTCATCGAGTGTATTTTTCTTACGTCTCCAGGAGCATCGAAGGTCAACATCAGCCAGTTTTAGAGGAATAGAACTCAGCGTCTTCCAGCCAAATCACCCTGTAATTTAAAAGGGCTCATGGTTATCTACGACTGAAATGGAAACAACAAAGTCCCACCACAGCTATGTAAAATACACAAGGCTGACCACAGCTATCACAAGAATCACAGATATCTGTGAGAGGAAATCAGTGATATGACGCTGCAGTGATAAATCAAATTGATATTTTTCCATGCCTGTTTTTTCTTTTTCTTTTGTATTCATGAGATGTTTCCATTTTGACTGGAAAACAACCGATTGGGACTTGCAAAGAAAAACAAAGCATTCCTAAATTTTTGGTGCAGTTAATTCTCTATTAGTTGTGCAATCCCTCCCTAAATAATGCTGCCTGACCTTAAACAGTAGCCTCAAAATAAACTTATGTGCCAGTTACAAAACCTCTTTGATGCTATCAAAAAAATTACTGAACACAATTTGCTTTGTGAGGGCAAAACACACAGCAGTGCTGCTGTAGCGTAGCGCCTTAAAGGCAGCGTTGTCTTCCCACTTGTATTTATTTAAGTCTCTTTAGGAGCACAGTAACTTGGGGGCCCACTCTACTTAGTGGGGAGTAACTGTTGGGCTTTAACATAGTTAAAATTGGTTTAAGAGTTCAAATGGAGTTTTATGCCAAACAACACACCTAAAGAAAGAGTAAAGTAGGATCAGAGTTGAGGGTTTCTCTTTGTTTAGAGCGCCTCAGGCCACTGTCTGTGAAGAAGTGACTGTCCAGTGTTTTGAACAGGCTTTAGAAACGTATTTGAATGGTATCGATCTAAACGGCCTTCTCACCTTCTCACGTTAGTTTCCTTCATACTAAAGCTCCTCTGTGTGTCTGCTCTCTTCCTCCTTTCCAACTGCTGCTTTGTTCTCTCCCTGCCGCTGTGTCAATCTGCTGCTCTCCAGGTCCAACAGTAACAGTGGGGGTCTCACCATCAGCAGTCTGCTGAAGGAAAAGGAAGGCTCCGAGGCTGCCAAGTTCACCGTGGACGAGCTCTGTCTCATCTGCAGCATCCTCAGCACTGCTGAGTACTGCCTGGCCACCACACAACAGGCATGTTCAGCAATCAATCACCGCTCGCTTCTTATTGATTCGAGAGAGGCCTTCGTCTGCAGCAAATGTGCCATCATACAAGTATAGATACTCTTTAATATACGAGTTGTCCTTTAATATAATCATCTCTGTGTTCCAGTTGGAAGAAAAGCTGAAGGAGAAGGTAGATAAAGTCCTGGTGGAGCGAATCAATCTAACTGGGGAGATGGATACGTTCAGCACGTAAGTGGCGACTCCAGATCAGCATTATTTATTCCTGACAACTGGTGTCCATCCTAATGGGATGCTTTTTTTAATCCTTGCACAGTGTGATCTCGAACAGTATTCAGCTGCTTGTTCAGGATCTTGACGCTGCCTGCGATCCTGCTTTAACCGCGATGAGCAAAGTAAGTCACACTCACAGGTTTACTTCAATTTATTCAGTGTGTTTGATCACACTCTGATAAAGGTAAATAACAAGAATGCTTCTGCCATCAGAGGGAGATACTTTGACACTCCCCAAGGTGGGATAGAGTATTCAGATTCTTCATAATGTATATAGAAAGATCTGAAATTGACCATCACTGGAATGATGGAGAAGTCTGATAAACAACGTAATAGGTGCATGAGATGCTGAAGCCTCCTCTCCTCACTGCAGATGCCGTGGCAGAGTGTGGAGCACGTCGGGGACCAGAGCCCTTATGTGACGTCCATTATCATGCACATCAAACAAAATGTGCCCATCATCCGAGACAACCTCGCCTCCACGCGCAAATACTTCACACAGTTCTGCATCAAGTTCACAAAGTACGCAACAAACACTCTTATTTTCCTCTATTTCTTTTTTTGTTGTCTCGTTTTCTGACATGTTTCAATTTTCCTTCTTATCTACAGTTCTTTTATTCCCAAATTCATCAACCACCTCTTTAGATGTAAGCCCATCAGCATGGTGGGAGCTGAGCAAGTGAGTGTTTCGTCCTGTGGTCTGTCCCAAAGAGTGTTTTGTACACTTGTCTGTGTTTGATTGTGACAGCTTATTTTTTTGTTCCTGTGTCTTTGCGCCAACCAGCTTCTGCTGGACACTCACTCCCTGAAGACGGTCCTGCTGGATCTGCCCTCCATCGGCTCCCAGGTGCTCCGGAAGGCTCCGGCCAGCTACACCAAGATCGTGGTGAAAGGCATGACGCGAGCCGAAATGATCCTCAAGGTGACGACCCGGGACGACTTCATTCGTTTATGCTGCGTTTTGTGTTTGTAGAGGGATGATTTTTGATCTCTTCACTCAGACTAAGCCTAACTGCTCTTTGACGAATGCTGGAAAAAACGCTCAGTGTTACACTTTAAGTCTCTAAAGATTATTTCAAACAGTTTACCTCTTACATATAAACTGTTGCTTCACAAATTGATGGTTTTAAAAAGCAACCCGAGTGTGGCTGTAAATACAAGCTTGTTTAACTTAAACACACTATCGGTGATGCTCAATCTTTATGGGACACTTGAGATTTTATGACATTTCACTTGGGTGGCTCGCTTGGTGCTGGTCACTTTTACAGCCACCGCTTTAGTTTCTGACCTTTAAAGGTTTTACTTTCCAACTTCTGTCAGGTCCTTTTCCTTGAAGCACTTTACATGCTTGTGTTTTTTTTTCTCATTTTTTTTTTGTTTGCCGTTCGACAGATTGGATGTTGAAACTTTGACATATCCAGTTAAACACGATCTCTCCTGCTGACTGTAACGGTCGACTCAGAGTAGTCTGGCACGACCGGCAGCCAACTGGTTTTCCACCGATTGAGGTTTTGTCTTAAAGAACAACAAGAGAGGGAACAAACATTTCTCGTGCGAGTGTTTGTGGTCGGGGTGGTGAGCCAGCTTTAAATGTTTGCCTTGAGTCACTTGAGGAGATTACCTACTTAGAGTTTATTTTTGGCAGAATAGCCCTTTAATTGTGTCGTTAACCCCACTTACAATGGTGCTTTATGAGCATGTTTTCACAAAAAAATCCCTCTCACATGAGGTGAGGAGAGGGGAGGACTGGAGCTGGTTACATGGAAGTGAAACACACACACACATACATTCATGTACAGTTACTTACACTCAGTAGGTGGTTGACCTTGAGTTGGTGGAAAGGTGCGAGAAAGTAAATAGGTAAATTCTTGCAACAGTGCTTCTCCTCATGAAAACAAACACACTCTCACACCTTTGTGGCTGACAAAGATTAACCGCATCCTTATTAACCGTCCCAGGAGTGTGCAGAAATATACACTTACTCTCCCTCACACACACACGAATAGGAAAGACTCTAATAGACAGACACACACTTGGTTTCCATGCCCTCATGTCCATTGATCTGAACTGGGCTCCCACGGGACTCTCTTCTTCCTGCAGTCTTGATTCTTCTCCCACTGAGCTTGATCTGCTGTGGTTGTGCTCTTCCAGTCCTCCTTCCACAGGAAGGCAAAATAAAATGCAACTACATGACTCCACTGTCATCTGCCTCTTAATAGAGAGGCCTTTACAGAACAGACTCTATCATCTAACGAAGCAGTGATGCTGCGGCAGAATGCTACATATTTTGGATGAATTTAAGAAAAAAGGTAATCCGCTGAATTGTGATTGTTTTAGGTAGAACAAGGCAGCACCACCGGTGCAGAATATGGGTGACGCCACCATGCTGACCCCCGACACACTCCATCTAAAGTCCATGAGGCAGCCCACCACACCAGAACTATTTGGGGGCCCACCAGAAAGTATCCAAGCAGAGAAAAAGCAGCCGCAACTGGACTCTGTTGTAAAACACACTGAAAATAGACGCACACGTTTATTTTCTGGCACAATGCCCGCCTTAGGAACTAAAGTAAAGAGGGGCTTTCGTACCGCGTCCAGCACTTTAGCCATCGGCATCCTGGGACATCAAGGTGCCGCACAGGTAATTACTTCCACCTTTACGGAGACCAAAGCCTCTGAAAGACAAACCCATTGAAAGCGGGTCAGCACCAGAGTTCCTCTGCGTAGGCTCAATGATAGTTTTGAATTACACTCTGAGATGTTGTGGCTTGAAATTAAATCTGCTTTCCCCCCGCTGAGGCGCAGTTCTGAGGATTTAAAACTTGCTCTGAGATTCAAGCAGATCTGCTCGTGCAGAGTTTCTCGTACATCTCGGTGAATGAAGCCCCGGGGGGTAAATAAGAGTTCTGAAAGGTTCCTGATATTCCAATCGACTTTGAATGGAACGACCTGATATATAAAACGGCCTGTTTGGTCCACTGTTCACTGGCCAGAGTTTGTTTCCTTCCATAATTCATTTAGTTGAGGCCATTGTGAAAGCGTTCTCACTTGTTTACTTTGGTGTGAAGTCAGCCAGCAAACTCTGGTCCCCCTAGAACGGTGGTCTCAGATTGCTTGCAGGTCAGCGAAAGATACACATCATGTAAGATATCAATTTGTGCTTGTGCAACCATAGCAACATGTCAGTCTTTTGATCACATCACATGTCATTAGTCTTTCTTTTGCAGGATTAATGTGTTCATTTCTTGCCAACTGATGAGGCTTCACCTTCATCATGCTTTTTCCTGCTGGTCAGTGTTCGTCTCTGGCAGAAGCCCCCCAAACCAGAAGCTGCTGTCACTGCACCAAGTTGTCACTTTAGGCGTGGAGTAAAAATAAATCAAATAAAACAAGGTGTGAAATGTCTTCACGCCCCCCCCCCCAGTCATCCAAAATGAGTCACTAACCTGATGTGAAATCAGCTTCTCCTTTGATACCCAACCTCTGTTTCTTCTCTGTCACTCCACAGATCATTTGGTTTTACTACGTCTCAGTTGTGGTGTTTAGTGCTCCATTTCCCCCCCATTTTTTTCAAATCTACATGTAATTTTTTTTTTCATTCTCATGGAGTTCATTGGAGGGTTTGACATTTCTGTATTTCATTTTTCTGACCTCTTCAGAGGAGCAGAACAGCTTCACATTTAACCGTTTTTTCATCTATTGTGTTGTGATTTAGTCTTTCTTCTGTGAAAGAAAAGAACTCATTGATACAGATTATCTGACGAGCTTCCTGTGAATCACTGCCATTTCGTTGATTCCACTGGTCATCTTTTTTGCTTTTGTCCTCATTGATTAGACCTTATTGCAGAAACCTCTGAGTACCTGTTATAAATTGTTGATTGCTCAGAGATTTAGGACAGATTTTTTATGAATTTAGAGAGATTCTATCAAAAAGCACCAGTTGTTCCTACCTGAGGCCTTCTGCACCTTTACCTTTTATATCCACAGCTGATCTGCTCACAATTAGTTCCAGTGAAAAAGCAGAATTAATGCTTTGTTTGGTCTCTGGCATCTATGACGTGAACCTCTGCTCAGTTGGCCTCCCCTGCAATCTGTAGTTGCTTTGTGCTTTTCAGTGTTTCACTCGGGACTTGTTTGGGTTTTTTTTCACAGCTATTAGCTCTTGTTTGTGTACAGTGAAATTGTCATAGCTTGTTCCTTTACAAGTTGCGGCCTGAATTCCCAAACAAGCATTTAGATTGATCCGAAGCGCTGAGTTGAGTCATTACGCCAACAAAGTGGGCTGAACAATGTTACCACGAGCTGTAAAAAGAAAGAGGGACCTGCTGCGTTGTTGGGGAAACACGCTCTGTCACAACAGGAGCGACGTTGCTAAACTCCAACGTGACTGGAAGTCGTTGGCGTCATTAAAACAGCGTATTGATAAACGCGGTCCTGAAGTGGCACCGAGAATCGCCGGCGCGTTGGTTCTCAGAAGACAGTAATCGCTGTGATTTCCAGTCCTCGCTACAGAGCCCTCCTCTTAAATCTCTGTGTAGCTGTCAAAATAAGAGCTTTGAGCTGTCTGTTTTGTGAACCGGTGCTGAGTTATGTTCAAAGTGCGTAGGATTGTGTCTGTCTGAGACGGCCTCTCCTGGCCGCTGTGGCGCTTGTGAGACGTGGCTGTTTTCCACACTCTCCCCCAGCCCTGCCCACCGGAGCTCCAAGCTCGCTCTCTCCCCCTCTCGCTCTCTCTCTCTCTCTCTCTCTCTCTCTCTCTCTCTCCCTCTCTCCAAATTCTCAATCTCTGTTCTCGCATGTATTTAAAAGGTAAACTTCCCCTCCCCATCCGCACTGTTGTTGGGCCTGAATGCTGTTTCTCTCTTTCCATTTTTTACGGCTATTTTTCATTCTTAACTCGGTCTCCCTTTCTTTCTTTCTTCCTTTTTTTTTTACGGGGTCCCTACAGGCCTTTCCCTTGGCGTGGCTCCAGGACAGTTGCTAAGTAAATCACTCAGTCAGCAGGGCCAGTAGGAAAGCAAAGAATTCCTCACGATCCTGAGCCTTTCATGCCTGCTCTTCCCTCGCCGTCTCCCCTGCTTGTGATTCCTCCGCTCGCCCTCTCCCTCAGTGCAGCTCTCCCTCGCTGCTGCTGCTGCTGGCTTTTTGTTTTTTTCTTTTCTCTACATGCAATCTGAAGAGAGGCAAAGCTTGAAAGCACAGATTAAGTCATTTTTTTGAAGGGAAGGAGGAACAGTTTGTGAGCCGGTCCCTGTGTGGACTGGAGGGTAGGCATGAAAAGGGGAGGGGAGGGGGTTGGGGTGGGATGGTGGGGGTCTGTCAGCCATGTGTTGGTCTTACTCTCTTTGTAGCTGCTTCAAGAAAAAGCTACCCGATCCTTGTTTTCCACCCAGGCTCTATTGTTGGAAAAAAGAGTAACCAAGAGAATTCAATCCAGAACGTCTCGGGCCCACATGAAGCCAGCTGCTTGTTTTTTGACTAATGCTGATTTTTGCCAACACTCATTACAACCCCCAAAATAATTAGCAGCACAGTTGAATTCTCATCCAATCAGCGGATGAGTCGTGAGCACTTAAACAATGACTTGTAGCCTTGGTGTGTGTCACTGGGTCTCCCCCCCCCCCCTCGTTAAAACAGGCCCATGTGGGATCATTTAAAGATCTCTCGGGTCGTCCCGTGATGGCTCGCGGCAAAGTGGCGGCAGGGGAACCGAGCCAACAGTAAACTCTGCTCCCCCTCCCCCCGCAGGTGGTGATGGCCCCACATGAACCGTCGGTGGTGTTCGTCGATAACTACATCAAGCTCCTGGCTGACGGCAACCCGGAGACCTTCCAGAAGATCCTGGACATGAAAGTGAGTCGGCTCCGTCGCGCCGCTGCTTCAAACAAACCCCCCGATATGTTTATTTGCTCTTCCTGCTGGTGATTGATCAATCAGCTCAGCACCTTGTGAAACCTCGAGGTTTGGGGGGCGGGGGGGTCACTGTGAATTAAATAAACAAGAGGTGATGTGTTGAGTGGTGAGCCTGAGAGGTGGAGGGAGGTGGATTCAGTTACCTCTGGCCAAAGCCAGACCAGCTGCTTCCCTTCTCCTCGTAGCCTGTTGGCCAAAACGTCAAAAGACTCTGTGATAAATGTAATTTTTGTGTTTCCTCACATTTTTCCTTTTTTCCCATAATTCCAAATCGTCACTGCTTTTTAATCCAGTGTCTAAAATAAGAAGGAGGCTTGGAGGCTTTTTTTTTTTTGAGTGCTGAAAGTGGATGGGAGTCACGGGGGGGGGGGACGTGTTTAGATTGTTGGAGTGGTCACATTCACCCTGTTAAAAAAACCACTCCCTGTGGAGATCAGAAGAGTCATCAGGGTCCAGTGTCTTGAATAAAGACACTTTGATGTGAAAAGGTGTGTTATCAAACAAGGTAGCGACCCTTATGATTGGAGGAGGAACGACTTCACAGTGCACACACACACCTTGTGAGGCATGCGCATGCTTTCATCTCAAGAGCTGCAATGTAAATACTAACCATCGATTTGCAGTTCAATAAAGATTTGAGACTGCAAAATGATCAAAGTTCAACGAATAAGAGCTTCTGACACTTTATCTAAAATAACTCTGATGCTGCTGAGTCTTGTCCATCCTGTCCTGTGATTGGACGGCCACACAGCAAAGGTTTTTGGGGCTTCATTAATATTTAGTCAACAAATCCACATTTCTAGGCTTCTTTAATTGACATGCACAGTGTGTTGGTGTAACCTTGTAAATGTAATGGTGCTAAAGCCCACTCAGCCTCTTCATCTCTGTTTTCCCTGCTAACGTGTTCATCAAAAGCCTCTTCAGAGGCTGAACATTGAAAAAGCTCCTGTGCTCTGACCCGACGTGCTCTTTTGTTCATAAGACTTTGTGATGTGTGCACGCAGGGTCTGAAACGCAGCGAGCAAAGCAGCATGCTGGAGCTCTTCAGGCAAAGACTTCCCACTCCGCCCTCCGGAGCCGACGGCGGCCCCTCTCTTTCCTTCAGCACCCCCACCCCCGAGCAGGAGTCCTCCCGCATCCGCAAGCTGGAGAAGCTCATCAAGAAGAGACTGTGAGCAGACACACCCATGAAAAACACCCATCCTGAGCGTCGGAGCCGGCGTGTCCCGGGACGGCCTTCAGCTCTCATCGCAGTCGCTCATCTCCAGGACGCCATCACGCTCGGCTCGGTCACTGCGGCGAATCGGACGGGGAGAAGGGAGAAGCTGATCGACGAACAAAGTCAAGTTTGGTGTTGGATGATGAAGAAACTTCCTCCACTGTTACTTGCTGTCGCTGCGTTATGTTGTGTACTTCTCCGGTCTTTTCGCTGGTCTCATCGTAACACTGACGTCTGAGCTTCGTACTTTTGCACTCAGAAGACCAAAACAAAGTGCTGATTGTTCAGTTCTCGCTGTCTTACGCAGGATCATCACTGGAAGCCTGATCTTAGTTAAAGTCGATGTGCTTTGAATGTGAAATACTTCAATGAAAAAATGTTTTTTTTTTTCTTTTTATTGATTTAATCTGGGAGGAGGGAAAACACTGAGACATAGTTGTAGAATTTTGAATTTCTCAATTGTATAAAAGAGGAAACCGTTCAGACTCTGACTGTGATCTCTGTTTGCTACATGTGTGCACTCAATCATCTTGTCTTAACAGTCCAAAATAACCTGTTTTGTTATTTTTATTCATCTCAGAACGGTTCGGATCCAGTAGAAACTTGGACATATTCGTTTTTTGTTTTTTTTTTGGTCATAAAACGATGCATAACTTTGGTTTGTGTGTTTTTGTGAGTCTCTGCGTTTGATGCAAGATTCAGGTGGGCCTGAGGTGGGGGTGGGGGTGGGGGTGGGGGGGCAGGAGTCACCATGCAGTAGTAGCAGATCTAACATTTAGCTTACAGTTGATTTTACAAAAAAGATTAAAAAAAGAACCATCGCCATCACTCTGAATACTTTATTTAAAGGTTGCTTGTGCATGTTTACTGTTATAAAAGTTCAGGTCAATCAAATGACTACACACAAACCCTGATTCACTGCACACACCACTGCCGTCAGGTGTGAAATGCAACATTTGCGTGTTTGAGTGCAACTCTGCAAACAGCGCAGCGCGGACTCGGCCCCCCCTTTGATTCCTGCGCGGGTCTCAGTTTGCACATTTTTTCTGCACAATACCAGGAGAACCTGATCCGCTGCCAGGGTCCGATTTTCAAGGAGAGTCTGGAAAAGTTCCCATGACTGGCTCCGTCTCTGGTTGCCAATTATCTCCCGGCCAATCAGCGGCGCTCCGACGCTCCGCGAGGCGTTTCCCTTTCCTGTGTTTGTGGACGTGAGAGCCCCCTTTGAAGAAGGGCCGCGGGCGGCGGGCAGCGACCACTCTTCCTCCGCCTCGCGCGACGACTCAAATGAAACTCGCGCTGGACTTAACACGTGCATGTTTGAAGCCGCCGCGGTCGACGTGCACGAAGCTCGAAGCTGCGGGACTGTGCGTGAGCGAGCGTCCGTCCCGCTGATGGTATTTGCAGCCTGCAGCTGTGCGCGCGGTCCGCGGCAGAGAAACGAGCGCCGCGCCGACCTGAAGCAAGAGGAAACCGCCACCTGAACGCGCCTTTGTTGCAACTTTGGTCTTCCTCGCTGGAGTTTTGCAACTTTTCAAGTGTTTTTTTTTTTCGTTGGGTTTAACTAGAAATGGTCGGCAGGTTGAACTTGCCTAATGTCTGCGAAGGAGACCTGCTAGATATGAGCTGCAGGGCTGAGAGAGGACTTGACAGCCCGGACTCGGGGCTGCCGCCCAGCCCGAGCCCCAGCGCCTGGCTGCTGCCCGCCAGCGCCGACAAAGCCGGCGGCGTGAGCCCGGTGTCGGAGGACGAAGGGAAGGGCTCCCTGGTAGGTCCCAGCGCCGTGAGGGGAAAGGGGGGGGGGGGGTTGTGTGTAAGTGTTTGATGCAGGGTGCATTGCAGGTCAGATAGTTTGATATTGTGAGCAATGCAAAAAGCTGGACAGTTGGCACATAACTAAATGTTGCAGGACCTTTCAATCCCAAGCTGCTGAAGCATGAATGAAAAGCCTGATGGTCCTCGGGGGTCTAAAGCCCCCCTCCACCCCCCACCCCTTGTTTAAAGTTGTTCAGGGGCAGTGGTGTCAAATGTGAACCAGGGACCAAAACTGGCCGGAAGTAGGTCCAATCCACCTCACATGGAGGCCCACAGCTTTAAATGTTGAACAAATGTAGGTAATGTTTTGAATGTATTTTTTAGAGACCAGAATGTTTTGGTCAGATTTCAGGCCAAACAACTGAATAGTGACTTAATAGCAGCCACAATGAAAATACTACATTTCTGTTCCAAATGAAGATGAACAATGAATATCCACCAGTGTCGCAGCACTGACCCACTTAAACAGAGGAACTGTCCCATGTCGCCTCCAACATGAGGCCTCATGGCCCTCCAGTTTCACTAACCTGCTTATCTTCCCATCAAACCCTCGTGCTGACATTATGTTGTCATTGGATGCACCATGTTGGCCATCAGCATCAGTGTGCCCACTGTTTCCACTTTCACCTCCGTTGGTGGAATCATCTTGTTTTGAAGTGTGTTTCTCCAGTATGTACTGATTGTGAGGACTGACTGGGGAACCTTCTGGGCTTGGCAGGTCCCAGTCGCTCCGGTGGGGGGATGTCTTCCTCAGCTCCAGCCGCTGTCCTTTGGGGAAGGCATCGCGCTCGATCCACTGCCTGCGAGGGAGATGAGGTGGGTTCACCACAGCCTCTTTTTATCACACACTGTGTTTTTTTTACCACTTGATTGGAGTCGTTTTCCTGAACAAACCCTCCCAACCTAGTTGCCAGACCAACGCCACCCAAACTTGATGCTGTCAGTTGCATAAATACAGACACAACAGTCAAGGATACTGATGCAATATTGTAGCTGCTGCTTGATCAACTGGAGACTTCCTACACAGAGAAACTGGCAATTGCAAAGTTTACACGTTAGACTTTTGACTTGCACAGACCGTGTGTGTCACTGTTTTCTCTGACTAACCCCCCCCCCCCCCCGTCGTCCACAGGTACACCTCCTCCGTGCACTATGACTCGGACCGCCACTTCATCCAGGACGTGTCCCTGCAGCCGTGGGGTCAGGGGCTGGACCACTGCCGGCAGACCATCACGGCCGTGTCCCACAGCACCTGGCGCCACTACAAGACGCAGCTGGACTTCGAGCCGCGGCACCGCCCGCAGCGCTTCCGCAGCACCACCATCGTGTACCCCAAGAAAGCCAGCGCCGTCTACACCACCGAGCTGAGCTACGACTGCCGCCGGCTATCCAGACGCTTCCTGTCCAGCGTGGAGCTGGCGGCCGCCGGCCACAGGAAGCTGTCTCAGTGAGGGGCGGGGACAGAGGGCCGGCAGACGGCACAGGATACACGACTTCGGCTATTCCTCCCCCCCCCCTCCCCCCGACACATTACTGAAGCCCCCTGTAGTCTGAAGGCTGGCTGCCACTGACCTGCTGTGTTCTCTTCTAGTTGTGTAGCCTCTTAGGATTTCAAGCCCCCAAAACGAGCTGCGCACCAGTAGCACGTCTGCCGTGAAGGGTGACGAGACGTTGGTTAGAAAAGATCAAATCTATGTCCATGTTTGAGACTCTTGTGATTGACACAATCAACCAGCAACGGGTATTTCCTTCAACAAAAGTCTCCCATTTATCGCTTGCTGAAATGTTTCCAGCTGCATCATT
>JAUESE010000020.1:1322163-1332571 GCA_032274725.1 Malacoctenus triangulatus | reverse complement strand
ATATTTGGTTTTGGGTCGCTTGTGTTACATTACGTCAGTGCGACAGATGCTGTGACTCACGTGTTTTACACCGAGCTCCAAAGTACCCCGGTGGGCAGCGACACACTCCGGGGTACGCGCAGATCTCGTCTTTCTGGCAGGCCTGCTCCCCCTCACAAACAGCTATACACACACAAACACACACACAACATGGAAGTGAGGGAGAACACCAACAGACGAAGCAGCACGTATTGCAGAGACACCGTCCAGGACGCCGGTGCAGCTTACGTATGGTACATTCTTTGCCCTCCTGCCTCCATCCAGAGCAGCAGACCAGCGAGGAGGCGTCTCTAAATACAAACAGCATATCAGGATCAGTCAAATAGTCTAAATAAAATGGTAAAGGTCCCAACACATTGTAAACTGTGATCAATTAACATGTTCAGCTGTTCAGCCCATCAGTGAACTCCTGAAGAAGGCAGAGCGTCACAGAGCACTTTAAAAAGTGAACAGAGTGAAGACGACGACGTCTCTCTGGAGAAACGGGGAGAGCTGGCCGATGTGAGTGAAAGTGAAGTTGTACCTGACGTTGGGGCAGACGTTCCTCCCGGCAGGGTCCAGAGTGTGAGCCGACAGCACAGAGCAGCAGAGCAGAGCGCCCAGAGCGGCGAGGAGAAGCCTCATCTCCACACAGTCTAAAACTCTCAGTCCTGACTTCGTCCTTCTAACCACTATGTGTTATAACTCCAGCTGAGAGCACAATGAGGGGCAGTATCTCTCCTCGTCTACCCTCCACCCTTCCCTCCTTCCCCTTCCCTCTCTCTCTCCCTCTCTGGGGTGAGTCGTCTTGTGGCTCCGGCGCAGCCAGAGAGGTCGAAGCCCCGGGGTTTCCTCTTCCCATTTCCTGGGGAAGTCAGAGCCACTTCCTTCTATTCTGTCAGACAGCGAGCTTTTTAAAGATGGTCGAAACACTAACACACAAAACTCGCCGCACACACACACACAATCACTCACACTCACACACACACACAGAGGCCGGGTGCAGACAAACACAAACATGCACCCCTGAAGCACACCTTCATCCCCTGAACCCATTGTTGAAGGTCTTCTGGGAGGTGATGAAGAACGAGGTCACATGTCGATTTAAGCTCTTGGAAAAAAAAAAGGATCCTCAGAACAACATTATGAGGCTCCTCAATCGTTTCACAGGAGAAAATATGAACTGAGATCAGTGTTTGGTTTTTAAAACATTCATGGATTTTATTGAAATTTCAGAATTTCAAAACAAAATACACTCAAATGGCATTTCACATCTTAAAATGTGTATTTCTTAGCAAAACTGCTTTATCACAAACATGCTTACAAAAATATATTGCAGACACAAGATTTTAGGGAATGACGGTATGATTGCAAGTTCATACGTTGTCCCCGAATAGGTACCACTTATCTGTATGGACGCCATGATCATCAGCTGTTTACAGGGTTTGGGCTTAACTCAGGTGGTAAATAGAAGAGAAGCAGAAGCTTCTGGATCAATGATGAGGCTAAAAAACAAAAACACAGTTTCTTTTTTTAATCTGGAAGAACATGATTTAGTTTGAGAGTACCAGTGTGGTGCCAACTGCATCCGATGGCTTCTGTTCATAGCTTCTCACACTTTTGTTGAATTAAAAATTCCTGCATTCAATTTCAGCTTTTGATGCCTACAGAGGGCGCTGTAGCACAGCTGAGAACCAACCAATCGCTAGCTTCGTAAGTTTCATGGCTGCCGTAGGTTCTCTCAAGTTCATGTATGAACATAGTGAGGGTAAGTCTTCATTACTGTGTCACTGCTATCTCATACATGCCACTAAATCCTAAACACCTTCATGTAGTGACCTCTGACCCGTTTCAACCAATGATTGCCCCTCAGAACAGCTGTGGACCCTCTCCTCAGGATCTGATTTGCCAAAACATTACAGTGAAGCCAAACACTGGCTGCAACACACACAAACACAAAATGACGTTGTGACCTCAGAATGTGCTGAATGAGAGCTCCCGTTCACGCTGGAGTTTTTTCTTCAGGCTCAACAGATCTGCTGTAGATTCTGAGAAGTGTCTCCTTCTTTACGTGAACAGAAGCAAGTGCTTGACATGAATCTCTCACCCGAGCAGCGCGTTAAGGCCTACCAGGATCAATGCACTCATTGTGAGACTAGTACCTGTGAGACTAGAGAAACTAGTACCTTGACTACAACTGTTCTCTCTTCTTGTGGTTAAAAGTGTTCGAATAAATCCATGAGTAAACACATTGTGTAGAAATTTCCCCTGACTGAAGTTTGACTGAGAATTTAACTTTTCAAACTGTTTTGAAATGCCCCCCCTAGAGGACAGAGGTGACTCTGATTTATCTACAACATATTTACATGTTTGTATTGTCTTTGGTTCTTGCTAAAAGAAAACAAAAATCACAGCAGGAGTCTGAAACCTTTACAACCAAAACAGACATTTTTGGCAGGTCGCACAAAACTCGACTGTGTCTGGAGCCACAGCTTTAAACTAATGATACTGGTGCATTATATATTAAAATCAGTTACGTTGTTAAAAAAAAAACACAAAACCAACAATATATTTTGATCAATGAACCTTTTGTCAACATTCGAACGTGCAGTTAAACCAGAAGTGGAAACAAAGAAGCTGCTTCCACATGGAAAGTCCTGTTTCTGGTTGCTGACTCGGTTGCCTGGGTCACAAACATCAATCACTGGATCACTCGCAGTGAAAAGCAGCACCAGACAGGAGACAGAGTCAATCCGTCTCTCAGTTCACAAACTAATGTGGTCAATCAATCCAGTTTGATATTAATCATCTGGAACTTGAAGGTCAGAGTCACTTTCAAGATTGTCTGATGTGCAACACAAAGAAAACAACTGTTTACATGTGTTGTTAAAGCTACATGGAGCCAATCCAGAGAGGCTGCAGAACCCCGAGTTACAGCATAAAAACATCTGCTTAAAAAATCTAATTCTTTTAGATTTCAACAACTATAGGAACTTACTTATCATTGTTCATTCTCCTGAACCATTTAGAGGAAGTGTCCCAAAAATGTTCCTCTTAATACTGTCGTCCACTCTGACTGATTATACTGTGGTTTAACACTCCTCCTCCTCAGACTGAAAATAGAGCCTGATAGTGTGTGTGTGGGGGGGTTAACATGAAGAGAAACCTAAAATAAGTATGACTGAAATAAAAAAAAAAGTGAGAAAAGTGCTGGGTTCATCCAAAACACCTTCCTCAGGGTTTGATGTGATGCATTCAAAGTCCCCTTGACCTTTATCCTGAGCCACAAGTTGACTTTCTGCTACGAGTGGAGGTGATGAGGAGCGACTGGGGAGACGGGGGCTGCACGGCAAAGAATCACAGTCCAAACCGGGTAACCAGCGAGGAAAAGAAAAACCTCAGGAAACCGGCTGCTGCTCCGCCTCCTCGTTGGCCTCCGAGTCTCCAATGATCTCCCAGGCGGAGGCGGAGCTGGTCATGTGGGTGGGGCTGCGGCCGCTGCCCGACCGCGTCAGGAAGCCGAAGCTGCAGAGAGAGAGAGAGAGAGAGAGACAGACAGAGCCAGAGGTCAGATCTCTAGTCAGGGATTACAGCTAAATATAGAGCAGGATTGAAGAGGAGGTCGGGACAGAGACAGCCGTGGACTCGCACTGGGACTGATGTCATTTCGTGTTTACTAGAGTCACGAGCATCTAACTTGCAGTTGCTTTGTAGTTTGTTAAAGTTCTGGAAAAAACCTTATCAGTTATTAAAGAATAAGCATTACTTTTATGTTTGATTTTAGCTTCAGCCAGTGGAAGAGGTGTAACAGTGCTCTTCAGTGAAATCTAAGAAACATGTCTGTTTTCATTCCTTTGTGGAAAAACAGAAGTCGTTTTGATTGCGACAGTGTTTTGGGTGTTTGGACTAATTGTTCAGTGCAGCTTTGAGGGCGGAGCTTGTACTCACAGGTTGCGAATGCGTGACTCAGTTGGTTTCTCCATCCCGTCCACTTCTGTACTGTCCACCTCAGTCCGCCCGAACAGAGAGCTCCTCTCTTCCTCATCGCTGTGGAGTGACAAAGTTTTAAGAGGATCTTCTTCAACTCCACGCTGTTATTTCTGAATGTGATGGGTGTGAGTGAGTCAGACCTGCTGCTGCATTCGGTGGCGGGGATCCCGAGCATCTTGGCCCGAATGACCTTCCTTCTTTTCCTGATGGCCGCCTGAAAGGCTTCTAGAAGGAACCCTGGACATCTCTCCTCGTTCAGGATCTCTCTGCAGAGAGCAGTGGAAAGACACCAGGTCGCTCACATAATCATCAGTCAGAACATTTGCACCTAAATGTATGCAGCTGTAGGACTGACCTGAGAACTGTGAACATGTGACCCACCTCTGATAGTAGTTGAGCTCCTCCTGCACCAGGAAGAGGTTGGTTTTCAGCTCGTTTCTCTCAAACAGGATGTCCCGCACCTCCTTCTTGGTGAAGCACGGCAGGTCGGGGTCCTTCTCGTTGGGTGACTTTTTCTTCTGCTCATGTGATGTTTTGCTCGGGCTGGACTGAATGGGAGACAGGGTGGAGTCAGGAAGATGTTTGTTTAAAAGAAAACTTGAAACCAAACATTGGGAGTCGTCCCTCAAAGGTTACTCTGCAAACACTCGGTGGTCCGAGAGATCAAACGAGGCTGATTCAGTGGGAATTCATCCCCCCTGGTGAGGTGCAGTGACACATTTGTCCAAGCAACAAGCCAGGTTCACTTCAACCAGCAGCTCAATACATACTGCTGCGAACCCTTCATGCAAACGTGGGTGTGAATCCATGTAGTCACGCACTCTCTCACACATGCTACAGGTGGACTGGTTTAGAACTGTTCCAGCAGGAAAGAAGCGGTGGAAGAAGTTGGACGTACGAGGGTGTTGCTATTGGTTCTGTCCAGCAGAGCTTGCAGGTGCTCCATCTCTTTGCTCTTCTCCTTCAGGTCGGCCTCCATGTCGGCCTTCCTCTCCACGGTGCTCTTCAGCTGCGCCTGCAGCACGTTCTGCTTGTGTCGCAGCTCGGCGTTCATCTTCATGAAGCGCTCCAGCTGCTCCTGCAGCTGCACACGCAAACACAGCGGAGCCACAACATGAGTTGGAACTTTTATCATGCGAACAGAAAGAAGCGCCAGTGCACTTGATAACTGAGCAGGACCGAACATCTGGGGGGAGCCCAGAGCGACAAGCCAGACAATGTCAAAACAAAAGCAGCTTTCTTTTGGAGAATGAGGAATATTTGAGGAATTTGTTTGAGTCAACAAACATGAAAAACAATTTATGGTCAGATAAACATTGACCCCAGAGCGAGGTTTTTTTCAGTGTGTGGTCACCTGACCTCGAGCAAAAAGCTAAGCATTTACAGACACACCCAGTTATGGCTGCTGTTTGGGTCATGTGGTACAAGTGCCTCGACACACATACGGGCACGTGCAAACGCTCAATCCACAGCACACACACCCGCAGCAGCAATGCGGGGTTGAAAACAGTGCCATGACTTGTCTGAAGTGCACTTTAATCTGTCAAACTGTGACTCTGGATAATCTCTGCCCTCTTTTCCTTCCCTTCAACACTCTGTTTTTAATGTTTACATGTTACTCATCAGAGGTCTGATACTGCATTCGACTGTATATTTATGTGTATACGTCAGAAGGAACCTATAATACACAAAATACGGCACAATGACTATGACAGCAGCACAACAGACACTTTCGTGTCAACGGAAAATTACAGGAATACTGTGAGGCAGAACTCTGAAGGTGTGTGTGTGTGTGTGTGTTTGTGTGTGTGTGTGTGTTAGAAAGAGAGATATGAGAAGAATGGGGAAAGTGAGCTGGGATTTGCTGTGTGTGCACAGCACAAACTCGGGGGTCTGTAACTTTACAACCAAGAGAGCCGTTTCTGGCACGTCCCACCTCCAATCAAAGGGGTCAAATGGACGGACCTTCAAAATGACAAAAACGCTGCTCTAAACTAATTAAATTACATTTTTAGTTGCATTTAGAGAAAAAACCCAACATCTTACAAACCACTGAATTTTTTTTACAAACTTCAGTTTAACCACCATCACCAGCAGGGAATGCTTTCACATGCAAATTCCTTTCCTTAGTTCCAGGGTCAGTAACCTCACAATAATGACTTGATCACTTGCAGTAAAAGTTGTCTAGCAGCTGATGTAAAAAAAGTGTCTATTCGAGGCAAGACGAGACTGAAAGAATGTCTGATTTAAGTCTCATATCAGTCATCTGTAACTGGAAGAGCGACTTTAAAAGACCGTCTGCAGTTCAGCCCAGAATGAAAACATGTTGTTGGTGAAAGCTTCAGGGAGCCTGACTGAGAGGCCCGGAGGTGCATGTGGCCCCGGGGCCGCAGCCCACGGAGCGCCGGTGTTTGGTGCCTCCTTACCGCCTCCACCTCTTTGGAGATGGTGGTGATCTGCTGGACTTTGGCCCTCAGCTCGTCTCTCTGCTTGTCCACCACCTCCTTCAGCTTCAGCATCACCTCCCGCTCCTGCCGCTGCACACGGTCTGACAGACACACAGAGGGAGCACAAGTTATAGACGCATTGACCAACAAAGGCTTCATGTTGTGAGAGTTCTACTGAACTAAACCGAGTTTGACAAAGTCCAGGGGTCCTGTGATGGGACGAAAAGAATGAAACCTGGCATTGTTTTCAGCCTGGTTACAGAAAACCAACATTATCCATGACATGTAGAGGGAACAGACACGCAGGAATCACAGATAAATTAAACATGGCGTGTCTTTGACCCACACTGGAGCCCTTGTGGATGGACTGTAGAAGTCTGAGGCTGATTTAAACCCGAGCAGCGCGAGGCCCAGAGGCCTGAAAGATAACACACTCATGAAACAACAAACATCCACTTGTCAAAGAAGCTCCAGACATTTTGACACAAAATGATTTTCCTGTGCCAACAACACAACACGAGTCAGCAGACTGACTCCACCCTCCCGGGACGGATTGTAAATGTTACACAAGCCGGGACGTGCCTGCGCTGTCAGGATGACACTACGCATGATCCTCTCCACGTCACTTCATTTGGCTGTTAAATGTCAATGAGAGCCATGCAGACAAACAGTCCCACTGTTTATTTTGGGAGCATTAAAAACACTTTGTAATTCAGACGTATTCTGAAATGTCTCCCAGTTAAACCCACTCAAGCTGCTCAAGCTCACTTCTTATTGTGTTTCACTGCAGGATGTTGCATCGCGACTTCTGATCATTTTATTTTGTACCTGCATCATGCTCCCTTTTTATTTGCTTGTTTGTTTATCTTCTGTTCACTTATTTGTTGCTGATTTGTGGTGGGGACTGCTCACTCTCTACAACTGGAAAGGTTTGTCTTGTGCTTTCTGTAATCTCATGTAAAGGTCAAATAAAACTATGCATTGCACTTCATTTCAATACATTGTCTGTCTCTGTTGCTTTCTAATATGCTCAAAATTAAACTAAACATTTCAAAATCCAAACATCCGCTTCAGGTCAAAGCTCTGCAGTCCAAACTAGACCAAATGGAGAGTAGAGAAAGACCGGCTGCTGAAGGAGAGAGAGGAGGAGGTCCATGCACTGAAGAAGAGCCTCCAGTCACACCAAGTGGAGGCTCAGAGAAGAAGCTGGCAGCAGACGTCCAAGCCCCGCAGGAGGAGCGCCACAAGGAGCTGGAACTCCTCAAGAAGGAGAGAGAGGAAGCTGTGACGGCCGCGCTGTATGAGAAGACCAAGCTGGTGGAGATCAGCCAGGAGTACCTGGCAAAACTCAAAGAAGCCAAGACCTAGCTCTGCAAAAAGGGGGGAGGCCTGGAAGAGGAAGATGGCAGGTGAAGAAGAGCAGCTGCAGCTGGAGATCAAGCTGAAGGTGAGAAATGCTGAGGAGACCCACAAGCTGCTCAGTCGCTCCAAAAAGGCCAAACACAAGAGGCTGGAGAAGGACAAGGCGAGCAAAGATGGCCAAATAGGTGGGTCTCCTCTCCCATTCATGATTCAAAATAATCCAGCTTGTCTCCTTTGACAGTAAATATTCAAGAGGAAAGTTTTTGCATGCAACTTGAAGTCTGTTACAACTCGTAACACAGGGGGGGGGGCTGGCTGCTCCCAAGGCTTTGCTGCCCTTGGTTGTTGAAATCATCTGGTATTCATGCAAAACACACACAGATTGGGTCACTGTGTGTGCTGTCTGCCTCCTGATCAACTGACAATATTGAGCATAAAACACAGATTTAGAGTTTCAGCATCATCAGGTGCTAAGCTGAAGTGCTGCAATAAGTGCAATAAATATTTATGTTGGAAAAATTTCAGCAAAAAGCGATGGGGGGGTGAAACTCTGACTTTTGTTTTCGTCGTTTGATCTGTTGTGCGTTCTGTGTGATACTTTTTCATTTCTTTACTCATTAAAAAATCATGAAATCATGTTTTTTCTAAAAATGAAAACAGGTGGAGGTTGACACAATATGATTCAATCAACATGCGTCTGCTGCTCTCATGAGTTGTTTACTTGATTTAGTCCACATAAGCACAACTTTCAACTGTCATGAGTAAAAAGGTTTTGGCCACAAAAGTCACACACTCATTAAAGCAGAAACTGTGGCTCGGGGGTCCGATGAGTCCCTCAGGCCCACTTTAATTTGGCTCCCTGCAGACTAACAAATATTTTGGGATACGCCCACCAGCAGGCACCTGATTGCATCGTGTCTCAGTTTCCAAACTGTGTGGAAGTAATTATCCTGTAGACTGCCTGCCAACAACACTCGGCTAATCAGGGAAACGTTGCTGCTGATTAACACAAACGACAAAACTCGAAAGCAAGGGAGTGCAGAATATCACAAGACTGTACAACTGGTGATTGTCCCTGCCCCCATAGATGTTTGGCACTTGGATCAAGATGATACATGTTGTGACATCTCCATAACTGGTGTGGGTTTTTTTTTTTTTACTTCTCTGGGAGCAAGATGTCGGTGCCGATCAGTGAAGCTGTGATGTGGGACTGACTTTACACAGACAAACCAAACACTGAGGCTTCATGACACGGCTCTCTCAGACACGTCAGATGAACCCGGCTGGTGAGGTCCCGTACCTTCCTGGGCATGGTTCCCCCTCAGCTGGCTCTGCAGCTCCTCCCTGTCCTCTGTGAGCTGCTGGACCTGCACCTGCAGCTCCTCACACCTCCTCTTCCACTGCTGCTCCTTCTGCTGCAACTCCTGCGGTGAAACAACACAGTTGCTGGACTGAGAGACTGGAAAGCCCAAACCTTGTACTACATTTTCACCCCCCCACCCCCACCCCCCCACGGACCCCAGAAAAGTTGTGTCCCTTGAGTACATTTGAATCCAGATTCAGTCAGTGGGTGTGTCGCTATGTTCCCAAGTCCTCGCAGATGTTACAAAAACATTACAGAGCTGAACCGTCGCTAGCCAGGACCACACCTGCTTTTTAAATGTGCATTTGTAGCCAAGAAGTGTTAAACAGAAACAGGCGCTAGGCAACACAATACATTGAACAGCATTAGCCGCAAACATCTAGCTAAAAATAACAAAACAAGCTGAACTAACTCCAAAAGAAAAACTCGTTCCTCTCCACAAAATCATAAACCTGCTACACACATCAACCGAGTTTCTGGGATTTAATAGGCTGTAAACCATCACATGCTTAAAGTGTAACAGTGTTTTACAGTGTTTTCCCACCAGCTTCAGAGAGTGATATGCTGTAACATGAAGTGCAACCCATCCAGAAACATCACAAGGACACACGTTCATTCCGTCTGTCTGCCACACACAGTTGTGGAGCTTTTATTTCTGCCCTAATCTGCTCCTAGTGTGAACACATACCAGGACAACAATGCTGTGGACAAAGGACTCAGACCAAAGAGACACAGCACCTGCATCACACAATTTCCATTCATAAGAAATGTGTGGTGTTGTGGCTGATGCCACACTTTGGGACAAATCAAATTAATTAATTAATTATAACTGTCGAGAAAAACAGGTAACACTATGCATGACGTACAGAGGAGGGATGGTCATGAATTAAGGTCTTTTTGTCACTTCTGAGTCAGAAATGAGATTGCAAGTTGATCAAGATGTCCTCCAGCAAAATGTGAGGCAGTCTGTCTGCCAGCGAAGGGTCAGGAGTCCATTCTAGGCTTCATGATATATTAAGCACATGTTTGTTCTCATTGAATAATAATTACAAAGCTCCCTCATCCATTAGACTCCATTTTATGTTCCATTCAAATGATTCCTGTGAGCAAGAAAATTAAACTACATGGCTGAATTGTGCCAGACAACGTCTTTCTCTTATATTGTGTTTCTCTCAGCTCTGACTCAGACTCTGACTCAGCTCAGACTCTGGTTACAACCAAAGAAAAT
>JAUESE010000020.1:1257995-1269030 GCA_032274725.1 Malacoctenus triangulatus | reverse complement strand
TGTGCGGCTGAAACGACCATCAGATCCTAAAAGCCGTGAGGTGGTCCTGAATGCCTGCAAGGCGGTCGGCTCCATCAGCAACACTTCTTTCGACATCCGTTTCAACCCCGACATCTTCTCTCCAGGTCAGCACGGCGAAGAGGTTTTACTGATGAAATGAACGGGATGTAAATACAACAGACGTTCTGTTGTTCCATTCAGAACAGAACAATAACAGATGCTGTTAGTTTCTGATCATTTGTGCCCTACATACTTGTTGCTCGTAAGAAAGTACATGTCACGAAGGATCTGTGTGTTTATGGTTGTGTTGATGCAGGAGTGCGTTTCCCTGACGACAGCGTGGACGATGTCCAGAAGCAGAAGCAGCTGCTTAAAGACACTGCGGCCTTCCTGGTGTCCTGCCAGATCCCCTCACTGGTCAGTGTCACGCCTCCGTCTGTCTGTCTCGGTCTATGTGAGTGTGGATGCATGTCTCACCGTCTGTGTGTGTGTGTGTCACGGCCAGGTGAAGGACTGTCTGGACCACAGCGCTCTGCCCATGGACGGAGCCACGCTGACCGAGGCCTTACACCAGAGAGGCATCAACGTGCGCTACCTTGGCACCGTGCTGGAGTTTGTGGATAAGACTCCGGCCAAAGTGCAGCTGGAGCACTTCTATGTGAGTCCATGAAGTCTGCTCAGTCACAGCAAACAGGGTAACGTCTGATCAGTGGCGCTCACGCTCCTTCTTTCTTCTGTCTCTCAGAGGATAGGAGTCAGCGAGCTCATCACCAGATGTGCCAAACACATCTTCAAGACGTACCTGCAGGTCTGTTCCAGCCGTGCAGCACATCCCCTCGTCCCCTCGTAGAGACGAGCCGGTGGTCACTGATGATGTTTCTTCCAGGGTGTGGAGCTCTCTGCCCTCTCCGCCGCCGTCAGCCACTTCCTCAACTGCTTCCTGAGCTCCTTCCCCGACGCCGTCGCCCACCTGCCTCCCGACGAGCTGGTGTCTCGCCGCAAGAGCCGCAAGCGACGCAACAGGGTCCCCGGCGGAGGTGACAACACGGCGTGGGCGAGCCTGACGCCCAGCGAGCTGTGGAAGAACATCACGTCAGAGGCCCAGAGTTACTATCACTTCAACGTGCAGTGGTGAGAGCGCCATCTGTTCATGTGAAGCTGAAGGTTTTGAAGTGTGTTTTCTGACTACGTGCGATAAACATCCTGGGTTTCGTCTGTTGTGCAGTGAGAGTGTGGACCAGGTGGTGGAGAAATACGGCCTCCAGAAAACCACCCTGCTTCGAGAGATCTCCATCAAAACTGGCATCCAGGTAGACACTGTGTGGTTTCGACACAATTATCATCCTACTAAAGACTCTTCCTGTCTCTCTGATGCTGTTCGTTCTGCCGTGTCATTCAAAATAATACAGCCTCTTAAACCTCCAGTAGAGAGAAATGGACAATTGATATCTTGCAAAAAAGTCAATAATCTTTGTTTCCGACTTGCATTTAATACATTCACATTAGCAAAGGTAACATAAATGGAAAAACGGCAACGTGGGAGAAAAATATGGAGCAAAAAAGTCTTTTGTACTTTACAAAGACTTTATGGGAGTAAATAGGCCCCCCCACTTTTTGGGGAATATCTGACTTATTTTTTGTCTGGGGAAAAAAAAGCAACGAAATTAGTTTTTGACCCTTAAAGTTCCAGCATGTAGTTTCAGCTTCACTTTATGGCCAAACTATAGATTATTATCTATCCCCTGCGGAATCCCTCGTCCAACCCTCTCTGTGAGTGTGCTGGATCAGTTTGGTGCGCCCACATCAACAGTGACGAGTCCTTCAATAGATGGTTTATACAGATATGTCACTTTCATAGTTGATATGATTTCATAATTGTTGGTCTGTTTGGGGGCAAATAAGTTCATTACTTTCTCTGAAGGGAAAACCAACAGAATGTGTCAGAAGCAACATAAATTAAAGTCTTCTTGGCTGTGTTAACTTTCAGATCTTGATAAAGGAGTACAATTTCGACAGTCGCCATAAGCCTGCCTTCACAGAGGAGGACATCCTGAACATTTTCCCTGTTGTCAAGCACGTCAACCCCAAAGCCTCAGACGCCTTCCACTTCTTCCAGAGCGGACAGGCCAAAGTGCAGCAAGGTGACCCTCAGGACCTCAGACTCTCACATTTGGAGGTGCATCCATTCAGGGTGTGTCTGACTTTTGTATGTGATGTGCAGGTTTTCTGAAGGAAGGCTGCGAGCTGATCAACGAGGCGCTCAACCTCTTCAACAATGTGTACGGAGCCATGCACGTGGAGATCTGTGCCTGTCTGCGTCTCCTTGCACGCCTTAATTACATCATGGGAGACCACCCTGAGGTACACCAGCAAACAGCAGCTCGCCCTCTGACACCTGTATGGCCCTCATTTCAAAGCCCTGACACGTGTCCGTGTCCCTGCAGGCTCTCAGCAACCAGCAGAAGGCCGTCCTGATGAGTGAGCGAGTCCTCGGCATCGAGCATCCAAACACAATCCAAGAATATGTGAGTTTTGAGAAGAAATGCAGGCGGTCCATTTGTGTCTGGCTACAAACGTTGATGACCTTCATGCGTGTCTCCTTGACCTCTCAGATGCACTTGGCTCTGTACTGCTTCGCCAACGGCCAGCTGTCCACCGCCCTCAAGCTGCTGTACCGTGCTCGGTACCTCATGTTGTTGGTGTGCGGGGAGGACCACCCGGAGATGGCGCTACTCGATGTGAGTGCAGCAAGAAGATTCAGTGAAAACTTTCCATCAGATTGAAGGATTTTTGGGGTTCTTCATGTTGGCAGTGACAGTGCTGCTGTTTAGCCCATGGAGGCACCGTATTGCAGCAAAACGGTGGGCTGAAGTTCAAGGCGAGCAGCCTGTGGAACATGTAGTACCACTAAAAGACACTAGAGGCTTAATGAGAGGGTTTTCTGCCACAGACGCTTTTAGAATCAGCGAAGAAGAAGCAGTTGTAAACAGAGGAGCAGCAATGGCTGCTGCTGCTCTGTCAGTGGTTTATTCACCACTTCCTCAAACTGTGTTTGAACAAAGCTGCTTGCATTTTGCCAGGAAATAAATGACAAAAAGAGAAACAAAATGGGGTGGGTGGAGTCTTTGGTGATGCAAACCATTCAGATAAACAAGACAAACAACTGTCGTCTGTGTGCAAACACACAGTCTCTCTGTTATAGAATTAATTTTTTTTCCAATTCCTTGTAAATAAAGCTGAGGCAGCTCATTAAAACCTGACTGAAAGACAATTAAAACACCCAGTTTAAAAGTGATGCTCATTCCTTTTTCTCGTGTCCTCAGAGCAACATTGGGCTGGTGCTGCACGGAGTGATGGAGTACGATCTGTCGCTCAGATTCCTGGAGAACGCCCTGTCCATCCACTCCAAGTACCACGGACCCCGCTCCCTCAAAGTGGCCCTCAGGTGAGGAGAGACCCCTGTTTCACACACACAGACATCAGTTTAACACGATGGCTGAAACGGTGTGTGTGTGTGTCTTTTGTCTTTACAGCCACCATCTGGTTGCGAGGGTTTACGAGAGCAAAGCCGAGTTCCGCTCGGCACTCCAGCACGAGAAGGAGGGTTACACCATTTACAAGAACCAGGTAGAGTCTGAAGGAACTGACGTGTGTTCTGGTACAACCCGCCGTGAAGGTGCTGCTGTAAATGTGAACCTTTTTGTTTTGTCATGTGTCTTGTCAGATGGGGGAGGCGCATGAGAAAACCAAGGAGAGCTCCGAGTATCTCAAGTATCTCACCCAGCAGGCTGTCGCTCTGCAGAGGACCATGAATGAGATCTACAAGAACGGCTCCAACGCCAGCATCATGCCCCTGAAGGTGAGCGCTGCCATGCCGCCGTCGGCGTCTCAGCCCTGTAAACCTTCAGCACTGACGCGTCCCCTCCTCCCTGTCCTGTTTTTCCAGTTCACTGCACCCAGCATGGCCAGTGTTCTGGAGCAGCTCAACATCATCAATGGCATCATCTTTATACCTCTCAGGTAGAGTCACAGCAACCCACCCCTCAGCTGTGTTCAGTTGTCACAGCAGTGCTGAGTGTGTGTCCGACTCTTCACAGGAACACACTAAACACACAAACAACCTCATGTGGACGTAAAATCCGAAAACGGATCAGAACAGAACCTTCCTGTGACACTTGAACGCATTTCAACAACTCAGAAGCCACAAGCAGTCAGTTTGAGAACACACATGCGTCTGCGTTTGGCCTCATAGAAGAGATAAAACAGTTGGTCGCTCAGTGTGGACTTTTAAAAATGGCGTTTTAGACTTTCTAATTTAGGCGCTGTCCCAACTGCTCTGTTGACATCGCTCTGACCAATCAGTAAGCATACAGTCTGACTTTGTAATCAATAGTAAGTGGATTAATTGCTCAAAACGTATCACTGAAACTAGTTCTGCATTCCATATTAAAAGTCTTGTTAGTCTCTCTCGCCATTAAAGCCTTTGTTTCTATCTCCTAAAACTTTACGTTCCAAAGACAACAGTAGCAATTGGTAAATTAATCCTTTTGAAAGATGGTAGAGAAATAGTTGGAACTGAGGTTGTGTGATCATCCATAAAAATAAGATAAAATCAGCCAATGGTAGAACAAGCAGTTTGGAACTGGCAGAGATGATGAAGACCAGAGCCGTTTGACTCCGTGAAGTGTTGAGTCTCGAACCTTCTGGCTTCTCCAGACTGTCCCTCCGTGTGAAGCCATGTATCGACGCTCTGTGTGTTCCTCTGCAGCCAAAAGGATCTGGAGAACCTGAAGGCGGAGGTGCAGAGACGGCAGCAGCTGCAGGAGCTGGGCAAGAGCGAGGAGCCCGTGGAGGACGGCCCCCTGGAACTGGAAGACAAGATCCCTGTAGATTAATACTGAACTGCCCGCGACACAGCGTCCTTTCTGCTTTGGAGAGGGCAAGAGCGGCCGTGACGCAACAACCAAGTCACCGAGCCTGTGGACCTGAGAGCCGAGCAGTCTCAATCAGCATCGAAATAAACAGGGGGAGGGGGTGGGGGTCAGGGTGGTCCGGAGGGAAAAATATTGCCTGAACTGTAGGATGCAGAAGGAGTACAGAGCAGGAGTCGTCCTACCAGGTGGGAGGAGAGCGAGGGAGTAGGAAGTACAAACATAGAATCAATCTAATGTGCAATCTGAGTAATCCTGGGCCCAAGCACCCGCCGACCACTGAGGGCGCCAGCCGCTTAGTGGTCGATTGGCATTGGGTGCAGCCGGGCAAGGGAGATGGAGAATGACCATGACATTGTATACCAGAGCCTTATCAACTGCACCATAACCCCCCAGAACCACGCCTCACCACAGCTTAGAGCTCCCACAACACTGTCGGCCCAGGACCACATGTTACCCCTTCATTGCCTCAAGAGCCTTGGAGACCTGTGGGCGGGGAACCCCCCCCCCTAATGGTGCGTTCAATGTTCCAGCACCTCCCCTGTACTAGAACTCAGGGCTGCTTCCTCTCTGCACTACGACCAGAATAGGCACTAAAATTAACATTTTACAAGTAAGGCTTCCGAATGTAAATTCCCTTCTTTGTGGCACACCAGAGCCACTTTGCAGCAATCACCTCTCATCCTCACTCCTCCCTCACGGTTCGATCATTTAGCCCCTCTATCATTTGTACTTGCGTCATCCCAGGTGGGTGCTGCCGATGGTTCCTGCTTCTCCAAGCATACACAGCAACACATCAGTGAGCTTCACATTGCTCATTCAGCTCTATTGATTTCTTCTTCTTTTTTTTTTTTTGTTTTATTTAGGAAACGAAACATTTTTGTAAAACTGCACAGGAGAAATTAAGGTATTTTATGCCTGCTGATCATGAATTAATTTAAGCCATGTCTGTTTTTTAGAAATATGTATAGAAGTGGAAATAGATGTATAAATCTCTATTGGATTCAGACGGATCGATGTTTAAAGGAAGTCTCAGATTTGAAAGAAAACTAGCGTCCACCTTTGAGCAGTAGATTTATCTCTCTATATACTAGCTGTGTTCAATCTTCTATTTTTACACACTGAAAGAAAACTATGTGCATGTATGTTTGTATGGTTGCTCGTGTGCGTGTCTTTGTGTAGTCTGACAGATTAAAGAAAACCTCTCGGCCAGAGCTGCTGCCGCTTTCGCTGCTGCATAGTTTCAATAGGGGCTGGGCGGTCATCTGCTTTCCAAACCTTTTATATTTCTATAACCTGATGGACAAAAAAACACATACACCACCACCAGTGTTGCAAGTCTGCCTGTGAATGAAGTCGAAACTGAAGTTAACCTCTTCTCACTGTTAGGTGCTCAACATCGGCAGAACAGACTCGTTGTTGCTGTTTGTTCTTTTTCTTTGTTTTTTTTGTTTTGTTTTGTTTCCTACCGTTGTCATCTTTTTATAAGTAGCTGAGAAAAAAACCAGCCAGGAGAGAGCCGTGGGTTGTTTTAGTGCACTTTTCTGGTGCTGTTCGGGATGCACCGGTTCATCTGCAGCACCGCCAGAAGTGGACAGAAGAAGGGCTGCTTCAGTGTGATGTACCAAAAAAAAAAACAAACAAAAAAAAGAGACTGTTAAAGGTTTGCTGGCGCTTGTATACATGCAATGTAACCCTCCCATGGCAATCTGTTACTTAATCGTTGCCGTGTGTAGATGTACGTGATTAAAGCAATAGAGCGAGGCCGCTGGTGCTGATTGTTTCAGAATATGCAGTTTCTACTTGCACAAGACGGACGCTTGACTGTACCGACTGAATTACCTGAATTCAAATGAGTCGCGGAGGAACGAATAAGCGAGCGCTTCACTGCAGGAGACGAGGTCACGACAGTGACGTGTCCCCGGTTGGGCTCCTGAGACGTGAAAGTAGAGCGTGTTGTGTGTTTGTGTGTGTATGCATCGACAACTTCTGCTTCTGAATGGAAACATGGTGATGATGGGTGAAAACTTTGCAATTGATAAAAGTGAAATATACCTCCTGATTCTGTCCTCTGGCTTCCTTTGCATCTTTTCTCGTTCATCAGCTCTTCCTCCACGCTAGTCGACGGTAATACCAACAATGTCCAGCAGGTGATACTCCAACCTTTTGAGCTAAACGAAAGGTTGGTTTGAGCTCCTGAGTTTGTGCGAGGAGGAAAAACAATTGGGATCCTATAGAGGTGATCTTTCAACACGAGGAGCTTTCAATTTTATACTGTTGCTGTTCAAAATACACATCTCCACCAAGATTATAAGGCAAATAAATCGGTTTTAATTGCAGCAGGTGTGAAAAATGAATGTTGACTTGACGTTGAAAGATGTTCATTTCATTTGAAGGCTGTAAAGGTCAAAGTTAAAAAAAAAAAAAAGATGTAAGAGAAAAGGAATCTACTATCTAGCCCCAAATACTAAGCATTCACTGCTCTGCTGGTCAAACTGCATTGTTGTCTTCGTGTGATGCTGAAACCTTGGGCTGTCTGAGGGCTGTTTCTGTGTTTGGGTTCACTGACTAACTCTTCTGCACAAAGGCGACTTCTCTCCGCCCAGTGTTTGCTTTCCCTGACGGTGTGTGGTATTTGTGTGTTGCTCTTTACTGAATAATCAAAATTATTTTTTTGGTCTGAGTATGCTTTTATATTGAAACGAATGAAATAAAAAAAAAAACCCAACTAGTGAAGTTTGGCTTGAAGTTTTTTTGTGACTCGAGCAGGTTAACAAACTTGTTTTACCGCACCCTGGAGCAGAACCACACACCTGTCATGACACTAACGTACATCGGAGGAGCCTAATATCTTAAAATGCTGCGTTTGAACCCCGTCCAGCTCAGCATCACTTCAAACCACAAGCTCAAACATGAGCATCCAATTGGAAGCCTCTCTGACACCTCAGGCTGGCTGAACACTATGACTAATTTCAACTAAACCTCTCTATCAGAAGTATATAAATTTTACAAAAATGTTTGTGTGGTCAAGGCCACAAAAGATGTGATTTCACACACCTGACACACACTGGCTTGATGTTTGATATAGGAACTGGATGCAATGTTCATGTATCTATGTTTTATCAAATAAAACACAAGCAGCATATTGTATTGGAAGGTGAAAGTTTAACTTCTTGTGAATGAATGCTTCAAAAAACGTTGGGACAGGACTATGCTTTTGAATATGTTGCATCACATCTTTGTAGAAGTAATGTACTTTTTTTGTAAATGAGTGAACAGTGAGGGAGTGAGGGGCCAGAGTGTTGAGAGAGGAAGGCTGACCAGCTCTCAACAGGGTTTGAGTTCTCTGACTTGTCATATCTTTCCAGTAAACTCTGAAGTACCTTTATAACTTGGGAGATTGTAGGAAGAGTTTTTCATATGGTACAACTTAAGTCGTTTTTTGGGAGACCTTCTAAAAAAATCTTATATCAATTCCTGTTCCTCACCTGTTGTCAATAAATCTCAGTGGTTTTAGAATATTTTTCTGTTTCATTGGCACCAAAGTTTCATATGAGTTTTCACAGCCAACCTGAATGAGAACGTGGATCGTCAAGACCTACAAATTAAGTATTTTGTGTTAAAAAAAGAAAAAAGAAAAAGACTTTAAGACGTCCTGGCGACGGAATTGGTTTTGTTGATTACCAGAAAGAAATATGAATAAAGTTACTAGTAAAGGTGACCGGACTGAACAACGACGCAGCCATGTAAGAGTTAAGAAATAAAATAAATTGTAGATCTGTGATGTCAAGGGCGTACGCGCCCCCGTCGGCCCGTGAACGCGAGCTCCGTGCTCGTCCCCGCGTGAAGGCGAGTGCGGCGGAGAAAAAACAAGCAGGCGGAGCAGCGAGGAGGCTCAGTTCACCTCCACATCACAAGATCACTGACGGCAGCGGACCCTTCACGCCCTACCGGGTCGTGTTAGCGTGGCGGAGACTGCCGAGGAGAACCGCGGGCACCAACAGTACGGTGAGCTCAGCCGGGTTTTCGGTGTTTTTGATAACTTCGGCCGGACTCGGAGCGCACGGACGTTGGGTGCGGAAAATGACGATGTGGCTGTAATTTATGCACCTCCTTTTGCTCTCAAAATGGCGGACAGGCCGCTTGGAGCGTAGCAGCGGCTGCAGGGAGCCTGTCAGTGGAGTTTACCCGTCTGTCCTCATGCAGAGGTGGCCCAGCCATTAAAGTGGCTCCGTGTGTTTTAGGTTTACCGGGGCTAACGTTTCGTTGTTGGGGCTACAGTGGCCGGCTAAAGCCGATGTCAAGCTAACTTTCCGACTGCGCCGCCCGGAGAAGCTAACTTGGCTAACTTTAGCTAACGATAACCTGGCAGAGATAACGTCAAGACACCGGCTGCCGTTATCGTCCACTTCAACGTTGAACGAGTGATAAGGTCATTGCCTCACTCAAAATGTCATGCAAAGCTATGAAAAGCACAGCTGCGTCTAACAGAGGCCCTGTGGTGGACGGTAATTAGCACAGTTTGCTGCTGTCCTCCTCCCTCTTATAAACACAGCATAAACTTGGACAATTTACTTAATGTGTCGTTCGTACGACACAACAGTGTGTCCAATGTTGGCCAGGTAGTTGATGTCTTCAATGAGCTTGTATCAGAGTGTATGAGTTCCTGCAACTCACGTCGCTTGCTGTATCTACTGTTAGCTCATAGAAAGGTCCTAAAAAGGTCCTTGTCGCTGGAAGTCTCCATTCATTGCATATTCATAACGGGCTCTGAAACCGAGGCTGTGCCGTGACCGGGTGGCTGTGCGGGAGCTGCCGGTGCTTGCTGTCACTCTCCTGCTCAGCCCAGGCTCCCATTATCCCGATTGTCGTCATCCTCGCCTGTACGTCTCGGTTTGTTTGGCACCGTGTTTGAAAATCAGGGTGGAGCACGTCGCAGGCGATGTCACGGTATGATTCCTCTCTCCTCGGCACTGACGGCGCAGTGTCTGCCGTGAGTGGCCAAAGCTTTGTGTGTTGATTAACGATAAATATGTTTGCTCTGGGATATTCTTGTGTATATCGCTGCATTAAATAACCCGGACGATGGCATCGGCTCTGAAGCTGCGCTGGATACCGCGATGTGTCGCCGGCTTACTCTTCCTGCCACGCCTGCAAGGGCCGACCCGCAGTTGATCAACATGTGCAAAGACTTATTGATTAATTCATAATCCATCAATTTGAGGAAGTCCCGGTAAAGAAGCTGTGCTTTTGTTTCAGCTGAAAGCTGGTTTGTCTTCAAATAATAAATAATGCAGCTGCGTTTTATACAGATATTTGTAGAATTAGCGACAGCTTTTGCTTTTCTCCTTGTTCAAGAAACCTGTAATAGACTGTGGCTGCAGTTGGAGTGTTCGTTGTATCTTCCCCTTAGGATTTGTTTATGCTCTATTTGACCCCATTTTTATCGAAGATCAGTGTTTTTTTTCTGGACAAAGGTGAACTATGAAGCGGTCTGGTAATTAATTGTGCTTTCAGGAGTGTTTCAAGGTTTAGGGTTAGTGATTGCATTTTGGAGGTGATCCTGTCATCCAAATAAACCCATGAACTGTCTGTTATAAGAATGTGAGGAACTCTTAGTTGAGTCTGTTGTGCTTGAGGTTGAAGCAAGGAAAGTAACTGATGCTTTTGTTGAAGTTTGGACCATCTAAGTGCTAATGATGACAGTGCTATCTACACAACTGCTTGGGCGAGTAATAAGGGGTTGTGAAGTAGGGGTGTACAATATAAACTAGTAAATATGTCATTAATCGATGGTATTTCTATTATCATCAGTGCAATCTGCCCAGACTTCTGACAGGTTGTATTTTGTCATTTAAGAATAGTTCCATTTTTCATTTTTGGCAATTAAACTTGCTTTGAGAAAATTGTTAACCGTTAAAACGAGTAAGCAGCACGAGTTGCCATTAAGTGGATAGCAACAATGATAGAACGTCGATCCTCCCTTTATTTTTTTTTTGTTTAGGTCTTTTTTTCCAAGATTTTTATCTTGTCTCTTGCCACTAAAACCTATTCAAAAACTGTGGTCCTAAGATCAAGCCATCAGGCAGAATTACAGACAGGCT
>JAUESE010000020.1:1152769-1173307 GCA_032274725.1 Malacoctenus triangulatus | reverse complement strand
TCTTGAAAATCTCTTCTGATTGTGTGAATTTACACTCGAAACTGAAATGAACAGACCGATGGCTTGTGACGTGTCCACTACAGGCACTCGTGACACGGGTGTGAGCTGGCAGAAGAGCTGCAGCGTGAGGTCGGTGGTGGACACGGAGGTGAAGCCCTTCAGCAGCAGCTGCTGCAGCCCGGTGAAGCTGCTCCACTTCAGCTGGCTCTGCAGCTTCTCCAGCCTCTCCCTGTTCTCCTGCTTGTCCAGCGACATGTTGGCCAGCAGCTTATTCAGCAGCCGCAGCGACATCTGGTACTCGAACTCGAAGTCCGACTCCATGAGGGACACCGCCACCCAGAAGATGGTGGCCAGCAGGTTGCTGGGGTGGTTGATGCTGGTCGGGTCGGCGACGTTGTCCCGGGAGGAGGACGAGCTGCGGATCTTGGCGAGCAACACCTGCTGCTCGCTGGCCTGAATCCGGTCCAGCGTGGCGCTGCGAGGCGGGTCGGACCACCGGTCCGCCTCGCCGAACTTCTTGGGGACGGAGGAGCTCCTCTGGTGTCGGCTTTTCTCGTCTCTTCTCAGGTTCAGCTGGCCTGTGCTCTTCCTGTTGGACAGCAGCTTCAGGCTGGTGAGGAAATCTGGAGACGAGGCTCTGCGATTGAACAAGCAGTAAAGCTGACTGGTCAGATCGACGTCTCAGAGGGTCAAATTTCAATTCGGTGCTCAGCTTTTAGTCGAGAAACTCTTGATTCTTAAAATGTCTCTTTGTGCTAATATAAATCGTTTTTTATTGACTTTGAAATTTGCATTTTTATGAAAAAAAACAGCCCTTTGTCCTTCATCCAAAGTGATGTAATTCAATGAAATATCTCTCCTGTTGTGGAAATTAAAGGTTTAACGTGCTGCGTGGTTTAGATGTGTCCTCACAGCACCACTAAAGATTCGAATGAATGCTCTAGTCAGGCAGAAAGCGGAGGAACATGCTGCTCATGACACTCAGGTGAATCTGAACATCTGAAAAATGCAGAACGGTGTCGCTCCAGGACTCAACACCAGCGCCAGAAAAAGAACACGTCCGTGTCGTTTCTCTCCTGCGTCATCCCGCCTCGGTCGGAGGCGAAGTCAGATGACCTTTCGGCTTGTGAGCAGATTTATTCGCTTCACTTTGTAGCCGGACGTCATTTACACTGATGTGAGATCTGATCACGGAGTTACAGAACACCTCCAGTGTTTCTACAAAGAAAGTCACTCGATTTCTGTTCATACATCCAAGTTTGTTCTTATTCTGAGTGAATCAGTCTCATCTAAGCAGGTTTTCACAAGGCATCGTTGAAAATGTTGATAAAAATGAAAAACACGCTTAAGAGAGTCCTACCTTGTTAAAATAGCCATCAGGTCACTGTTCTTGAGACATTCAGCCAAGTTATCGACCACGGACTCCAGCGTGAGTAACACTTCCATCACATAACCCTGTGACACAAAGACACAATTACATTTCTACAACGTTTTTATAAAATCCTTCTTTTATTATACTTTCTATTTCCTGATTAGAACTGCCCTGGCTCTGCTTTCAGTAAACATATATAAAAGATTCAACAGATCTGATAAAGCTTCGATGTTAGATGGAGTTTAAGTAGCCTGAAGCTCAGGATTTTTGTTGTTTTTTACTGAGGGTTTATATTTCACACTGAAACCGCCTGCAGCCATCACACACCCAGTATAGCTCGATGCTCGGGCTGATCTCTGCTTAAAAATTCACTTTATTGCATTTTTGGAATGAAAGAGTCAAGACAAAATATGCTCCGAAAATTGCTGAACGCCAAGAATGACAACGCCACTCCGGTAAAATCTGAGCTGCGGCCGTTGTGTGTGGAGTTTGTTGTGAACTCTTTCATGGACCAGACTTCCTAAATACAACCTGGGAAATATAACCTCAGCTATGCAAAACCCCTAAAATATGGTAAAGATGATTATGAATGGATAGATGAATTAATGTCTACAAGATTTTCTGTGTTTATGAAGGAGTATTTTTGATTTGAGCACTTACATAATAAACAAGCAGAAATCCGAGAGAAAACGTGACAATTTTGCGTTTCAGAATCAATGGGCAACAAGCTGAGTTTCATGCACACATGCTCAGTTCTGACCTGCACTTCCTCTCCGTGTTCACCGACCACCTCCACAAGCCTGGAGAGCAGGTCGGAGACAGCGTGGGAGGAGACGGGCTGACGGAGGGCTCGAAACACCTGGAAGGAGCGACCGGCGTAGTGACGCGACGAGCTGCACAAGGCCGTCTGCAACGCCACGTCACTGAGCTGCTGCTCCAAGTGGAACTCTAAAGGAGACATGAGGAGAAAACGTGCAACTAAAACTGAGAAAAAACTCTATTTAAAGACGGACATATGTAGTTTATTTCATTTTATTGCCTAATCACAGACAGTTACCTGACTTGGACTCCTTGAACACGGATACCACATGGCGCAAAAAGTTTGTCAGCTGCAGCGTGCTTTTAGAAACGTGGTTCTTCGGTGAGATGTCTTCGTGGCACCACAGTGGTCCATAGGTTCTGCAAACAAAACAGTTTTTAGACACTGAAGTACAGCGACGAACTGGATTTTTCAAAATATGTAAAGTTAAAACCAGCTGCTGAACCTTTAAAACAATCTGCAGATGAATGAAAATAAATCTCTGCTGAATGAGTTTATTTCCCATTAACAATCAATCACAATGAAGGTCAAGTACGTTGCTCAATATGTAAATCTAATCTATTTCTATATGAACTGCCTGCGCTGTGCATGCAGCACCACTAGGGGGAAACCTGCAACAAACTATGTGAGAAGCTGTTTCTGGTGAAAGAAGCTGTTTCTCTCTGAGATCTGTAAATCTTCATTTTCTAAGAGACAGTTCAAACACGTTGAAGAAAACAGCTCAGCATCGCTACCTTGTGGTCAAAAACTCAATGAGCTTGTTTGTCTTCTCATCCATCTTGTTGGAGCCCACCAACTCCTCCACTTCCTGCGATATTTCAGGCAGGTTGTTGCTGCTGCCGCCCAGACTCAAGCTGGACGACGTCGAAGAGGAGCTCAGACCGGAGTCCGGCACCGGCGACGCCTGACACTCCCGCAGGAAGTCGAAACCTCCTAAACGCAGCAGACGACAGCGTCGACAGATTACAGCCATTCATTTAGTTCCAAATCTTCAATTCGCATAAGTTCTAAATCTGATCCAACATGTACAAATGTTGGACAGTAAAATCTAAGAAAAGAAGCATTCTGGTCATAATTCAATTTATTTTCTTGCCAACTAATATGCGAATGATTAGGTACACAAAGAATTCTTGAGAGATTTCCAAACGTCTAGACGTTTGGAAAACAGTTTATCAGCAAAGGGAGGAGGGAGCTAAACCAGGCTGTCCAAGCTTAAGCAGATGGCCCCAATTTGGGCAAGAGGCTAAAAATAGCACGAAGGAATGCTTTAATCAAGACCTCTGATGTCCTCTGAGCTCTACACTGCTTTTGGCACAACATCCAAATATTTAGTCCCCAGATAAGAAACGTCTCTATTGTCCCGAAAGGACCGTTTGACCACCGATGGTCACGTTTATTTTACCCAAAGAGAAGAACCATGTGGTAAATGTCAAGTTCTAAAAAAACAGGGGATCTATTTATAGCTGAGAAACCTGACGCAGGCGTCTGTTGTGGTGACCGTCGTCCCTCGCCGACGTTACCTGAGGGCGAGTACTCGTGCTGGGGGCTCGCTTTGCAGGTGAGGGTCTTGGTGACGTGGATCTCGCGCGTCTGCAGCAGGACGGATGCGATGGTTTGGAAGTTGTTCTTGCAGGACAGCGTGATGAGCAGGTGGAGAAGGAGACGCTTGCTGTGCTCAAACACCTCCGGGCGATAGTGATCCATGCCTGGAGAAACACCGCACACAAGTTTAGCTGAGTTATTCTCCCCACAACACAAACTTTAGCCTCAATAACTTGTACAGTTTGTTATACTTAAAATGATGCATCTTCCAAGACTCAAATCACCAGTTAAAATGTCTTCAGTATTCGTCTATCATAAAAGATTTACTCATCATGACAGGAATGACTGATAAATAAGTTATTTACCTAAAAACAGAGCATGGAGCAGTAACGGTAGATGCATGGTCCAGTCCTCTCTCACGCTGTGGTCCACCACCATCTCTGTCATGAAGATGACGGCGATATTACACCTGCAAATTGACCAAACAGAAGCACATTGTAAAACCTTTTTGATTTGGAGGAGACTCGCTCCCGGGTCGTTGTGTTTCCACCCAGACCTCAGAGTTCCAGTCTCACCTGTGCAGTGGTCCTCTGGGGGTGATGGTCTCGGGCAAGAAGTCCACCAGCGGGGCCCAGCATCCTCCATTCACAGGCATGGGCAGAGGGTGGGGCTGGTTGGTCTCAACAACAACCATCAGCCAGTCAGCATAGGGGGGCAGAGGCTCACCTGACAGTCAGAGATTGAGATTATTTTCAGGGTTGTGATCCATAAAAATCTTAAAGTGATAATTTGTTCCTCCTCCAGTGTCAGATTTTTGTTATTCGCATGTGACTGAGAGACTTATTCAGTCCAAGAGGGTGAAGCAAAGCTGTTTTTGGGTCACTCCCAGTAGTGTTGAAGCCCTGGGCATCAATACCACAGTTCTCAGAGTCCCCCCCCCCCCCCCTCCTAAAAAGCCTCGGGGTCGGCTCTGCTTTGCTGGTGCATTTTCAATGGCACCATCCAGACTCTCAGCTTACCCTCCAACCCAGTCTGTGTATCCCACATTCACCAAACCATGACAACCACATTTTTTCTCAGGCTGCTCAGCAAAGAAAGAAAAAAAAAAAAGCCCCCCCACTCACTTTTATCTTCATCGTAAGATCCTCCCGAACTGTTGCTGTAGCGTGATTCCAGACGGTTGTGTGCCCGCATGATGTGACTCAGCCTGAAGTCAGAGGGAAGAAATCAAGATGCACAAACAGGTTCTCGGGAGAGGGGGGGGGAGGACACAATTATCTGAGTCAAAGATTTAAGATGTCGAAGCTTTTCGTACCTCTCCTCACTCTCCCTCACAGTTTTGGCATCGTCGGTGTCGGGGAAGTTCTCCTGGCCAGCAACAACCGTGTTGCTGCTTGATGTGGTGCCTACAAATGAACCAACGACATGAAGGATGCTTCAGTCAAGCATGGAGTTTTACACCAGTGCTGCTTTGCATCTCTGCTTCAGTCTATCCAGTCATAAATGTCTTCTATGTCTATGGTCACTCGGTGCTTCCACTGAGGCATTTTGCCTCCCCCATGTTTTTTTTTTTTAGGCTTTGTTTGGTTGGGAACCAAGTCTGGGACAGTTTCCAATGCATGTATAATGAGTGTTTACATGCATGCTTTATCTGGCCAAGCAGTTTCTGTCTGGGTACTTTTCGAAAGAACCAAATCGAGGGCTTGTGTCCTCCTATAAACCTGAACATTGCCGGCAACCACAGTTCCTACGACTGTGGTGTCTTGTTGCTCACTATTCTTCTACATGGCTTCTTGGTTTTGAAGTCTAGTGAGACACTGCCCTCCCTCGCTGACAATGTGAGACAGCAGCAAACAGGGATTCAGGTTCTCCCCCGAACAGAAAGGATGTGGACTCCTTTTTTAGACCTCTGATGTGGCAAAAGTGAAGCCAGACACGAGCAAAAACACGCTGATGGTTCCACGAACAAAAAAGTCTTTGCAGTGAAACTGAAACGACAACGTTCTGATAAAAATACTCTGCAACTCTGACGATAAATGTCGACAGTAACATAAAAGTTGTACCTGAAGCTGCTGCAGAGACCTTGCTGGTGGCAGTGAAGCGATAGAAGGGGGGGCAATCGCAGTGCTGCACCACCGGATTGACGGGATCCGTCTGCTGCAACTCAAAGATCAGCTCCTCCATGGTCTGCATGGTGTTGTTCCGGCACAGATAGATAACCACCTTCTTTATCTATAAACAGACGCCGCCGTGAGAAAGCTGTGAGGGGTTAAATAAAAGGCAACACTACACAACAAACCTAAATGTCTTACATATGGGAGGAGGGTGGTGTCACTGCTGACACCACATAGGCTGATGAGAAACTGCAGTGTGGTTCTCAGATTGTTGCTCCACTTCTCATTGCTAACCAAAGCGTTCCAGGCGTTTTCCATCTCTGGTCCAGGTAAATCATCTCCATACTGATCCCAAAAAAAGCAAGAAAACCAGCGTGTTAACAGTGCTGACATCAAATAACAAGCGACATAGCGTCCTAAGACACGTCGTACCTTTGCGGTCATGAACATGAGATTGTTGAGGACCATAGATGTAGCCTGTAAGGAGCCCCAGCCGCTGCCCTTCAGCTGGTGTGACGAGCTCGCGCTGGTCAGCTGGCTGGAGGAGTCGTAACCCGACGTGCACGATGAAAAGACGGGGGCCAGCAGGCCGCTGTCCACCAGCTCGATGTTGCCGAGCCAGGGCAGGAGGTAGGTCAGCATGATCTGCCTCCCGTTAGGATGAGTGGTGGGGAACCTCTGGCTGACCTCTGCAACACGCAGAGAGATGAGACGCTCAACATCAGCATGAGCGCACTCTGCAGTGTTTACAATCTGCCAGGAGATCCAGCACGTGTGGTGCATTCATGTTCACCATAATTGGCAGTTTCACCCTGATACACATAGAAATTAAATTTAAAGAAGGGGAGTTTGTTAAATTAAGCCCTCAGTGTTTCTGTAACCAGAGTATCCACAAATACAGGAAGTGTATATGCGGTGTAGCAGGATGGTTTCTTTGGAAGATGAGCAAGTAGTATTTAGTGGGAAACCAGGAAATGACAAGCTTGTGGGAGTATTACAGCATGTTGAAAAAGCCGGCGCACAGTCCGAAGCTGCAACCTACGGCTGTCACACGAGCATCACAAGTACCTGAGAACAGAGGCAGCGTGAGTTCGGGGTACATCCTGGCCAGCAGGCTGGAGAGCTGCGGCAGGGAGACGCTGTACAGAGGAGGCAGCGGGCCGTGAGTGCCGTACAGGATGCTGGACGGCTTCTGCTCCGCGATCTTCTTGGAGTATAAAAACAGCTTCGCTTCCAGAATCTGTCTCACGGAGAAAAAAAGGAGGATGTGTCACGGAGAACGCGATCGCACCAAACCAGAAGTCTGCACGATAACGTGTGGCGATCTCCCTCACCTGCATGAGCTGCATTGAAATCTCGTAGATTTCTCTGCTGGTGTCTGACGCCTTGAAGAGCACCAGGTTCAGCAGCGTTACGATGTCACTGGGGTAGTTTTTGCTGGCAAGACGAGAGAAAAAGTAAAATGCTGTGTAAGGGTCAAATCTAATCACAATGTTTAGATAAAATTGCAAAACTGAATCTAAAATTAGTCAAAATCTTATCAAGAGAATTTTTCTTTTTGCTTCATTGGCAGATTTTTGTACAGTTTTAAAGAAAAACTCTTGTTTCCAGTTAGTTCAAACTTATTTCAAGAGGGCCGAGTGTTTCCTGGTGTATCTTATAGAAGGTGTTTCACATAACACCGGGGTTGAAGTTTGAAGTATAAAAACAAGAGGTGAAACACTGGATATCAAAGGAACAGGGAGCCCTCTAAGAACATTAGCCGAGGTGGGACTTTTAAGGCTTAGCTGAGTTTTGTAGAAATATTATCTCTTGTACAAAAAAGGGAACAATAAAAGAAATCTGTGCTGAACAGAATCAGAGGAGTCCTCTCTTACTGCACATAAAATGGACCATTAAAAAGTTCAGGGGGAGAGCTTTAATGGGATGATAAACCCTGTGACTAATCGGAACTCATCCTCCAGACACCAGAAATGGAGTTTGATTTTTTACCTGCTTCCACAGACGGTGGCGATGGCTTTGAAACAGCCTGAGGCCAGCTGGTACGAGCCGGTGTAGCAGCGATCCACGGCCCAGTTAAACAGGTTGACCTGGTCACAGTTGAGCTCCAGAAGCAGGATGACGACCTCACAGCCGAGCTGGTGAACCTGAGCAGGAGGAAACAAAACGTCCTGCGGTGGTTAATTTCTCCTTTAATCGTCTCACTAATGTCCCTTTTTAATCATTGAACATTTGAGGACAAATTGAGTCCAATAACTCTACTTTGTTGTACTCAGAAGATAAGTAGTTTTTCTTGGCTGCCAAGATAGATTATACTCCTAAAGATATGTGGAGACTATTTAAAGAACCAATAAGCAATACCAGCATGCAGGTGCTTTATCTTTCCTCACAGTAAACTAGAATAAAGGCAATATCAGAAGTTTATTTCGGAACAAAACTCCCTCTCGTTGCCAGAGCTGATGTCAGACAAAAACCTGCAGTTGGCAAAGTGCAAGAGCTAATCAAGCTGCAGCTATTACTGTGCAACCTGTCGGGTCAGCTCCTTCTTTAAATGCACCGCGACACGGCGCCGACGTACCCGCTGGTCCTGGCAGGCCAGTATATTATCCAGCCACTTATAGAGGTATCCGTCTGGAGACAGGCCAACGTTGTCAAACACGGGGCCACAGCAGAGCACCGCAGACATGGCCTGGAAGGAGCAACGGCAACATGGACAGGTTTAACAACCACAACAAAGCCAACTTCCTCGGTGGTGGCGCGGCTGCGTTCCCTTCACCTTGAGAGCGCAGTACTGGTATCTGGTGATCTGGTGGTTCCTGTCGCTGTAGCGGTCGAGCGGCGTGAACATGATGCTGAAGGGGCCGGCCCACTGGCTGAAGAGGATGAAGAGGTGATGCCGCAGGCTCTGCTGTGGGAAAAGGAAGCGCCTGTGGTGCACTGCGCCGAGACACGAGACAGTCGTCACGTTCAGGGTTCGCAATTAGGAAAGTTTAGAGTCAGCAGAAACCAGTCGGGCGTCCCACACTGGTGAGTAATCACTTTATCACAGTTTCCAAATATGATAAAGACTTGGTGGCATCCCTTGACAGTCAATTAGCCACTGCGGTGGATTAATGCTTTTCAGGCCTTGACTTTTCACCTGCTTTGTCTTTAATTGCATCATTTTATGAATTTACTCCCTTTGGGCGCCTTCCAAATCAAAATCAGTGTCAAAAGTGTTGCAATGTGTGTGCTGCGCGATCTTAATCCAGACTGACGCCTGTTTAAATATCTGAGTTTCCTTCTAACCAGATAGAACCAATTAAGCACCTTAGCAGTCCTTAGTGTGATTGTCTTTCAATAGGTGTTGCCAAAGTGTAGGATCTGTCTTGAGTACCTGGTACACATTGAATGAGGTTGGCCACCATGGCGCTGAAGTGAGCTCGGATGTCCTTGAGGATCTCGGCGTCTTTGTCGTTCTCGGCTTCCAGCAGCATCCGGGTGAGATCCACGTACTCCAGGAAGAGAGCGCCGAGGGCGAGGGTGTCTCGCTCCAGCGCTCCGTTCGTGCTGCAGGGATCACGGGAGGAAACAGGGAGACGCCCAGTGAGGAGAAACCACAAACCAAACATGAACCAACAATGTCCTGACTTCAACCGGCTGTGACGCAGCGAGAGAAGGCCAGGTCCTCTTCTAATCACAATTTTTGAGTTTCAAACGCAAACACATCCAAAAAATGATTAAAAAAAAAAAGCAACTTAAACCTAATTGAGTTGAGTCAAGTAGAAAGCGAGTCGTGCCAGAATTACGCCTGGGTAAAGCGTCACATGTTTAGACCCTGGTGACTCCTCATTGCTGTTTCAAGTGTCAGCCATCTGTCCTCAGTGCGCCCACCTGTCACTGACGACACCTGCATCAGCCAGCAGCTCAAAGATGCGCAGCAGCTGCAGTCTCAGCAGGTCTCGTCGCTCACGCCGCTTCTTGTTCTGCAACAAAGTCATACGCACAAATCCTCACTGGCAGCGGGCCTGCGAATGAAGCCATCCATCTTCATCTGGAGCCAAACATTTTTCGGACACGCAGCTGCTTGCTGATGAAGAACAATCCAGCGAACTAATAACTTCACTCGGAGCGCGCATGTTCAGCTGATGTCACGCGCTCGAAATACTAAAAGACAAACCTCAGGTCGTCTTTCCAACGCCTCTTTCATCAGGGGATGCAGCTCCTCCACAAGTTCCCTGCATTGAGACGGCGACATAATAAATCCAAATTAGGAAAGTGAGAAGTTTTAAATGATCCAGAAAAGTGAGAATGCAGTAGCACATTCAGACTCTCTCTAGGAAAAAGATTCAGAGCGGCAAAGCCTGATTTCTAGGAAACAATTTTGTGGCTGCAGTAAATGGCAACAAGGCACCACTCGCTCGTATAATCCCTCTGTTCATCCGCACTTTAAATCCACACAAATGGAGGTCAATACAGACATTAATTACAGAGAAAACGACGATGTGGAAAATGACTGTTTCTGCCTCATTTAGGCACCATGTACAAAACTGCAGCTTGTTTATGTGGCATAAATCTCTCAAAGGTCCAAAGAAATGACGTTTTCTCGTGTCTGAGTGACAGATTCCTGTTACTAAAAGACAATTTGATTTGAAACACATCTGTTAAGCGAGTGAAATCCTTCACGAGTCGAGCGTCTACAAATCGACTCCCGTTATACCTGAAAACGAGTGAATTGCTGCGGCCGAAGCCCAAAACTAACGACTCCGTCAGCTCGATGCTCTCCGCCCTCATCAGGGGAACCAGCTGCTTCAGAAGCCAGGCCACCGACGGGCTCCCGATGACCTGAAACACGGGACAAGGCAGAGCGCTCGGTCAGACAAACACGCTTCCTCACGCTGCTTGAGCACCACTAATTACTCAGCACGGCGCCGCGGCTGCACGGTCGAGAAAAAACGCAGGCGTTCTTGTTCCGTTGGCGTGAAATAGCCGCTGTGCAATTTGACGCCGGCAGTTTGAATGTCAACAAGCTCAGCGTGAACACCTGATCCCGCAGAGACAATGAACTGGAGAGAATTAACGAGGCCTGAGGACGGGAGGGGGGCAGCTACCTTGTTATCGTAGCCGGCGCCGCTGTCGGGCGCGGGAACGGTGATCTCAGGTGTCGACGCTCTCAGGTGGCCGGGGCTCATGATGCTGGGCTTGGCCACACCGAAGCAGAGGATCAGGTAGTTCCTCCACAGGGTGACGTAGTTGTCGCCACTGCCAGAGGTGCTCGTCTTCTTTGCGTACACTGGATTACTGAGGGGGGAAGAAACTGAATTAGAGCCTCATTTCAGTTTAACACCGAGAAGAAAAAAACAGAGCACAGTCCGAGTGGATTTCACTTATTTCAAAAGCATCTTGTCCCACTCAAAAAAAAGACATTATCACCTGTTTATTTCAAGGTGTATTTGTCTTATTTCAAGAGTTGAATTTTCATCTGTTTTTATTGCTTTATTTCAACCAAAAAAAATCCAAAACAAGCAACTTTGACCTACAAAAAAATCAAGAAAATTTATTCATTTAAAGGGTGAAAATTCACTCTTGAAACCAGAAAAATTCACCTTGAAATAGGTGAGAACATGCTTACTTTTTAAGTGATTAAGTTTAATTGAAGGTGTGAGAAGCTTTTGACCTTAAAAATAAATAAAAATACATGCATTCCTTTCATTATTGTTCCTGATGAATTCAGTCCAGGGTCTGAATACTCACTTGGGATCCACGAGGGGCATCAGCATCTGCATCCTTGTGAAGGCGTAGGGCCAGGCGTAGCTGAGGGCCGTGGGGCAGTGCTTGGGGAGGTTGTCCTGCCGGAGGAGGCTGTAGACACACAGCACCCAGGGGTCCTTCACCGACTGGGCGAAGATCCACACGTGCGAGGGGCTCCTGATGTCGTAGTGACTGTTGACGAGCAGCGCGTTCCACTCCACCAGCCACTGGAGGTCCACGGGGTGGCCGGCCGGCAGGGCGGCCTGCAAACAGGCCAGAGACACGTCCAGGGTCAGAGGTCAAGGAGGTGACGATTGACTCGTACATCCTTCCACGTACACCCATTTAATCTGCATCTTTATCTTTATGTAAGAATGATAATTAAATGGTAATAGCCTACTGAGATAAACCTGATGCTGAATAATTATATGATATATTTAGAAATGCAATTTTATAATGCGTATACGGATATTTACAGTGTCAGCTCGCTCTCGGGTGAATCTCTGCATCGAGATGAGAGGATGATGATTATATAAGTGTGAACGAAAGTGAGGTGAGTGATGTGATAAGCTTCAGCTTTTAACAAGTTAAATAACTAAAATGAGCTGATTTGCCTGAATCAGATGTCAGATTTTATTCACATATTTATAGTTTTTGCCCTTCAAAAGAGATTTTTATTGAGGTGATCAGTAACCGATGTGTGTTACATGCTAATATACATCTACTGCTGTTCCTGCACTCTGTAAAAGCACCACAATTAAATCGGGGCGAGCTTAACAGTTTCTATTGGATGATGGATTATGAAATGTTCTCAAGTGCTGGATGAGTCATTCAGGTCTGAAGCCATCACACAGGGAGAGAAAATGATGGAATTTGATGTTGAAATCCACGTTTCTGGACAGGTATTTGGTTCAGGTCGAACAACTGGCCCGTAGTCACAAGCTAAAAATAGCCCTAATTCTAATGGACTCGTGGCCTGATTCTGTGTGTCTGAGTGGGGAGTGGGTGATGGGCTGTTGTTGGTGCTTATCGTAGGTGTTGTAGGTTTCTGGTTGGTTGAAGAAGAGGGCACATGAGGCAACAGCAGGCAGCTGGTCACTGCTTCCAGCCTGAGTAACACTCAACTCTTCCTGGCAGTTGTGGTCCTGTTCTTCTTTGGCCTCGTTTCTGTTTTTTTTGGAGTGTGTGTTGTGTTTTTGATTGTCTGAGGATCCATCATTCTTCGTGATTCTTCTTCTTCCCTTTATCTTGGTTTTACATTCTTTTTCTGTCATGCCTCTGCATTTTTTTTCCCCATTTGAAATGGTCTTTGAGTTGTGTCGAAACATCCCTCATGAGGTCAACGTAAACAGACACGGTGTGATAACATTCGAGATCAGCTACACAAAACTCACCGTGTCAGAGACGGCGACATTGACGAAACTGTCCAGGATAACAGGGCTGAGCTGATCCATCACTTCTATCATGGGTTTATCATCATCCTGCGGAAACGAGGCATACAGCATCAATCTGGGGAGCAAACACCGGCCGTTCCCATGTCCGGCTCTCCCTCGGCTCACCTCGGACTGCCCGATGGTCGCGAAGAGGCTTCGTATCTCTTTGAGTATGGCGATGGCGAGCCTGCGGGTGCTCAGCTGGCAGGAGCAGAGCAGCACGACTGCCAGTCCCTCCACAGCGTGAAGCACGGAGGAGTGAGGCCCTCGCTCTGCCGGGATCTTCAGACTGGAGCTGGTCTGCAGCAGCTGGGAGAAAAAAAACACACAACAAAACCCCCAAAAGCTCCCGTTGACCTTTGACTGACATTTAAAATGACAATAAAGTCTATTCAGATCTGTCTCGACGGTGTGTACCTCCACCGTGTGCATTTTGGTGTCGTAGCTCTTTGCCGGAGCAGCCAGGGTGAGTTTCCACTGTGTGAGCAGCTGCAGCAGCAGCTTGAGGGACGTGTCCAACAGTCCCTGGTGGGTGTCCTGGACCTCACGGAGCAAAAAGTTGGTGAAGCCAAACAGCACGTCGTCACGCCACTCAGGGAAGTCCACCAGCAGGCTTTGCAGGGAATTCTGGGCGATGAGCCGCAGCTCGTCGTCCATGTGGATTGTTAATCTGACCGAACCGAAAAGAAAGAGAATGAAACAGGAACCGAAACCTGAAAATTTACAAATATCCTCTGAATTGAACTTGAGCTTATTTTAACTGAACATTAAACTTAATTTTTAGTTGAATATTGGTAAAGGTGACGTCAGGATAACCTGGCATGCTGAGGGTTTGTCCTACCAACTGTAACCAACAGCTGAGTACAGCTGCAGCTTCGCCCCGACCGGCAGTAACTCACCGGGACAGCAGGTCTATGAGCTCTGGCTTGGACATGGGGTCCGGCAGGATGCGAGGAATGGCAGCAACACACGTCCTGAACAAGTCAATCTTGGGCTTCCTCTCACCCCTGGAGAGGTCAGAATTTAATTACCACCACAAAGACTCGCTTTCAACAAATCACCGACCCGTCACACACGTTTAATAAGCAGCTCTCCGCGCAACGTTTAACATTCGCCCGCTGAATCACTCACGTGATCATGTCCTCCGGCTCCTTGTTCAACATCTGAGCATTTGTCATCATCATGCAGCGTCCCACCTCCTTGTCGAGATGTCTGAGGATGTTATCGATAGCCTTCCGCACGTGGTAGTAATACTGGGACATCCCTGAAAAGCGCAGCAGAAAATAAATCAATTATACTCCTCTGCAGATGTGCACACTGTTGCAGATTCACTTTGTCGACGAGTCTGCGGATGCACGATGTTCGGAGCGTTCCTGAGCGGAGACTCGATCGCTCACCGATGACTTTGGCCTCCTCGTCCGTCAGCGTCTTGCTCAGGTATGTCTTCTTGACTCTGAGCGTGTTCCCGGAGGGCAGCGTGCAGCCCGTGTTCGGCATGGGGGGCTCGCCGTCCTTCTGCTGCAGTTTGTCGGCTACGACCAGGAATGCTCTCAGACCAATATTCATTCTCTGATGACAGAACGAAGTTCGGCGTTACATATTCAGACAGAGATATATCAAGTTTCAATTCATGTACATCGAATCTGCATAAACATTAAAGAATTTGGATATAATGTGAAGTGCAAACCTCAGGATTAAGACTAAAGGCTTTTGCTGGTTTCCCAACGCAAAGAAGGTCAAAGATAATCTCTTTCATGGCAAAATCCAGTCTCTCCTGTCAAGGAGAAGAAAATAACGAGTGTTAGATTCGAATATCCGAATCGCAGTCTCACCAAAGCATCAAGTCTGTCACGTGTGGCGGACCGCTGTGTTCACCTGTGCAATAAACTGGATGATTTTGACAAAGATATTGAGCGGCATTTCTCGGGGCACCACGCTTCGAGAGCCTTTGGGGAACAGCGTTGCTACGATGTTGTTGAGGCGACTGTGAACACACAGAGAAGATCAAGCAGTGTGAATACCTTCAACAATGGGTTGTACTGCTTCAAAGGAGAAACACACATTTTTGAGGTGTTTAGTCACACTGGCTTGGATCGGGTTAAACATGTTCAGTTGATATCTTGAAACAGAAAACCAAAGTAAAGAGACTGAGGAAACACACACCCCTGTGTTGCAGTGTTGCTTTCACACTTGATTCTGATCATGTAGACCCACAATAGTCGATACAAAGACTCCAGTGCAACACGAGCCATTTTGGGGTCACGACTCTGTAAAAACAGGCACAAAAAAAGATTAAAAATAGTGTCATTTGTGAGAAACATTGGCCATAATGTTTGTCTCAAGTTATGATGCAGTAAAACAAGGAAATCTTTCCTATATTCATGTTATTTAATGTATTCAATGAAAAAATTCTGAATTAGGACATTTTTTCATTTTTTTTCCAACAGCAATCATGTAAAAGCATTAGACACAATCACAGTTCCTCCAAGCTAACCACGGAGTTGTGTTTTCTGCGTGTTACGTCACCTTCAGATTGGAGAGGCAGTTGTTGAGGAAAACGTGCCATCTGTTAAGGAAGAACTGCTTCTGGCTGACACACAGCAGACACGTCACGAGCGGGTAGAAAGCCTGTGAAGACAACAGCAAGCTGTGAATCCTGCTATCATGTACATCACCGTTATCACTGTTAACTTGCTTCAAACTGATTCCTTTGACTGTGTTTATGATTATCTGAAGCGCTTCCTGTTTTTAGACGATGAGGATTTTTCTTTTTTGGTTCCTTTTGCTTTTCTTTTTTTAGCAGATGATGCAATGCTAATGAAATGTAACGTTCTACCATCAACGCTGCCTCAGACTTCCTTCAAGAGCAAACTGCAGCTTCCGAAGGGCCGTATTTCCATTTCCTTGTAAAACACTGTGGTGAAACACTTCATTGAGGACAGGATATTGGGAAGGGGAGTCTTCACAGGGGCTTAAACATACTGCACGGCTCTCCTTGTGTTTGGAGACGCCTGTCAATGCCTTCCCTCCCAAATTATTTTTAGTGTTGACGCTAACGCTGCAAAGTAACATAACACAGGAGTGACCTTGAGGATTCACAGAGACCGCAGGCATTCAGGAAATCTAAGCATGCAGCGGAGGGTGTCGGTGTGAAAACAGAGCTGTGCAAAAACAAACAGGCTCAATAATCGGCGTCTGTTTGTCCTCTGCTATGTAACCAACCAGTGAGTGCTTCTTTCTGGAGGACAGGTCCAGGGTTGTGTCGTACAGGCTGTCCACGAAGTTCCTCAGGCAGGGTACGTTCACCTCGTTCTTCACAGCCTGGGCGGAGGACACACAGGTGGGGCTTTTCATGACGGGACACAGACGTCTCCACACTGGTGATGCCGGTTTACAACTAAAATGTTGTGTTACGCGCGCAGCACATGAAGATGAAGACACTTACAGCTGCAACTGGAACCAGAATCTCAACAAAAAGGCCAGCCAAGGCGTGCTTAATGTCCTTGTCCTTGACTTCTAGGAAATAATGCGCACACTCCTGTGGGGAAAAAAGAGCCGGTCACTGTGTAACATAAACTGTCCATATGCACATATCGATTCAAATCACAAATATACATATGGAGTGTTGTGAAAAGATTCACCCAACAGGTAAACAGGCTTTTTATTGTGTGATATTAAAACAAATGTGAGCCTGTAAGACTTTTCCTCCATATGTCATCAGCCTGATTTAAATAACTTTTTCCCTGAGGTGTGGCTGGAAATTATATCTCACAGACACCATGTAATTCTTTTATGAAGTTGAATATATTTCAAGTAATAAAAGTTTCTTGGAAATATCAAATATTCACTGTGATCGGGCCTTTAAAAGACATTAATTCATTTAAGTCTGTCGCACCTGCATGAACTGAAAGGAGGCTTCGAAGTCCTCCACGGGATACATCTTGATTCGGAAGAACTTGACCCCCATGATGAGGCTGATGGTGCTCTGGACCACGTACGGACTCTGCTCCTTCTGCCGCAGCTCCTTCAGCTCCGCCATGAACTTCTTCTTCACAGCGGGAAACCTGAGATAAATAAATGAGTTTCTATATAAAGACGCGCCAACATAGCTTCAGCCAGACGAATCCCAATTCAGCACTTACACAAAGCAAGAAGAAAAAAAGGAGGACTTGGGAGTTGTTACTTGGATGGAAAATATAGTGACAATAAATTGAAGGTGCACGCCTCCCGAAAATATCACTCCCTCGTCTCTGCTGAAGTCTGTGCCCTGAGATGAACTCCTCATCTAGCACCTGATCCTTCGCCCAAATTGAACCAGAGATGGGATTCTTCAGCTGGTCTAAATTTAGAAGACAATTCATCACGGGAGAGGAGATGAGTATTTATTAACCCCTTCATGGCTGAGTCGTGCTGTACTTGTGAGACAGTCATCCGAGCACCTTCTGAAGGTGAGTGAGAAGAAATCGTTTCTTATGTCTATAAAGAAGAATTTAAACCTGAGAATGAGTTACTGACAATATAACTACTTTCAGGCCAGAGTTAAATTATGACCTTCATAAATGTGTCTCTCTGTGAGTTGTTTCCACAAGGAAATTAGGCTGCAGTCACTCATCAAAGGAGCTCAACAACCAAATCTCCATTTTAAGAGGTTTGTTCCTTGCTGCAATGATCTAAAAATGCTACATAAACACACATCCATTTCCATCCCTAGTTTGGTGTGAAGGGGACATGTCCAAGAGCGTGTCGTCTCAGTCGTTCCGGTGAAGGAGTGAGTACGATGTTGCGTGAAACCAAATTGCAGCAGAGCAGAGATTCAAGATTTCCCCTTTACATGTATTCAAATGGAAAACAAGAACAAACAAAACACAACTTGTTTCTGTTACTTACTTGGACTGGGCTAATACTCCTATAACTTCTGCATAGAGGTCTGCTACAGTGTGCATGTTACCAGTGTTGGGACCGTGATACCTGTGAGGGAAAACAAACGTCAGAAAACGAACCTTAAAGAAGCTTAAAACAGTGAAAGCTGAAGAGGTCGTGCAGCAAGCGTGGAGAGCTTACCCCTCTTTGTATCTAAAGTGCTTAAAGGCTAAGTTAATGACTTCATTGACCAAGCTGTCAAGGACAGGATACAGCGGCATCTAAGTAGGAATCAGGAGACACAATGACATAAGAATGAAAACGTGCGACAGTTTCACTGGGACTTTTTAGGGTAAAATACCAAGACAATCAAAGTAGCTTTTGTTCAGATCAGGATTGAGTGCGGTCACCTGCTTCAAAACTTCTATAAGTACGAGAGAGAAGATGAAGTCAATGGCCAAATCCCTCCGTTCAAGTAGATAATCTCTCTGCTGCTCATCACTGTAGGACAGGGAAAATACAAGACCAACAGGTTTGCAGCAGTCATGTGAGCCTCCTCCTTGTTTATACGTCTTTGTGTGTTTCGCAGCATCAACTTGAATGACTCCTACTTTTTGGACTTGGTGTTGGCTCTTGGTCGGTACTCGTGCAGCTCCTCCTCCAGTCCGTTCTGTCGCTTGTACCAGTCGAACAAAGTGCGCAAGATGGAGGGAAGACTGTACTCAGCCAGGGAGCTCATGGTGCTTATCAGCTGCAAGAAAAACAAGACATACGTCGTGCAAATGCACATTTTTTGTTTATTAGTTAACATACCGAAGGGAGAGATAGCAATCAGAGTTTCCTTTTGTTTATTTGTACAGCAATCCCAGCAAAAAATACCCTTCAACACGTACGGACCCTTTTAGGAGATTTAAGAGATACGGAGAAAAGTGAAACTATCCAGCAAGAGGAGTGAGACATGAATAAAATTAGACCAAGGAGTGAGCCGGGCCTCATTAAGATGACCCAGAGGGGCAAGGTGCCCATGGGGCTGCCTCCCTCAGCTTTAGCAGGGGGGGGGGGGAGAAGGAGGGAGGGAGGGAGGGAAGGAGGGAGAGGAAGGAACGGGCCGGGCACACAGGAAGGGAGGAGAGTCTGGACGGAGTGGGGAACACAGCGAGCCCTTCATTCAGCACTGGGCAGGAGAAGAATCCTGGCTCTGTGTGGCTGCTGAATGGCCCGACGCAGCAGCACAAACACACCTCTGTGGCTGTGAAAGGGCCTTCTCTGCAGAGCCACAGACCTGCTGGACACACCTAGTGCAGCGCCGGTGCCAGCGCTCAAGGTAAACACCCTCCGTCCTACGCTGCATCTGAAAGACCTTTTAGGGGACGTGAGCTGAGCTTTCACCCATCACGCCTCTCACGCTGTTGCAATCTATCATAAGTGAGACAATAATGCAGGCGATTGCTTGTCTGGGAATAGATGCAGCACCGGCTGTAATGTTTTTGTACTTACTTGGTCAAATTGAGGATCTTCTCCCCTCTGCAGTGATTTTGTTAATGGCTTTTCCTGATAACACAGAAAGAAAAAAAAAGGGGACGTCATTTCACAGTCTCGTACATTTTCAAACGTCGAGGCGACGCCGTCGCTCCATCCTCCCCTGTCCGAGTCTGCGCAGGGACTCGATTCAGCCGGGCTAATAAAAAAGCCATCTATCAATCTGTTGCTAGGCAGGGTCCCACACAGGCCTAGAAATAAGACGTTCACGACAGATCCCATTAGTACAGCCCTCGATCATTTCACAAGAGCTTCTTGGTTTCAGTGAGGATTTGAACTCGGCTTAATCCAACTGCTAAACACATAACTAAAGTATAAGATTATCTCACATAGATTTATTACAATTTTTCACATCCTCCTTTCGATCACTGCTGAACAAACAGCAGCATCAGCTTCCTTGAGCGTTGTGCTTCTCTTGTTTTCAACTGCGTCGTCAGCCAGACGGCGAAACACGCCACATCAGTCGGCGATTAATCCAGAATGGCTAACTGTCTGATGCGTGTCACTTTGACATTGTGTGGGTGGCTGTGTGTGTGTGTGTGTGTGTGTGTGTGTGTGTGTGTCTGTCTCTCTCTCCCTCTCTCTGTCTCTCTCTCTCTCTAAGCCTCATGCTCTGATGGCCCTTTTAGTTTTTAGGCAAATGCTTGCATGTGAGTGCCTGTGCATGTGACTCCGTCTGTGCTGAAATGGAAAGTCGATGGCTTTTTGCGCTATCAGGCTCTCACAGAGATCACTTCCTTTTTTATGGGTCCTGATGCAGCAAAACACTGAATTTAAACTGTAAAAAGTTTTTTTCAGTTTCTGAACTCATTTCCGCACAAAAATCCAACATGATGTCACTTAGTTTGAAATGACTTTGGATTTATTTTGCAACTTCCTTTTTTTAAAAAAGTCCCCTGAATGATGTTTTCATCGATGTCAAGGAGGGGTTGCCAGATCATGAGAAAAACTGTAATTTGATGCAATTTGGTTAAAAAAATTACAAATTACGAGTTAACAGAAGACAAAATAAGGTAAATCAAAACAGCCTTGAATCAATCTGTGCCTTTTCTTACTGTTGTAAAAGCAGAATTTGTAGCTAAGCTGAAGTACTTCCTCATATCAGACTTAGTAGTGACCAGTGGGAAC
>JAUESE010000020.1:993292-1029663 GCA_032274725.1 Malacoctenus triangulatus | reverse complement strand
TTAAAGTCCACATTTTTTACTCTTTACCTCGATAACAATACTCATTTAGTATAAATATAGAATAATATTGTCTGCATTGGACCTCTGTATTGCTTGTGTTTCATGTTAATCACTGAAAACCAAAGCCAGGTGGCTTGATGCTGAAAACAGGAGACGTTGCACCAGTTGAACTTGAACATGTTAATGCTGTCACTGTCAGCATGTCAGCAGGCGGGCATTAACATTCAGCTCCCAGCGCCAACGTACCAAAACACAACCTGGCAGGGGATGCAAACACTGGAGTGTTGTTTACCAACACAAGTGGCTGTCATAATACACAGTATGAGATAGCACTTTCAGCAAAAACTGTAGCATTGAAAGAGTGCTAATATGAATAATGGACTTCGCTCTCATAAAGACTTGAGAGATGCCGAATATGTCAGTCGCAACTTGACTTATCTTAGATTTAAACGAGGGGAATTTTTTCAGGGCTTCATTTTTAACAGTGTTCATGAGTCTTCGTCTTCTTTCCAGATCTAATCCTTTATATCATGTTCTGTGTGCACAAAAGCATGTGCAGGAAATACATATCAATGCAGGATAATCCTGTGAGACAGTGTGGCTGAGACGCTTGCACCAGCTCAGGTTCTGGGCTGAATCGGTGATAAATAATTCTCACACTTTAGTCGAAGCTCTGTGGAGCAGAACTTGCCATAAACTACAGGTGCAGCGGCTGGTCTGAGCCTGGCTGCACTAAGATGTTGCCTGATAGGAGCAAAGTAAGGACATCTCCAGTGATTTATGCAGAAACTGTAAATATTAATAACTATATTGCACTGCACATATGTCAAGAAAGAGGGACTTATGGAAAACCTCCATAGTGAGAGAGAATTAAAGAAAAGAGAAAGGAGGAACAGAGGAGTTTGGGTGTCCTGAAACTCGAGGTAAAAATGTTCCTGCAGGCGGAGCGGCACAGTGGGTCAGAGATCAGGGAGGCTTTGTCACCATCGCTCTGAGTTTTTCAGCTACTCAGCACAAATGATTTGAAGGAACTTCTTAAAGCAACATTGTCCTTTATGTGTCCAGGTAATTTGAAGGTGGACCCAGCAGAGGAGCTCAGAGGCACCAAAGACAGACGAGTCTGTGCAGCTCTTAACAATGTTTGGCTAACGCACTGACATATGTTGATATATAAACATGAGATGCAAGCCAATATGCATCCAACACTTCGCTTCACTTTAACATATCAGAGCAAGGAGCTCATTTAGTTAAGTAATCGTAGTGCCACCACACTGTGAGAGCACTCCGTCCTGAATTTGAAATGATGCGCGACATGATCAATATGATCAGCAAACTGTGTCCAAAAGAATGAGGATCAGGACACTCTATTAAATACCTCTTAATGAGGTTTTTTGTGTGATTACAGGACACGCTTTTCATAAACACCTCAAAATCAGTTGAGGTCACAGAACACTTGGTATTGAAGGTTACCCACTGGTTACTGTTTCACTAAAGTCCTGTTTACTGGAGTAACGGGTGCCCGCTGATCCTGAACAAACACAGCACCCGAGTCCACAGCCTGAGAGTGGTCTGACTGTATAAAAAAAACAAGCTATAAGGTCAGTCTCGATCCACAGTAGTTTTAATAGGATTACGTGACCTTTATGAAGGCTGTCTGCTGCTTTCTACATGGTTGTATACTTCAGGTGTTTTATACTGCTGCTGCTTCTTGTCAGTCGTGAAAAAATGCTTTCTTTCTTGAGGCGTCCAACCTCCAGATTCTTGAGCATCTTTCTCCTCATATCTCATGTAAATACAGATGAAGTCGATGGGTAGATCCGCCTGTACACTGACACACACAGTGGTGACAGCTCAACAACAGTTTGTTCCTCTTTGTAACAAAGGAATTTGTTAACTAGTCAGTTAAGATTTGTAATTGAATTTGACATAATTTATTTTGTATCCTAAAGGTGAAATGTATTAATCCATTAATTTTGTCAACTGATGTGCAGGGAATTCATTTCCATCAGGCATTAAGTTCACATCAGAAATAAGCACTTTGTCTTTGTGTCTCTTTCAGCACTAAAAGCCGCAGGTTTTTGTTTTCTAAATGAACAATTGATTTCATCCAATATTTTTTAGTTTGCCATCTATTCTCTGAATATGTGTCACGAGGGGAGCACAAACTGCACAAACTGCACATTGGACTGCCTGAAACTGTTGTTTGTGAGTTTGAATCACCAGATCGTCTTGCCAGGAAGGCTGCGGCCTCGTGACATGGTGGAGGTCCTCAGGTGTGTCCTGGGGAAATGCAGATGTTTAATTTGATTTTATCTGTGGAAAAATCTTTGGAAAAACCCTGTGAGTTACAACAAATTCACTGTTCTCCCTCAGCTGTCTGCCTTTTATAATCAAATCCAAAACATGCAGTGGCTGAAGATTTCTTTCTATTTCACATCTGAGTTCAGCGGGTAATAACAATGTATGCAAAGGCAAATGGGAGGCAATATGATGGAAGGGTGAAGAAATTGGAGACATCATTTGAAAGTGATTTCTCAAACACAAGTGTCAAAAACAGTGCCTTGAATTCTGTCATTTCCTTTGTACTCACTGAGTAAATGTCAATTCTGCGGTCTCTTCCGACAGACATCACGTAGCTTCAAACGCAAATTGCACAAGCTCAGCGTGGATTCAAATTTATTCCCAGCCAACAGCACTTGCCAAATATCACATTGTTACTCACAAATTCCTGTGAACTTTGAGAAAGACACAGTCGCACACCTCGTGGCATTCACCATCTAGGGGAAAATAAAATGTCATTTCGATACAGGTAATGGATAATTTGAGTTTTCAAACTTACTGAGATTGTACGGTGGTGTAGAAAAAGTGGCTCCAAACTTGGTTCTATGAAGCTTCCCTAAAATAATCCTCTGCTGAAGGCTGTAGAGTTCCTCTTTGAATGTTCATTAACAAAACATTGCGGTGAAGCCAAACACCAACATAGAAAACAATGAGCCTTCAAAATAAAAGCAGTTGGCAGCTTTGTGTGTCTGCACAAGAGTATTTTTCTGCTTTAGTTTGGGAAGTGCCATACTGATCTTTACAAACTCAAAAGACAAATGTTTGAGTGGATGTTATCAGAAACTGCAGCAGTACCTCTTTTTAATGTCTTCAGACAAAGACCGTTGTTAAAGTTCCAGATTTTTAAACATCCATCTCTTCCTCCTGTGATTAGCCTGCAACACACAACAAAAAATCCTCCATCATATGACAAACTTTGAGCTCAATATAGATTGTGATCTGAATATAGACTTCCTGCATATCACCTCCTTCCTTCGGGGTCAAATGTGACACACGTGATGGCAGCCACATCTCTGCTGCCGCCAAACTCAAATACTTGACGTCCAGAGTCAAAGTCCCAAACTTTCACCACCTGGAAGCACCAAACAGTTGGACTTCATTAACAAGCTAAGTGTCATTTCCACTGTGATGATAATAAAAACAGACTGGACCTATTTTAAGGGAAAACCTTGGACTGATTGTCATTTTGCAATTTACTAACCGACCCCTCTGCGCAGCTGACAACCTGACGAAACTCCTCACTGAAGCCGCAGCAGGTTACAGGCTCATTATGTGAAACAGTCAAACGACTGTGAAGCCGCGGACTGACGGGGGGAAGAAAAAAAAAGATAATAAAGGGAATAAAAGTGAGATAAAAATTAAGGAGCTGCAGCCATCTCGACAGAAAATAAATCTTAGAGAGTCTTCAGAGTGAAAGTGGGGCGATAAATCTCTCAACAGGAAATTTTCCAAATGATGAGCTGTCACTTCTTTTTTTTCTTATCTCACAAGGCATCCACCCTAAATTAGTTCATTGGGGGGTTTCCAAAATATCTCTCCTGCATGTTTGATATCATGATGAAAAAAATCAGAAAAGCATGACAGCCCACCTCAACTTCAGGGAGAGCACAGCCATGCAGTCTGCCGCCACGTAAAGTGACTTCGTGGTGGAGGAAAAGGCGCAGACGGAGATTTCACCATGAATCCCACTCACTTTGGGGTCTGCTGTAAACAGGCAGCACTGATCCTCAATGTCCCAAATCTGAAGTGTGAAGAGGAGAGATAGATGGAAAACTACAGCCCATCTTCTCCCACTAATAATGTAATTCAATCTAATGCCTGTTTGCCCAAGTACAGCTTCAGTTTCAGATAGTTTGGAAGGTTAAATGCAAATAAAAACCATGTTCAAGTCCTATAATTTTATACATTTAAAAGCCTATTATCGGTCAATAATAAAAATGTTAAGTGTTTAAGTCATGCAACAAGGCCAAATCTAATTACATGTTTTATCTCTGAAAAGGTAAAACATTTATTCAGCCATGAAACAGCTGATCGTCTCGTTATCTAAATCATGACGGGGTCACCAAATTTTTGGGGGGTAATTGGTCTTTTTCAATCCACAAACTCACATTTAGGCATGAAAATAAATGATTGTTTATGATTTATGAATATATATTGAAACTGAGTCATGAATCACTTTCGCTGAGTTGTCCATGGAGACAGAGAAGATCTGACTGTCCTCTGGGGAGATGCAGAGGAAGATGATGGGAGCACAGTGGCCTTTCAAAATGCCAGTCGGCTTCCTGTAAACAAAGAAACCGATTCCGTGGGGAGAGAGACAGAGAGAGACAGAGGGGGAAGGGGGGCTTTTTAATGCAGTTATCCATATTTTGTAGAAAAACTCACTGAACTCTGGTCCCTCACCCTGAAAAATGTGGGTTCCACAGCCGTATGAGCTTATCCATGCCTCCGGTAACCAGCAAACTGTGCTTCTGACTAAGGTCGAAGGTCCTGACGCCTTTGTAGATGCTGAAGACGGTCTGATCGCATGACGCTCGGGCCTGAGGAGTCCAGCTCAGCTGGATTTTCTTGGTCTTACCTTCGTAGCAGGCTTCTCTGATCTCATTCAGTTGCTGTTCAGCATCAGTTAGAGGCAGCATGCAGCCTCACAGAGGGGTGGGGGGGCACAGACAAAACAAAAAAGTGTTTCATTACGAGTCGGAGCGTATGAGCATCGATCAAGGCATGCTTTTAGGAGCGCTGGGTAAGTCATTATCAGAATAAATGACCAAAGCTGGCAAGTGGACATGCCCACGTACATGGTGATCACACACACACATGCTGGCATTGATTGGTGAATTTGTGATGGATGAGTCATTGTGAGTCATTCCTCACAGCTCTCTAACCCAGCTGCCTAATGCTCAACATCGAGTTTAATTACTGTAAAGTGAACATCGTTGATGCTCTTTCACCACCATCTTTTCTAATGTTCCTTTTTTATGTCTCATCAGAAAGTCACGTGGGCTTGTGTATAGAGTGCTATGCACAGTTGTGCAAACTTTGAATCATTTGCTCCTGAATTACCTGCAACAAGAGCTGAAGATTCCTCGTTTGATGAGGAGACAACAACTTGAGAACCGTGGTAGTATTTCACCTGAATCCAAACACAACACACTCCGGATTATGACTCCACAATTCAAAATGTCACGACCACAAACAGCTTCAGAAGATATTACAGGCCGTCGCTTCTCTGAGCTGCATTACATTTCGGTGGGAAGTGTACATAAACATGGAAAGGTAAAGTGTCACCTGCGTCACCCAGTCGTGATGAACCTTCCATCGAATAAATGTCACATTGGGAGAAAGCACAGCGTTGTCCATGGTGATGTTGGGTATATTTTCAATCTTGGGTAGTTTATTCCATAATCTATAAGAAAGGAGAGAAAGGTGCAGCTGGACAGTCAGGAGTGATGATGCAATTCCCCTGAAAACACACCACCTCAAACACATCCCACATACACTGTACATGATATTCAAGATTGGCACATTGCAACAAATCTGAGCTAGACTTTGAACAACCACGATTTAAAATACAAAGAAGCTTTTTTTTCTATTTTATGACATAAAAAACACTTCTTGAAAGGAGTCTGTTGCAGATATGTATCAACAACTGTGGATGAAAATCCAAAAATAAACCTTGACCTTCAAGTAGAAACGATGATAAAAATGAAAAAAATGTTCTTCACCTTGTACAACCAGTGTGGTTTTGTCATTGTCTAAATAAAACATGTTTCATCCACTGTATCGAAAAAAAATACCTAATTAGGCTGTTTGGGTGCTGATGTTGCAGTTAATGTGGAGCTTGGCTTTCACCAGTGTGTTGACATGATTTTTTCCACTCTTCAAATTGCTGTTATTTGGCTCAGACATCTCCAACACATTGCAGACATTTCTCATTCAAAAAACAATCTTTGAAGTCCTTCAGTCGGCCAGAAAAAGGGGCTTTGGGAGGGAAATAAAAATCAACATAGGCTACTGAGCCCTAACTGGCTGTTTGACGGTTGTTTCTCTCTGGGTCGGCTGGGTTTTCCCGTCTCGTCTTCCATTCATGTTGAAAATCAAAGCCTAATATGTGGGCCCGCCGCCAGATACATAATACGTTATTAACACCTATGTAATAGGGTCGTAGCCACTTTCTGTGGTGTCTTTTAATTCTAGTTATGCCTGGGAAGAGTTTGTCGTATGGCAAGCTGAACGAAATGAAATGAAGATACAGTAGTGAATGGTAATGTTACCTGAGGGTGTCTCCAACGGAGGAAATTAAAATGATAGCCACACATCCCTGAAACACGAGCATAAGAATTAACCTTCAACAGTTTATAATTTCATTTTCTCTTCGTAATTGGATCGGATTTGAACAGCGCGTACCTCAGCGTCTCCATACAGAACACAGCATCTATCAGGGTTGATGTAGCTACGAGGACATTTTTTTTTTTTATTAACCACTGATGCATTTTTACAAAGGATGTTAACATGCAATTTAATTGCTTACCTGTAGCTCAGTTTCAGAGGAATCGTGTCCAACGCATTGATCTGACAGTAAGGTTCCAGAGTGGAAAGGTCAAAAAGTTGTATCTCTCTGTCTCTGCGATACAGCGAGGACATTTTATGAAATCAGCAGTGTACAGGACTAATCACAGCACTGAATGTTGCTGTTTTCCTAAATCGTCCCATTATTCCTTATTACCCTGTTCCAATCATCAGCTTGTTGTACTCAGTCATCACAGTGAAGTCACTGGCCCACTTTGATTTTCTGTTTGCAGGTCCATCACTCTGTAGGAATGAACACATAACAATTAAACACTTGTCCACAAGGTACCACAGAGAGTGATGAAACCATTTAGACCCTCCATGTAAAATTAGAGGCTTGTACTATTGCAAAAATGTCCTCTCTGTTCCTTTATCATGATGCATGCACTCCTCCTATGTGCTGTGAATGAAATACCCAACCAAAGCACAAAATCACTAAGAGTGGCGCATAACAAATGCACTTCTCAACTAAGTCACTAGATTCTCTAAAAAACCCATCTCTCTTTCTCTCACTATGGAAATTACAGCTTCTTTATTTGGAGACTGTAAGTCTCCTCAGCCACTTTTAAAGATCTTTGTCTAAAATAGAGGCCATTAAGGCCTGAGTGCAACAAACTAAGTAGCTGCTGAAAAAAGACACAAAAACCAATGCGCTTTTAGCAGGATGTGTTAGTAGCAACAAGTCCAGTTTCTGTTATCAGGGGAAAAAAAGTTTGTGTTGCTCCTGCTCAACAGCTAAATTGCTAAATTTATTCCATCTCTACAAGACACTGTCAGAAACAAACTCCTTTTAAGGTAAGAAAGTATTTTTTTTTCTTCTTGAGACAATTTTGTGGTGGTATTCAATGCTTTACACAAGACTTCAGGAGTCTTGGTTAATATATTTCATGCTAGTCGGCGGTGCTAATGTGCTAGCAGTTAGCAATAAACCAAGCAGGCCCATAGCCTCGACAATTTGGAGGGTGTTAGCTTCAAAGAGGCTTAAGTTAGCTTATCTCCTTTCTGCTCAACAACTGGGTGACAGCAATAAATTCACATTAACAGAAGCACAGTTAGGAGTTAATCACTTTGTTCGGTGCTCCGACAAACACATAGCATTTTCGAGCCATTAGCAAACTCAGCTTTCACCCTTAGCCATAAAAACTGATTTTCTCCATGTAAAAAACACATAAATTGGTGTATGTTGACCCTTCTTGATATGCTCGGCTCTCCCCATTAAGCTAAAAGTTCAAGACACACACCCCCACACTCAGTCCAGCAAACAACTGTATAAAATGCTTATTTTTTCTTAGCTCCACAAAGTAAAAAATGATGTCGAATTTGACCCCAGAGTCTGTTTCAAATACCTTCAAGTGTGGGGCATTTTTAGCGTTTTATTTGTTGTGTATGAGACTAAAGTTACGTAATTGTGGTGTGTGTTGCAGTGGCAACAAAGCTCCTATTTATCAGTAGGCCTGTTTGTGTCAGTGTGGCTCCAGAGGGGTCTTTACAAATTGAGCCCCAGTCTCCTCAGCAACCCCAAACAGCACAAGTATTCAATATAGAGTTCAGGTGTGGAACTCACAAACATCTGTTTAGTCCTTTGGGGTTGAAGTTCAGGGCTCCAGAGGCAGACCAGTCCATCTTCTCTCAGCGTTATGGTGGTGCCATCATGAGAGGGGTGGATGTTGACCACAGGGATGCCTTGACCCGCAGCGTTCATTGTCGCAGGCAAAGTAAAGGCCACTTGTTTGAGTCTTTTCGCCATCTCCTCCCTTTGTTTGTACTCCTGCAGCATGTGCGTGCTGAAGTCCCCCTGCATCACATCACTGTGTGTCAGACACATCAATGTGCAAGCTGGACATCCTCTATAAATTTATCAATCTCTATAAAGTTTTATATATCTGAAAACAATGGCTTTTCTAGCCAAGGCGGTAGACACTGAATTGGTGGGAAAACAAAGTCTATGAATGTGGGTTATTGCTTTGTCCTTGAGTCAGCACAAGACAAATGTTTTTGTGTGCAGTCCACTTGGCACTGGAGTGTCTGAAACAGCCAAAATTACAGAGTGTAGGTCATTTCCAGTTAACCTCGCTCCACAAATCCTCAGTGGATCACAGTTGCCAAAATAACATTATTTCATTTCATGGTGGCCAAACTATTCTTTATAGCATATTCCCGATGTGAGCACACCCTGGGAAATGTTGCAGCAAAGGCACTGACTGAATGGACTCCATGCTCCATAGGAAACAAATACGAATTTCATCTCACCCATGAAATCCTTCCCTGACCTGAATAATCAATCTTCTTAAACAATCCTTGAATCTGTGCGTTGCTCTGTAAAAATCCAGAGAAGAAAAGAATAAGAAACAATGAAAGCTCAAATGAATTAACCAGGTAATTGCAGAAGGCTTGTCTCAAGATGGATCATAAAACCGGAGGGAGGGCTATGAAAAGAAGTGTCAAGCAGTCTTACTGTGTGAGGCAAACCCAAACACTTCTTCACTATGCGTCCAAACTTCTTCACATCAATGCATCTCAAGCCAGCCGTTTCAAATTCCTTTATAAAGAAAAATACAGTCAACTCCAAGAAACCAATACCCAGACTTTCTATCAAGATGCTGCTCTCACACAGTACCTCAAACTTTAGTTTCAGCTTCTGGAGCTTCTCCAGTGAAATACTCTCATCAATCTAATTGTGCAAAGGGTGAGACGATTACATTGTAGACATTAGTAGTTATTAATCAGCAGAGTTCAATTACCAATCAAGTTCCTCCATTTTTTTAGTGCAAATCCACTCACCAGGCAGTTCATAAAGTCTGAGTGCTAAAAACACAGATTATTGTGAGAGAGGAGATGTTACCATTGTGTTGTATCCATACCAACACACATCATGCCCTCATTATAATGCCCTCAACATCTGGCTATTAATGCCTAATAATAGTGGCCATCGCTGACATGGCTCGGATGACAGGCTGCGCTCTTTATGTTAACGGCCTGGCTTCAATTTTTCTGCGGTTTCCTAGCAACTGGTCCTGAATCCATGAAGCTCTTTGATCCGTCATTAATAAATAACAGGGATAAACAGGCTAATTCCTCAAGGATGTAACTGGAGGCGAGGTTTCCCCCATGGAATCTGCCGAATTGGGGGAGATAATTGTTTAATCAGTCAGAATGACGAAGGCACCAGAAGTCGACTGCTTTCCAAATCCCGTTATTAGAGATGCATAACTTTGAACTCCTGAGCCTGTTCCGCCTAATCCGGTATGGCACATTGCTCATTACATTAAGCAGGGGGCTGCAGCTGACATCTGAAACTGAAACCCACAAACTTGTCCATTTGCACCGGCCTCCTACATCATTCCATCATCCTTGTCAGCTTGAAAGCTTGAATTTGAATGTACTGGGGACCTTTTAAATCGTTGGCTCAGCAACTATGTTTGTTTTACTTTGGACCTGAAACATGGCCATCCCCGGGCCCTGGTATAGATTGTCCTGCCGGCTGCACTGTCAGGCTGCAAGTAAATTGATCATCAACTTGATTTAAAATGGCATTTTTGGCATTACCTCACATTCATTCTGCTGCTTGTGAGATATGCCTCAGCTGTAGTTGAGCGAGAGCACTGTGGAGAGGGTCGCTCAACTGGCAGCACTGTGGCTCTTTAGTGACATCTACAGGCTAAAAGTGGCTACTTTCTAAAAGCAGGCCCACAGGCTCGAGGTAAAAATCTACAATTAACCCAGCTTGTTGTTTTAAACTGACAAAGAAAGCTTGTCGCTGATTGACTTCACATTGAGATACAAATGCTAAAAAGTGTACCTCGAGGCTGTGAGTCGAATTGACAATGCGATGCTGCTGTCTGATGATGTGAAGGTTGCCTCCGAGGTTGACAGAGTGCCTTCGCCTGTTCTGTTTGAGGAGCTCTCGCACCAGCCACTCAGGCTGCTCTTTGTTGTCTTCACTGACGCCCGGTGCTGGGAAGTCATCTGCTGTGTCACCCTGACGTCCTGGTCCGGGTGTCTTTTTTATCTTCTCACTTGGTGCAGCCAGTTCAGACAGGATGCTGGAAAATTTGACAAGCCATTTCAATCAGATGCATGCACTGTTTTCTCAGTGTGTCGCAAGGTAATAAATTCCTTGTGATTGTAGAGTTGAGACAACTCACATCTTTTTAAGAGGTCCACGAATTAAAGGCTGCAGGGGACTTGAGCCATATAGTTTTATTGCTTTATAAATGCAGCATTTTTTTGCCTATTATCTCCACCAAGGTGGTAATGTTTCTGCTAAAAATTTGTTTGTTGGAGGTTGAAGCAGGAGAGGTGAACAGGCATGTTGGTGGAAGTATGCATTCTTCTGAGTTGGAGAGTTGTAGTTTTAGTTTGCACAAGTACTTTACATTTTACTGTATCTTTAACAATGAATGGTAATTGGAGTCAATGTAGTGTATAACTACAAGTGGGAGGGGGGGGCAGACTCATAGAATTTGTTTGTGCTGGTCCTCCATTTAAATGGGGGCAGCCCTGGGTTGCCACCATTGTTACAGGCACACACAGCATCGGGGGAGGTTACACATGATAATCTTGGGAGTGTGATTATAATTCCCAGGTGACAAGACTTCCTGCATTACAGGCTAATTACAGCATACTGCCTCCAGATGGTAACTCGGGCGCCATGACAACAGCAAAGGTTTTTTTGAACGACACAGAGGAACACATGACATACATGATACGAGGCATGTTAAACTTGATATAGAAAAAAAACATGAAAATTGCAATAAGAATGGCAAAAAAGCACTTTTCACACTTTACCAGTAGTAAGCAGCTTCATTAGTGCAATGAAATGTGATACAACAGCAAAATACCTGGTCACATGCCGGGTTTCTAATCTTCCGGAAGCCGAAGAAGAGCGAACCTTTCTTCCCGGTGGCATTCTTGTACATTTATGTATTTCAGTTGCAGATGTTGAATGAAAGGTAGACTTCAGTACAAAACAATTCCTCAGCCGGACCTCCAAACAGACGGTACTCAGACGAACCTCACAAACCTGACACTCACTCTAACATTACACCTGAGCAGGCAGGTGGCTCAGTGGTAACCAAGAAACCCAGAGTGTCAACTGAGACTACAAAACTCATAACAAGACCCTGGTCACAGGGGAAGAGAAACAGCTTTATGACTTTTACACTGCTAATACTGCTTTTCACATAACTGTAGTATTTAGTGTTAAATTAAAGGCTTTGCTACTTGTTCCTGAAGCTTTATTAATAGACACATAAGGGAAAAAAGTTGATTGTCTTTACCGATCTGCTCAGAAGACAGTATGCATAACTTTAAATGTGCAGAGTCAAACAGTTCAGAGATCGCAAGAAGTTTTATCCTCTGAAGCTGTGAGCAGATAAAATTGACATCAGATGAAAAATAGGACCAGAAGAGATTAAGCATAAAAGCAGACATTTATCTTCATGTTCCAACTGTTTATTTTTCACACTCGAAGTTAAACAACACAAAAATCAAACAACAAATGAAATCAATCGCAAGTAGTCATATTGTTTCCTGCACCAAAGTTGTTAATATAGTCTTTTAGCTCACAAAAAAATGCAACTGGAACTGCAATAAACCTACTGCTAATGGAAGATGTCAGTGTCAGAAAGGTCCTGTCCAGGTAGATATCCACTGTGGAGAACGAGAGCTGCGCACAACTGCAGGGAGCTTATCCTTGTTTCCTCCGTTCGTAGGACAACAATCCTCCTTCAGAATAGTTTTAACTGCCTCTTTTCCTGCAAACAGAAAATTAAAGAGACAGGATTAAAGTGAACTTGAGTTGTCGGGCTAAATATAAACCAGCGAGCAAGCTGTTCACGTGCTCCAACATGTCAGTGCTTACCCTCCGCAGGTAAGACCGAGTGTAACCGTTGCAGCTCCTGAGGCAGTAAAGACTTTATCACTGATGTGACGTGAGTGGCTCTCTTTCCACAGAACCGCTCATAGGTTGTCAGATCGAATCCTTTCTGCGCTGTGTGGACGCGTTGTTGTATAACAGTTGGAACTGTGGCAGATGGAGAATGGTCAAGCTGTAGAAGCTGCGACAACTGACGTTGAAATCGTATTGTTTCGGGTTTTCCTTTTGACTTGACAGTACCTATACCACGACAGAGCTTGCTCGGATCGGTGTTGCAGTTGTACTGCGACGGATTGATTCGCAGTTCCGGCTTTTGAATCGGTTGGCGATAATTAGCCGTCATCTCGGTGTCACCTGAGAGTGACACATGTCGTCTGTTGTGCAGATTTCCAACCTGCCTTCCTGTTTTATTCATGTCATCACATCCTGGAAAATGAGTTCCAGAAGAGAACTGGTGTGATGGATTTAAAGTGGATTTGGCTGATTGTGTGGCACTCTAGCATAAACCTTCTCACATGCTCTCATGCTCACCAAACTAACCCAACGAGCATGTCATACCTTGAGGCGCATCCATGAAGTCACATCTGTAGGTGGAGCAATACTGCGCTGTTAAGGCTTTACGAATCTCCTCTTCAGTCAGGGAACATTTCCAAGGCAACGCAACGTACTCAGAGCTTCGTGCAGCATCTCTTGGCAGCCTCCACATCATGAAAGCCTTGAAGAAAATGTTTTGATTTAAAGGTTACAATACACTGCGAGAGGTCAAGCGTGGCATTCAGCCATGAGCAAAACTGAAGCCAACACAGCCGAAATATCAACCTGGCTTGGATGAGGGTTGTTTCTCCTGTGTCCTGAGGCTGTTCCTGTACGGATGCATTCAGGTTTACAGGTTGGCCTCCAGCAAAATTCCTTATTGTACACAGTCGACCCCAAAGGTCCAGCTTTTGAGTAGGAGTCAATAAATGATGTTGACATTGGGCGCCTACATGTGCATCAAAAAAGACATGCAATTAAGGAGAAATGCGTGCAAATTTATGCGTGCCCATCTATAACTTCGCTCTTTTTTAATCAATAAAACTTACAATCGCATCTCTGCAGCTGTGTTTGGCCTGTAGATGAAATGTTTTCTGTGGGATGTTTCATATGGATCCCACCACTGTTGGCCTTCTCCAAACAAAATATCATCACAATGCAACGCTGTTTTAGAGAAACATTGTACTTTGTACAAACATGGCCAAAAAAATTTTGCATCTCAAACCTTGAAAAAGACTTTCTTTCAGAAAACCTTAAAATCTGTCTAGTAGATAATGAGAAAATGTTGTAAATAATTGATGATTTCTCATATTCTGTAATTGTGGAATTAATGTAACATAACTTGGACTTTCTTTACATAATACACGATTGAATATAAATATAGGTTGTTTATTAAAATAAATATATTCATTGTTATCAATACATGCATATATGTATAATCATGCTAATAAGAAGAATATAAATATTTTTCAAAATGAATTATTCTTGTTATACTGTATTATTGTAACTGTGAAGACGTCTTGGACATGACATTGATTGGACATGTCCTCCAGTCAGTGGAAATGACAGAGTAGCTTAACCCTGAATACAAGGTAAAAAAAACATGATTGCCTGAAAGCCAGAGGCCTGACAAGCTAAACAAAGAAGACATTTCTATCGTGACATGGAAAATGGTGTGTGAAAAAATGAGAGGACAACCACATGATTAATGATAATATTGGAATGTCCCACTGACAGAGGTATTCAATTTGAAGAAATACTGTGTATTGTAATCTGATGTAATGTAGCCAAACAGAATCATTTAAAAAATCATTGTATCAAAAGCATGGAAATAAGGTAAAGTCAATCACACATTGGCAAAACAAACCTTATGTGATCTGGCTGGTTGTATGGAAAGCTTTTATCGTCTATTTCTTTGTTTTTGGTTTAACCTCACCTCTTGCTGCCATTGGAGACGGTTGTTTTGTTACAGCACCTTGGTGCTGCAGCTGTATTCACTGAATTGAAATCCTTTCCACTCCCAGATGAAAGTTTTACTTCATGGGTGACTTCTCAACTCCAACGGCGGAGCCTGATGCTCCTTAGTAAGACAATAAGAAAGTTTCCTTTTAAGACAGAAGCTTGTTCGTTTTCGGAGGCAGAGCTTAACCCGGCAGGATGTTTGCTGGTGCTGTGGTTATGGAGACCTACAGCATTTGAATGGCTATTCTGAGCTGCTCAGCAGGAGAGATGTTGCATTAAAAATTTAGCATCGAATGAGCTGTCCTGTTTGTGTCTGTTCGTGCTCTAAACTAATATACTCGTGTAAATATCAATTAAATGTAATGTAATAAATTCACAATGACTCAGAAGAGAATTCTTTCTCATATCATCCTATGTTTGTGAATTTAACATGAAAGTATGATGTGCAGTGTGATAAACTCTCCTACAATGCAGAAAAACTCAGTTAGAGTTTAACCTCCCACTGTTCAAAGTACCATGTTTTCTTAACAATTCAAGGAAGAAGTCATGACAGCTTTCTGTTTCGTAAGTGTATGAACAGCAGCAATGAAAATCCCTGAATAAACTTTGACCTTCCCTAAAACTCTTTATTCAAGGAGTTACAGCCTGCTGCAGTGAAGTATCTACAACTGCAGATAAAGATCTGAAACTAAACTTTGACTTTTTAGTCAAAGAAAATTGGATTTTTACAATAAATATGTTTGAACTTTATGGAGCTGAAAACATTAACTTTAGACTTAAGATGAAGACAAGGCTCCTTTATTTTAGTTTGTAAGTGACCACGAGTGTATGAATAGATAATAGTGTAAGTAATTCAATAAAGTAACACATTTTCTTAAAGTTTTTTTATTTATAAAAGACTGAAGAAAAAATAAAAAGAGACTGTCAGTCAGTGTGGTTTTCTCCTCTAAAACTCAAATAAAACCCTGTTTGTGTTGCGTCCTGGATGCAGTGTGACGCTTTAAAACGCTCCTAGTAAGTGTGCGTTCGCTCACACTGTGTTTATAGTGTCTGGCTCCATAACACTGGCTTGTTTACAGCCTCCGTTTGTTTGCCCTTCGGGCGCTAACTGTTATTCAACTTTAGCGCCATCGCGCCGTCATGTTTTGGGCGGCCAACCGTGTGTACTGCGGCCGCCGCTGGCTCCTTCCCGGCCAATGGGAGCCTGCGATGAGTTGGCGGCAGCCAATGTTCGCCAGCCGGGGAGCAACACGCACAATAAACACAGACGGATCCGCGGAGCCAAAAGACCGCGTACTACTGACGGAGGCTTTCGGTTCCATTGTTTGAGACGTACCGACGTACAGCTGGCCTCCCAGAGCGCAGTCAAGGTAAGTCCCAATAATGTCATTTAATAAGCCAACTCGCTGATAAGTCGCTGCAACGAGTATGACAACGAGTTGAAGCACGTACGGCTCCGTGGATGGGACTGTTGAACGGGTTTAGTTGTGTTACTGGGTTGGATTGGATGCTAACAGAGTCAAGCTGCTAACGATTACCTAACAGCCATTTTCCACAGCTAAAAAAATAATTTAAAAGTGAATCTTAGTTGCGGCCTTCTTCTGCAATAAAGAAAAAATCAAGTTTGGTTTGGGCCAGGATTGGTAATGGCAGTGCGTTAAACAAGAATGTAGCCTTCCGTGTTTGGCTGCTGCGTTCACTATGGCTGACGGGGTGGCCGTGTTGCTAGCAGAGGGATGCTAACGATGCTAGCTGGTGGCTGAATGTCGGGAAGTGCCGTTGACTGGGGCTAAAGCAGTCTCAGGCAACGGGTCTCCCCTCTACAGCACCGGTCTCCAGAAAACATCGAGCGCTCTGACTCGAACTTTGAAAACAAATAATTAGAGTTGTTATCCAAACGGGCCAAAAATGGTTAGTTACATAATGCGGGATCTGGGTGGTAAGGGCGGGTGCCTGTGTGCAAACAGTCTGCTAGCCATTGTTAGCAGTCTAATCAGCCATTTTAATAATCGTCTCATGAGATGAGCTCTGTGGCGTGTTAGCTTAGCCGCAAGCTAAAAGCAAGCGGACACAAAGGCGGCGCTGAAGTAAGACTGTGAGTTGACGTTCAAGGAACAACTTCAGTGAAACCTTTTCAAGCGCAATTCTGTTTTTACACGAACTATTAGATCAGAAGATGCTTTTTGTTTTGCAAGTATCGTATCTTCCCGTGACGATTGATCATTTTCCAAGGAGTTGATGTCCCAAAATCAGATTTGGGCTTGGCCTTAAAAACATCGTCCAATTTTTTTGTGTTGCATTTTAATCTTGAGTGTCACAGAGTGGTTAATGACTAGTTTTAATTTTCAAATTTCCTGTTTACGCTAGTGCATGAAGAAGATTGGCCTTGAGTAATTGTTACGGGCCAAACTATGCTCTCTTTTTCCTCGGTGTTCGGTGAAGTTACACGAGCAAAGTAATGTCTGTTTTTTGCGATCTTATCACCCAAGTGCAATAAATCCTGCTACGGGCCCAAAGCAGCATTCAGGTCGAGCCAGTTAATTTGCCGGAGTTCAGGAGTGCCAGTCACTCTCCCCTTTAGCTTGACGAATCAGAAGCTGACTTCAGCGTGGTAACACAAAGCAAGAAGCGAAGTCATAATGGGCAGCAGCTAGCGAACAATCAAAGGAGGCGGAAGCTAATGCTAATGTATTCATTACTCTCACAAGCCAGCTCACTGGCTACGTTATATCATTTGTAGGCCAACGTTGCGACATCCTTCAATGCGCTATGATGTGTTCCTCCTCTACATGGTGTTTATGTGCCTGAATACTGTTAAAACGTTGAAATTTTAAATCAGTTGCATGAGAAGCATCATGTTCGCCTCTTTACAATGGCTCATCAGTCAACCCAGACATCCTCCTCCCACCACCAGCTTTAAACAATAGATGGGACAACAGACTGGCAGACAACTCCGTAAATGGAGTATTTAGGTGTTGTCATCACATTTGCATGTGTGAATTTATTTGCATTTCAGTTTCTTCTCTTTTTTTTCCCCCCATCTTCTCCCTCTGTGTGCAGTCAATGAAGATGAAACGGGATCCAAAGAAGCCGAGAGGCAAAATGTCCTCGTATGCCTACTTTGTGCAAACATGCCGAGAGGAGCATAAGAAGAAGCACCCTGAGGCCTCTGTCAACTTTTCAGAGTTCTCCAAAAAATGCTCTGAGAGATGGAAGGTAACAGACTGTTGTCAATGTCAGACTTGAATTTTATTTTTCTCGACTACGATATATTTTCAAGGTCAATTTTCCTTCACAGTTGCAATTTCTTTGAATTGTTTAACTTTATTTTCTCTGAAGTGCCGTTCTAAATCGTGTTTATGATTTGTTCTTCAAAAGACGATGTCTCAAAAGGAGAAGGGCAAGTTTGAAGACTTGGCCAAACTGGACAAAGTGCGTTACGAGAGGGAAATGAAGAATTATATTCCCCCCAAGGGCCAAAGGAAGAAGCGCTTTAAGGACCCCAATGCCCCCAAAAGACCACCGTATGTACCGTCTTCTCATCCACATTTGGATTTTTCCTTGTGGCAGAACAAACCACCTAACACAATGATTTTTCTTCTCCTTCGCAGGTCTGCATTTTTCCTGTTCTGTGCAGACCGTCGCCCCAAGATTAAAGCAGACTGTCCCGGGTTGAGTATCGGGGACACAGCAAAGAAGCTGGGAGAGATGTGGAACAGCTTAACGGCAGAGGAGAAGCAGCCATACGAGAAAAATGCTGCCAAGATGAAAGAGAAATATGAAAAGGTAGATTCGCACTATGCACTTTAAACAAGACTTGATTTATTTTGAAGTGACAAACGTGTCTCACTACTTTTTTTACTTGTGTATTTTTACTCGGATATGTTTCTTCACAGCACATTAATCCACAATTGTTTTTTCACAGGATCTCAATATGTACCGTGAAAAGGGTGTTGTGGATTCAGGATCTGCTGCTGCGGCTGATGATGACGACGAAGAAGACGAGGAAGAGGATGACGATGATGATGACGACGACGATGATGACGAATAGATTGCAAAGGGGCGGGACCTAATGTTTTGTTTATGCCATATAATCCTAATATACTCAATTCACCATCTTGAAACAGAAATCAGATTGAACAAGTACATGTGTATATTTAATGTTTTTAAGATGTACAGTGTTATTCTCCTTTTTTGTAAAGTTAACACTACATATCTTAAGTTTGACATTTTCTAGTGGTAGTTCTTTATCCCTGCCATATTATAAAACCACTTAGGAGGACTATGAATTGGTTAAAAAAAAATAAAAAAAATAATAGGCTTTAGGTGTTTCAACTCAAAAATGAGATTTCTGAGTTGGTAGTGTATTTTTCTTTATTTGGGGAAATATTTTTTTATGTGCTGTCCCGAAGTCTTTTTATTGTTCTTTGAATACCACTCTAATATCAAATGCAGCTGTTGACATTCAAGAATGTCTTCAATAAAGGTCGTCTTTTTTTTTTTTAAAGGCTTTTGTGTGTTTTTTGTGTTTATACTTTGGTTAAACTTGTACAACATCAGCTGAGAGCTGCTGTGGGAGTCGATTTTGATGCAAGTTTCATGCAAATTATGTGGATTGGTGGGAAAAATTACTTGATGCAAGTTGAGTTATTTGGATGGGATTACATTCACAAACACTATATAGGTTGTCTGAATGAGTCAAATGGCATATAATTCAGGAGAGACTTGTTTTGCTTTTTGTGTGTCTGTAAGAGAGCACAAAACAGCGCTGAGACAAATGTACCGGTAGTCTTCTAAGACCTAAAATTTTTCTGAACAACACATGACCAACCCAAATACATGTGTGTGAGTCTTACCTCTGGACATTGGGTTGTTGCTTATGATTAGATATAACTCCACAAGGTGGCGCTATGATGAAGTCAGTTAACCAGTATGCAGATCAAAGTTGGAAAAACTCTGTCATGTGTTTACAAGTGGTAAGTCAATACAAGAAATTAAAGAATTTTATTCCAAAATAACTGAACATTAATTGCAAGCATACAGGTAAGTTGTAGTTCACATTAAAAAAGTCCTGATATGAAATTTTGATTAATTTTTTTAGCTTGTGGTAAAATAAAAACTTGCATTGCCACAGATTTTGAATGAGGAACATAATCTTATGGGCTTCAGTCTTAGTTTTCTGAGTGTACCTTTCCAGCAATTCAAGTCAGGGACTTTCTGTGATCCCTTGTTGGGATTGAGTTGCTGCTCCCTGTAATTAGAGACCATTTCACAGTCATGGTGGCCTCACTGCCACTTAAAAGGAGTTCATGTATCTTCTTTCTGACTTAACTCAGGAGCAAATGCCATCGACAGAGAGCCGCTGTTGTGTTCTCCCGTGAAAACACACAATCAGTGTCCATCCAGTTAACTGTAGGATTGCAGATGTTTTTATTTGGCATGAAGTCACAATGAGTTTGACTCACGAGGGTAAAGTTGTAAACTGGAAGAGACAAAGTGCACTTTGTAAAAAGTCAGAGACTCTTCTCGCAAGCACTGCAAGTAAGTCTGTCCTGACAAATAATGTGGCATTCAAACACAAACCTCCCTAAATTTGACCCATTAGATAAACTGATTTTTGAGTTAGTCTTACATTTTTTGGGTGTTTTTAGGTGATATTTGTCAGGTTGGTGCACTGGCTGGTACATATTACATCCCACTGTATAAGTATTGTGTTTGAGTTTCCCCCAAAATTATTTTCTATTTACAACAAAACAAATCCAAGTATGGGGACAAGCCTTTCTGAGGATTCAAGTGTTTATAAGCAGCAAAACAAAACCTTACTGCACTTTCTCCCAGAAACTGTTGCCATTCAGAGCTTGTTGGTATACTGAAAGTCTGCATTGGGTTACAGCCCTCAGTGCCACAATGCCATGTCAGCTCTTTTGAAACCTGTGATTCAGAGCGGAGACCCCCCTCCCACCCCTCTCCATTTTCCCTCCTTTCACCCACTGAATGAATGCCTCGCAGTCCCTGAATGAATCCCCCAGCTGACATAAAACAAAAAAAAGAGCCTCCCTCCAGGCTACCTTACTGCAGGCAACTGTTCAAACAGTGTATTTCATGTCTGCACTTTGAGTAACTAGCCAACAGCAAAATCTACGGAGGGAATATCAAACAGACTGATTCAGCAAACACAGTAGGACGTACGATGCTTGTCTCTTTGTTTGATGGTGACGGACTACGCGGCTTGCTTTTGTTTTTTAGAAAATGTCTAATGAATGAAAATAACAAACTTTCAATCTGCTTCAGTTTGAAACCCAAAAGTTGTACTTTTTCCTTGCAAAGTTCGCAAAGAGTGATGTCAAGGAGGCGTGTCAGTGAGGATTACATGCTGAGGAGATTGAGTAATCACTATGGATACAGCTTTTATAGTTTTCTGTTGCTCTTGTGTGGAGGTAAAACTGCAGTCTCCTGGACCTTACGTTTCAATGCCACCTCTGTTTTCTCCTCACCAAGGATCTCTGTGTCCCGCTTGATTTTCTAATAATGAGGAACTAAACTTTATCATGGAGTCGACTGCACAACAGAAGAGATGCAGACTTTCACTCTTTTGTTTTGCGGTAAGTGTGTCTGTTACTTTAACAACTGTGACTTTTATCAGTGGATTTCACATTTATATGGTTGAAGTGCAATTAGTAATCATTTAGAGGCTTTAAAAGTTGCATGTTCATTCATATTCAACATCACAACCAACTGGGAGTCATTTCTCTCGGCAGGTGTTCGGTGTTACATGCTCACATCCTCCTTCAATGGCAGTTATGGATGTAAGTAGTGAGAGGGAGATCACAGAGATCGACTCAGGACAGCATACGCTTCCCCCCTGGTCTCGTACATCTGCTGATGCTGCGCTGAGGAGCGGCGCAGTCTCCCAGCACTCTCAGAACAGATGGCGATCACAGATGGCCTTCTCCAAAGCTGTATATTCATTTCAAGTGAAAGAAGACACAGTGCCAGGTTTGCCAGCTTTGATCACTGAGACACTCGTGCTTCATGTTTGCAGACAAAAAATAATCCTGTAGCTTTCTGAACTACTGGAATATGATTTCCACTTTGTGAAAATCACTTGAATACGTGGACAACTTCAAGAGAAATGAGTTTCTTCACTTATTGTTGAAAATGAAACATCACAAAATTTCTACAAAACTGTGGATTGGTTGAATGGATCTTTCAGTTCTGCTCTGGAGCAGAAAATGCGCTGTATTAGTTGCAGATTTAAAAATAACCCAAATGAGATTTAGAAAAAACACACAGACAGCAGCTGGCATGTTGTATAATAGTGACATTGGTTATGATTGTTGACACAAGCTGAAGTTGCGTTTTTCACGTTGTCATCAGGAGGAATGAGTTAGGTCAGGATTGTTCAGGCGCTCTTTTTCCAGTAAACTGTCGTGTGCTCATTAAGTAACCAAGCTTCTCTTAACAAAACATAACAGTTTCAGCTAATTAGAGTTGCTCAGAGAAAGGGAAAGAGAAAAAGAGAGAGAGGGAGCAGAGAGGCATCTTTAGTGTTGTTCTCAGGAGAGCCGAGTTAGTTCAGGACAACCAAGTCACTCATTCACCAGAAGTAGTTTATCTAAGAAGTGATAATCTACAACAATAACAATGTTGTGAAAGTGTTTTCTGGTCACTCCACTGTCCTCAGATCACACTGTTGTCATTCTTTGCACTGTGCTTACAGGAACAGTTGTGGGAAAGGTGGACGCCTCGTCTGAGAGTCTCACGCCTATCACATACTCGGTGCAGGAGGATGACGGAGAGAACCAGTTTCTTCTCAATCCGGTCTCGGGGGAGTTCCTATTATCCCGCAGCCTGGACTTCGAAGTGCAAAGGTTCTACGTTCTCACAGTGCAGGTGCAGTGGGGCGACTCGCAGGTGTCGAGTGTCAGGGTGTATTTCAATGTGCTGGATGTGAACGACAACCCCCCCGTGTTCAGCCAGGACACCTTTTCTGCATCGCTGCCGGAGGACACGCTGCTCCACACTTGCTTCGTAACCATAAATGTTTCAGATGAAGATGATGGTAAGTGCCCATAGTGCAAAACCACCCAGTTCAGGGCCAGTCCCATGTCAATGCATGCATCAAAGTACCAATGGGATTTTAGAACAAAGATTTTTTCACTGCTACATGTAGTTTGTTTAAAGTCCTCATATAATAACACACACATTCCCTTCATTTATAAACTGTTTCTGTGAGCAGATTGCTCATTTATCCCTTGTTACGAGCCAAGCAATTGTTAATGAAACAATTTAGGTCTTTTAACCACAATTTTCATTCTTTTTTCTCTTCATATAACTTTGTTGAACATCTGGTGGCTCATTTTTCCATCTGCAACTAATATAAGAGTTTGATTATATCGTGAGGCGAAGCAGCACCAACATGGTTTAACAACTTGTGCAACAACTATGGTGGTTGTGAGCATATGTAGTGAAACCTGAAGCTTTCAACAAGTTTTTAGACAAACTTCTATACAGCTAATAGTTTTTTGTTGTGTTTTTTTGATTTGTTTGTTTTTCAACCATTACATAAACAAAATGTAGCAACACATCATTCCAATTTCATGGACTTTTAATTGTTTGGGGTTATCTAACATATGTTTTCATATTTAAGGCAGTACCAAGTTCTCATAGCTGCATCAATACATTATTTTAAAGGAGTCACGTGTTGCCTTTTCTGTCCTGCCAGGTGACAATGGTAAAGTGACACTACAAGTGGTCCGCGGTGATGAAAATGCAGAGTTCAGCGTCCGCCCCAATGGTAGTTTATGCCTCAGAAAGGGATTAGACAGAGAAAGGCGCCCCTCCTATCATCTGACTGTGATTGCCACTGACTGCGTCCAGCCTGAGTCTTCACAGCTCACTAGCACAGCATATGTCGTGGTGGCCGTTGAAGATGTCAATGACAATGCTCCAGTGTTTGTGTCAGCTGGAACAGTTCATGTACCAGAGGACACTCCACTTCATGCTGTTATCGTGACCGTGACTGCCAAGGATGAAGACAGTGGATCTAATGGGAATGTTTTGTATTATCTCAATGACTCCTCTGATGAGACATTCAGCATTGATAGCAGAAGTGGAGAATTATATCTGGAAAAGATCTTGGACAGAGAGGAAGAAGACACACTGACTATTACTGTGACAGCAGCGGATGGAGGCTCCCCCAGGAGGGCCACCTTGAAGAATTTCACCATTTATGTTGGAGATGCTAACGACCACGACCCTGTGATGTCACAGAACAGCTATAACCTGACGCTGAGAGAGGACATCCGCAGGGGGACCAGCCTGTTTCAGGTTCAGGCTCACGATCGAGACGTTGGGCTGAATGGACAAGTGCGGTATATGTTGACCCAGGTCAGCCCATTTCAGGTGGACGCAGTTCGAGGCGTGGTCACAGTCAGGGATCAGCTGGACAGAGAGAAGGAGTCGAACTACCGTCTGATCCTGACCGCTGTGGATCAGGGGAGCACACCCAGATCGGCCACGGCTACAATCAACATTTCTATCTTGGACATTAATGACTTTGTGCCACAATTTACCCCAGAGACACTGAGGGTACATGTGAAAGAGAACGAGGACAACCTGTCTCAGCTGACACATCAGGTGCTGCAGCACGTACATTAACCAAAGAAGTCACTGAGTACATTTGACAACAGGTGATGATGTTCCCTTTTTTCCTTTGGAGCAGATCGCAGCTTCAGATGAAGATTTAGGCTTCAACAGTGAGCTCACCTATTTTATACAGGAAGGGAACAGTGAGGGGTTGTTCTCCATCTCTCCCAATGGCACATTCGAGATTTTACACAGCCTGGACAGGGAAAAGGAATCACTCTACGTCATCACCATCACTGCTGTAGATTCTGGTAATTTTTAGTCCACTACATACTTATATCTTGGAAAATTTAAATATTACCCCGAAACCCTTTTTTCCCCTATTGACCTCATTTTTCAATGATTCTCCTCTCGTTCTTTCAAGGACTTCCACCACTCACAGGCACTCTGACTGTGCACGTCATTGTGGACGATGTCAATGATAATCACCCAGAGTTCATTGAAGAGCTCTACAACACAATCGTGCCAGAGGACAGTCCTGTAGGCACCGTGTTTGCCATGATAACTGCGTCTGACATTGATGAGGGTGAAAGTGGAGAGATAAGGTGAGTCTTACATAAAAAATACATGTATTCAAATTTGAAAAAAGCTCCAACCCTTCACACATCGACCTTCCTGTCAAGCATGGGGGTACACACACGGCAGGCAGGAGGGGGAAAAAGCGACCTTCAATTCTCGATGAAAAGCAAAAAAAATAATAGAATAGGAGCAAACATTTGTATGCTGATATGTGTTAATAGAATTCAGTTGATATCAAGTGTTTGAATGCTTTGATACTCATAGTATCAATAGCAATTTCCCAGCCAAACTAGGAGAAGAGTGATGTGCCCTGAGGTGTGCCTTCGCTCACACGGAGCAATCCTGTGAAAACAGGCTTCAACCCATTTCCAAGCCTTTCACATTATGAGTCACATTCAGAAACAAATTAAACATACACCTTCCTCTTTGTGTACCGCTGCCAACAACAAGCACACAAAAGCCTTGCTACACTATTGGATCAACCTTTGTGAAGACACCCCCCCCCCCCCCCAGCTACCAGCGTCACAGCTACTGAGATTTTTATTATGCATAGACATTTTCACACTTCAGCACCTTTAAGTCTGCTAAAGGTCAATTAGTGGGACACAATTAACCTTCTCTTGTCACTGTTCAGTCAAATACGATCAAGAAAGATGGACTACATTTACAAATGCTTCTTGTATTTTTCCATTCAGGTATTTCCTGGAAAACATCGATGTTCCTTTTGCCATCGAGGAAACGTCAGGTGAGCTCCTCACAACCAGTCTGCTTGACAGGGAGTCAGTGGCCATTTACACACTGACAGTGATCGGCAGTGACAGCCATCCCACTCAGCCTTTGTCAAACTCTGTGCTTGTCACTGTACTTATTGGAGACGTCAATGATCACTGGCCCGAGTTTCTAAATAGTCCCTACGTGGCCTATGTACCCAGTGAAGCAGCTCCAGGTAGGAAAATCTTCCTCTCATTGATAAACAAATGTTTTGATGAAGGTCAAATGTGCAAAACTGGGATTGGATTTTATAGCGCTTGTATGTTGTCTCACAGGTTCAGTTGTTTGTGCTGTAAAAGCAGCAGATGGAGATACTGACATGAATGCAGACCTCCGTTATTCATTATACGGACAAAGCTCAGACCTGTTTTCCATCGATTCTCACAGTGGGACTGTATTCATTTCGAGGCCCCCCCTGAGGTGGGATGACATCGTGGTCAATGTCCATGTGGAAGACGCTGGAGAAAACCCCAAATTCGACATCACAACTATCAGTCTCAGGTTTCAGAACAAGTCGGAATTCCCAGAGATCAGTGTGGCGGTTGTAAGCCATTCCCTCTCTGAGGACGAGCCAGTGGGAAAGCTGGTGGCCGTGATCACAGCAGAGAGCATCAGAGCTGAGCCCGTCGCTTTTTATCTTGCTGCGGGGAACTTTGAGGACAAGTTTCATGTGGACCAATTTAGTGGAGCACTGAGAGTTGAAAGTCCTCTGGATTATGAGAACAAAAAGGAGTTTTCTTTGTTGATAGAGGCCAGAGATGCTGGCTCGCCTCCTTTCTCCTCTTTCGCTGAGATGTACATCAACATCTCTGATGTGAACGATAATTTCCCACAGTTCACTCAAGAGGAGTACAGGTGTGAAGTCTATGAGAATTCTCCACCATCTACATTTTGTGACGTTCTTGCTGTTGATGCAGATTCCGGCCTTTTTGGCACCGTGCATTACAATATAACAGAAGGAAATGATGATGACCTCTTTATGATTGACCCAGAGAACGGCTTTGTCAGCACGACTGGCGGTTTAGATAGAGAAGACATTGCTGAATTCAATTTAACGGTTGAAGCTACAGAACTAGAAAACCCTCTTCATAAAGACCGAGCAACCGTCATCATCACTGTTTTGGACAGAAACGACAACTCGCCTCGTTTTACACAAATTTTCCTCACAGAGGTGTCTGAAGATGTTCCCGTTGGACACACAGTCATACGAGTCACCTCATCTGATGAAGATACTGAAGCCAATGCAGTTACTAATTATTCCCTATACGATGAAAGTGACGATATCCGCTTCGATATTGACTTTTTCACCGGCTTCATCACTGTTGTAAGTCCTCTGGACAGGGAAGAGCAGGACCATTACATCCTGAGAGTGTTTGCGAATGATTCAGCCTGGAGTATCAGCACGGACGTCACCATTATCATCACAGACATCAACGATAACAGGCCAGTGTTTTCTGACCCCACTTATACCGCAGTCCTTTCTGAAACAAAGGAGGAGGAGGTGTTTGTTTTGCAGGTTGTCGCCACGGATGCCGACTTTGGACAAAACTCTGAGATTTTATATGACATTGACGCTTCTATTGAGGAATTTTGGGTGAATGCATCCTCTGGTGAAATCTACACAAAGCAGCCACTGATGTTATATCATTCCGTTGCAGAAACCTATCAGTTTACAGTCTTTGCTTTGGACTGTGGGAGTGTATCCTTGTATGGTAATGCCACTGTGACTGTGAGATTGGAGCCATTCAACCAGCATCCGCCAAGGTTTTTGCCCTTTCGCCGTCTCACTGCCGTCCCCTCTGACCTGCCTCTGGGAGCCGAGCTGGTTCAGATTACAGCAACAGATCCTGATACCAACAACAGTGCTAATATTGAGTATTTGTCCACTGAAAGCAATGCATCTGGTTTCTTTTGGATTCAGCCAAACACTGGACAAATATTATTGAGTCAAACACTGAGAGAGAGTGAAAATATTTCCTTAACTTTTGGAGTTGTGGCGAAAGATCAGGGCTTTCCCCCGTTGACATCCCACACTGAAGTCACCTTTCAAATTACTGGAAGAAATCAATTTGCTCCGAGCTTTATTGAATCACATGTTATTTTTTCTGTCCCCGAAGACTTGCCTGTAGGGTCAGTAATTGGAAAAATCCAAGTGGAGGACAGAGATAATGGCCTCAACGGTGTTATTACGTACTCTATTAACCAGGGAAATCAATATTTACCATTTTCTGTAAGTGAAGTCTCAGGGCTGCTGACACTGATCAAAGAGCTCGACTTTGAGACTGAAAACATTAATTATCTCCAAATCACGGCCACAGATGGAGGCTGGTTCTCTAAGTCAGCCGTAGTAAATGTTACAGTGAGGGTTATGGATGTGAATGACAACGCTCCAGTCTTTTCATCCTTGGAGTTCATCACATCAGTTCCCGAAAACTCTCGAATCGGAACAAAAGTTCTCGATATGAAAGCCACTGATATCGACTCTGATGTAAATGCACAAATAACCTACTCTCTCATTGCTGGCCATGTGAATAAATTTGCAATTGATTCAAGAAATGGCAGCATCACCACTTTGGAAGTCTTTGATTATGAAGAAGGTCATCTTTTTGACCTGACGATCAAAGCTTCAAATGCTGATGTGTTTACCTTGTTTAGTTTGGCACATGTTGTCATTGAAATCACAGACGTCAACGAGTTCACACCGAAGTTCACACATAAAGAGTTCAACATTTCAGTCTTTAAAAATGTGCCTGTTGGGTCGCTGATCAAAAAAATAACAGCCACGGATTATGACCTCGGGCCTGAAGGAAAAGTGTTTTACTTGATGTTTGGCCAGAACAAAAATATGGGCTTTGAAATTGACCAGCTTTCTGGAGAAATTTATACAACTCGCAGTTTGAGGAAACAAGCCAACAGCCACGTTGCTTTGAAAGTCCTGGCAAAGAACCCAGGCGTGATAACTGGCATGGATATCGATGAGACTTTGGTGCACATTATTGTGATCGACACAAACGATCCACCCGTGTTCACGTCTGCGCTCTACGAGGCAAATGTCACAGAAGACAGTCCTGCAGGGACGTCGGTGGTAACTGTGAGCGCTCTGGATCAGGACTCCATCCTGGACTGGAATCGTTTGTTCTTCAGCATTGAAAACGGAAACACTAACGTGTCTTTTTCAGTCGATCCTTCCAGCGGTGCAATTTCAGTGAACTCTCCACTTGACAGGGAACGCTGGGCAGCGTATAATTTGACTGTTATAGCAACTGATAATGGCTCTCCATCAGCGACCGGGACGACAAATGTTGTTGTCACTGTCATCGATATTAATGACAGCGCCCCCGAACTCATGTCGACTAAGGCACAGCTGATGGAAAATCAGCCTGCAGGCACAATCATCGCCAAATTAAATGCAACAGATTCTGATTTACCACCAAACCAGGGTCCTTTTACCTACTGGTTAACAAACCCCTCCGATGCTTTTTCACTGTCTCCTGATGGGGTTTTACTCACTACACGGCCTGTTGACCGGGAACAAGCGTCTTCGTACAGACTTCTGATAGTTGTTAGGGATGCAGGATTCCCTTCGCCGCTGTCAACAACGACAACGTTTCACATCCTGGTCGACGATGAGAATGACAATCCTCCATTGCCCAGAAACATCTTCATTGAGGTGAAATACTTTGGCAGCTTTTTCCAAGGTGGTGTGATCGGTAACGTCCACCCAGACGATCCGGACGAGTCCGACACTTTCAGCTGTGCCATCAAGAGTGGGCCAATGATGTTTACGATCCCTAACGGCACATGTGAGCTGTGGTCGTCCTCCTTTCAAGGCGAGGCAACGTTCAACGTCACAATCGAAGCTACAGACCAGCTTCACGTCCCAGTCAACAACAGCATCTACGTCAACTACAAAGGCTTCACAAATGCGTCGATTGATAGCTGCATATTATTCTACGTGTCATCGTCCTCCATGGAAGAATTTTTGTCCAGTAAATACATGAAGTTTGTGAAAGCTCTGGACAGTTTGTTCAACCTCCAGGCCTCCAAGACCCATGTATTTGGAATCAAACATATCGGCGATGAAATCCTCCTCTTGGCCGCTGTCAAAAATTACAACGGTCAGTACGTAAACAGGGAGTTGGCCAGTAGCATTTCAGCCAGACATAAGAAATTACTGGAAGCTCAGAGCAACATGACAATTTCCCACATCACCAGCGATCCGTGCCGTATTAGCCCTTGTCAGAACAGAGCGACGTGCAGGAAAAACATCTACATCAGCCAGGAGGTCGCAGTCCTAGAGAGTGTCGCAGTCATTTTCGTGTCGCCACAGAAAGAGGTTTTTAATTGCACCTGTCCAGCTGGATACACTGGTTTACTCTGCGAGGATGACATTGATGAATGTGAGGAGAATCCCTGTCGAAACAAAGGCACGTGTGAGAATACAGCTGGAGGTTTTCGCTGTCACTGCCAGGATGGCTTCTCTGGCTCTGTGTGCTCGGCTGATACAGACGAATGCCTGAGGGTGAAGTGCCAAAACGGTGCGACGTGTCATCCCTCAGAGGATGGATATCACTGTCACTGTGAGCCTGGATTTGAAGGTAGATTGGTGGCAGGTGAAGAAAAAATAGAGATTACGATGTGTCACTTTTGGACACAATCTCTTTGAGAAACTGTTTTTATTTCTTACAGGAGGAATGTGTGAGGAGACAGTAGATCACTGTGGATCTGCACCCTGTGTTCAGGGCAGCTGCACCAATTCACCTACTGGATTCTTTTGTAATTGTCCCTTTGGTAAGAAATAATACATAGAAAGACATTTTCCTCACTGAAATGTAACAGGAAGTAATGTAAATTCATGTTTCTGGCTTCAGCTTCTTGGATATCAGATGTGTAAATGAAGAGTACAAATATGTCCGTTTCTGAGAAACTTTTCCAACATTTCAGACAGTTTCTCAGATATTATAAGAAATATAAAGACAATAATTCCATTGAAGAGTTCTTCTGTAGAACTTCAATTAAAGCGCTTAAAGTGCCATATTAAGCCTTCACAAACATTATAATTCATTGATTGTGAAAGTATTGCTTGAATCCTTGTGAACTTTACGTTAGGAGTCAGTGGAGTTCACTGTGACGAGTCGAGTTATGGCTTCGAAGAGCTGTCCTACATGGAGTTCCCCCCGTTGGATCGGAGGACAAATTCTATCCATCTGGAGTTCGCTACAGTGCAGAAAAACTCACTTCTCATCTACAATCCTGGAGGATCATTGAGCGCTGAGTTCTTTGCACTGGAGATACTGGATGGAGCCCTACGTCTCTCCTATGACCTGGGTGCAGGACCGGTGAGGTTGGAGACGCACAAGCAAGTCGCAGATGGACAATTTCACAGTGTGAACACAAAGAGGATTGGCAGCGTGAGTGTCACAGTGCATCAAACAGCTGCTCTTTTGTCTTGGAAGAGAAGGGAAGTAATATTGTGGTTGTGTTTGCATTGAACAGATGGGCTCTTTGCATGTTGACAACTGTACTGAAGAAGACAACAGCGGATTCTGCTTCTCAATGAGTGAAGGCACCGTGTCAGAAAGGTCGCAGTGAAGCAAGAGTTAAACTCTCATCATTTTTCTGTCCGCCTTTGTTTTTCTACAGCTTTAACTTGCAACAGTCATTTCTCTGTCCAATCAGGACTCTTGATGTTGGCAGCAGCAACATGACTCTCGGAGGACTGAAGACTGTTGAGTTCATCCTCCTTCATCCCTCTCAGATACAAACTCATGACTTTGTGGGTTGCATCCAAAACTTTCAGGTCAATGGAAACCAACTGAGACCTTCAATGGCCTTTTCAACATATAACATCTTCAATAGGTACGATTAGGCTGCTCAGTGTAGTCATTCCTGCTTTTGATTGGTTTCTCTATGTGTCTTTTTTTTCAGTTACGTGTTTCCAATCATGTGTTTGTGTTCTGAAGGTGTCCTCGTTCAGCAGCGTCAGCATGTCACAGTCGTCCATGCATGAATGGTGGTGTGTGTCATGACCATTGGTCTGACTATTTCTGTGAGTGTAAAAGGCCTTTTACTGGTAGAAACTGTGCCAAAGGTAAAACGCTAAATAATAGTAATACACAGAACTGTGTCATTACTCTGAATTTACTTGTAAATTCTTACGATTCTTCTTTTTATTCCTCTGTTTTTAACAGAACTGTCAGAGGAGCTTGTACTGCAACTAAATGGAAGCGACTACATCGAGTATGTTGTCAAAGATAGAGTCAAAAGAGACCACCTGCTAAAAAACTCAGTGAACAATAGCAAGGATGGAGACACCAAAGAGGAAACTGTGATCAATATGAAGTTCAAGACTGAAGACGATGGAGTGTTGTTCTTTCTTCTGGGACAAAGCGGTTACATCATGCTGGCGGTAGGAACAGAAAATTTTTGGTTCTTCAATCATACGACATTGATAAAACTTATTTTTTTTCCTATTTAGATAAAGAACAGAAAGCCGGTGTACATTTCTAAAGATGTGCAGTTGGGACAGATGTCAGAGGTCACAGCAGATCATCCAGTGGCTGACAGGAAGTGGCATGTCCTCTCGCTGTTCACCAACGAGAAGAACAGTTCTCTCACTGTGGACGGTGAACCGGTCCTGAACAGCTCGGACCACAGAATGGATCTCAGTCCTGTCAATGTGAAGAAGATCATTGTTGGTGCAGGGCCTGCAGGAGAAACAGACCTCCCACAATTACAAGGTTGGACCGCGTATTTGTCTTAGTTACGTCTATTTATTGAATTTTAATCTTTCATTTTGTCTCAGGGTTCATTGGATGTGTGCAGTACTTCAATGTGAGTGGCTACACTCTGCCCGTCAGCGGACGGAGCGTGATGGTGGACGTCTGGTGGAGTCCGGCTCTCGCTCAGTCCAGCTGCAGCTCTCCCAGTGTTTGTCTCCCGTCACCCCAAAATGAGGAGAACAGATCCTGCATCTGCTTCTACAACGTATCTGAAGACGTCTGTGATATCTGCGTCTCCAGCGTGCAGAGCCAGGATCTGTGCTCAGAGGAGCAGAGAAGCGAGCGTCTGTGGCTCGTCGCTGTGTTTCTCCCTTTGATCACGCTTTTGGTTATGGGAGTGTTTGTTTGCCTTTTCAAACTGAGGCCGTGGGACACAAAGAGACTACGGAGACAGAGACTACCACAGAAAACCCAACAAGGGACCGACAACACAAGTTTCTGTTTTGATTCTGCTTCACAGGAGAAAAAAAAAACACATGACCTGGTAGGCGCCGCCCAGGAGAGGTCAAATGTGGAGGTTTACTGTGACAGCAGTCAGTCAAGTGTTCACGCACTGCCAAGGAGTGAGCTGGAATATTATGAAGTTGGCAACATAGGTAGTGTGTCTCATTCAGACTCCAGTTCACTGAACCTCAGTTGGCACAAACATTTATACAGCACAAAACGTGTCAGTGCTGATCCCAGGCAGTCGGGAGATTTAAGTATGCTCTTAGCTGGGTTCAGAAAGGAAAACGCCAACGAGGAAAAGAAACCCACAAAGCCACAAGATGGTGCTTTGCAAAACAGGTTCGACACAAATCAGACGGAACAAGTCCTGCCTTGTTGCACGAGGAGATTCCTCCGAGCGCAGCTCCTGGAGCCCATCCAGCGTCTGACTTTTGAAGAAATTAGCAGGCTGAACACCCCTCTGGGCCAAACGGTGTCGATTCAAGCTGCCGTGACTTCTGCCCCCACTAAGTCCACCGCCGCTGTGGAGCTTTCGTCTGAGAGTGAAACTGACAGCACGTTTACCTGCTCAGCCTCTGAACAGCTCTCTGTCGTCATCGGCAGTAACGTGTTTGAGCAGTGGGAACACATTTTAAACTTCCACCTCCCTTATAGCAGCTCCGCTCCCGTTTTTGAGGATCTCGCTTGTCTACCTGATGACTTCAGTCACATGTGCGATATGCAAAGTGATACTGAGGAAATTATATAATTGCAGCTGTTTAGGAGAGTTTGTCATGTAATTGTAGTTTCATCCTGAAAATAAACTTCATGAAGGAACTGTAGCTTGTTTACAAGTCGTATCTTGTTTTCTTTCAGAAAAAAAATGGAAATTCGCCAAGTGCTTATCAAAGGGCTGATAAAAATACTGGAACTCTAAAAACTGACAGAAATGTGTGACTGAAACAGGAAGAGCAGAAACAGCATGAGTAAAATAAAAATGACTGACTCAACAACATGATATCTGCACCTTGGTTTTATTTGTGTGTTAAGATTCAAGCAGATACATGTTGGCTGCAGCAGATGGGCTGAAACAGTTTGGCTCATTGTCTCTCTCTAGTGGTCAAATTCAGTGTTGCACAGAGAAGGACTGCAGTGCACACAGTCCTCAAACCTGGTGTCAGTAGTCGTTTGCAAACAGTAAGCATTAACTTTTTACGAATTCTAAATTGATACAAGATGACGTAACATATGAATTTGCACTAAAAGTGAATTGATGAAGTCCAATTTTAACAATGGGATCTATCATCAAATTAAAGATGAGTGGAGTTTGCCAAAAGCTAAACTAACTCGCACTTTAAGGCGACAAGAGTTTTCTGAAATATTTCTTGAAATCGATGTGAAAAAAACAGTTATTTCATGCTTTACTTTGTTTGTCACTCTTAAAGTTCAAGTGTTTCATCTGAGCAAAACCCCCTGACCAAAGAAATTATTTTAATTTAAAAAAAACAAACATAGAAAATGCCAAATGTAAGTACAATGAACTTCAGTAAATGAAGAAAAGCCTTGATATTGTGTGACGAGCCAGTGTTCAATGTTTTTTCTTCCTGATGGCAAAGTAAAAATGACTTCTTCAAATTGTGATGCTTATTTTGTTTTTTGTGAATCTCTGTAACAAAACTTTTTTGATGTCGGCAGTCTTGAAGCAGTAAATCAGCGGGTTAACAGCGGCGGGTATGAGGCTGTACAGCATTGTGATGACGATTCGAAGGAGGAAGCTGAAGCGGAGCCCCGTGTTGTTCGCGATGTAGACGAAAGCTCTCGGCACGAAATGCAGGCAGATGATGAGCAGCTGAGGCGTGCAGGTGGCCAGGACTTTGTGGCGATTTTCAACCTGAGACAGTCTCATCACGGCGACGATGATGGAAAAATAGGAGAGGATTATAAACACCAAAGGAGCCACCAGAGTGACCAGTGCACTTGAAAAGGCGTGCTTCCTGACATACGTCACCCTTTCACCGCAAGCTAACCGGATGATCGACACGTGATCGCAGTAGCACTGCATGATGACATTGAGGTCACAGTAGGGCAGTGATAAAGCCCGGACAATTGTTGCTATCATGAGAGACTGTGTGATAAGTAGGCACAAGAAACACCCAATGGAGACCGTTTTGTTTGTGAACAAAACAGGATATTGAAAAGGGAACCATATGGCGACGGAGCGATCCAGCGCCATCATCAGCAGAAGCAACGAGTGCATGCCCCCCAAAGAGTGAACGAAGTACATCTGTGCAAAGCAGGCTCTGAAGGACGTGGTGATGTCGTTCCACCAGTACCTGCTGATCGCTCTTGGAAGAGTCACAATGCCAAACGCCAGGTCAGTGATGGCCAGCAAGAAAAACAGCAGATACGCCGGTTTGTGAAGAGACGGTTCAGATGCGATGACGACTGAAACGAAAGCATTTCCAATCACGATGGCAAGAAACACGAGGACGAGGAGAGCAGATACTGGTCCGTAATACTTGTGTGGGAGTCCAGGGAACCCGCTGAGAATAAACTCTCTTATATTCGTGGTATTCATGTTTTTATGACATGAAATATAAACAGCCAGGAAGAAAAAAACAGTCAATAACCAACGAGTGAATTCACAGCAGAGGCTCGACTTCAAAAATCTGTTTCAGTCGTATCAAATTGATGAATGATTGTTGGTAGCTGGAGAAAATTTCCGAAGCGACTTCACCCTGTTTGTCAGATGACATCAGTGTTTCTCCCCTTTTCAGTTCTGACTGCCAAAGAAAACAATCCGGGTGTCTTTATTTGGTTCCTTAGACGTTGCTCAGTGATGTGTGAGGACAGGAACACTCTGCGGGGTTAACTCCTTTGTGAGCAGAACTTTTTGGATTGCGTCACTGCAACAGGAAAATACAAAGAAAGTTTTGCAATCCCTGCAGTGGCCAATTGTCCATTATTTTTGTTGTTGTAATACCGGTGAAAGGCCATGCTGGATAGATTCAATGGATACTACATCCAGGGACAAAAACTAAATGTACCTGCAAGCAAATTCCTGAGAGACCTCAGAGTAAACCAGCACCACACCGAAACCTTTGTCTGGCCCACTTTGGATTCTCATTCATTTGTTGTCCAAGTGGACAAAGCAGCAGCCTGGTCTTTGGTCCATCAGGCACAAGTGAAGAAAACTAAACACCTTTCTGAGTACTATTCGTATACATTTCACTGCCCAGGACGCCCTGATCTTCAGTCCTGTGTTAGTGATGACATGCAGGGCCAGTTAATGTCTTTCTATTTTTGCTTATATAAAGTTACTGCAGCATTTTTGCCAGTTGTTATCGATAGACTATTGGCCAAGTGAAAGGTCCTTTGTGTTGTGTGAGTGAGGAATATAATATCTTAAACTGAATACTTTTTTGGAACATGTTCACCACAAA
>JAUESE010000020.1:964576-974961 GCA_032274725.1 Malacoctenus triangulatus | reverse complement strand
AACCTCCCAGATCTCCAGCTGCATTTGAGATGTCAACAAAGTGCTTCAGAGTGTTGTTCAGCATGGGGGGAGTAGAAGATGAAGGCACATCATTCTTTGAGTGTACTGTCCCTTTAAATGCCTTCGTAGGAACGAATGGAACCAAACAGTCGACGTTCGGACGAGTCGACGCACCTTTTCTCTCTTCTTCTGTCACGTCATGGATCTTCTGATTCACAAACTCGGCGTACGTCGCCGCGTACCAAACCTGCAACGCAGTTTTTTACCTTTAAATATCAACACTTTACTTTAAGGAAACACTTCGGTGGTCCCACCGGACCACCCGCCCCCCCCGCGCTGACCTTGAGCTCCTGCTTGGGCTGGATGTTCTTGATGGTGGTGTAGAAGATCTCGGAGCCGTACTGGTACGCCACCAGGTTCTGCTCCAGGTGATTCTGGGCCGGCCGCACGAACATCATCCAGTTGCAGCTGTCCTCGTCCGACAGGTCCAACCACGCGTCGTCCGACTTCTCGCCGTCCTTCTCCGCGTCCAGCATGCACAGCTGGAACGAAAACGTGACCACACAAGGAAATCGATCGAGTTAAAAGTTCTCGAAGCCCTTCACAATAAAAGACGTTTTCGCCGACTCACCTTGAGGTGAATGTAGTGCTCCTGCAGCTCGCTCTGGGGGACCAGCGGCCCCTCCACGGGGCCGAACTGCGTGCGTTTGGGGATGCGGCGCTTGGAGAAGACCCCGCCCAGGAAGCGGTCGATGTAGAGGATGAGCGGCAGACTGGCTCGGGCCTTGGAGACCACCGGCCGGTTGGGGATGGGGTGCAGCGGGCCGTGCTTCAGGCAGACCGACGGATTGGCGCTGTTGCACTCCTCGCACCCTGACGGGCAACAGGAAGCAACGCGAGAGTCACGACGAGGAAACAGGAACGCTCTGCGGCAAATCAGAGGAGGGGGGCGGGGCTCCACTCACACAGGCTGTGCGGGTTGAAGGACTGCGGCTGACGAAGCTCCCAGTCGTCCAGCTCGGAGTCTTCATCCTCCTCTTCGTCCGAGTCGTCGGTGGAGTCCGTGGCGCCGAGGGGGCTGGTGGGGGGGTCGGCCATGTCGGCCATCGACGCGAGCGACGTGGACACGGACAGCTGCTCCTGTGAGAGGATTCTCAGTCAGCTGCTGTGATTTACAGTCACGTAACAACAAAGCATGTTGAGAAATTTTGTTTTTGTTGCAAAAAAATATATCAACAAATACAAAAATGTGTTATTGGCCTTTTAAAGATTACATTTGTTTGGTGATTTCCACTTTTTTGTGTTTAAACAGCATGAAAATGGCTTTTTATGGTCATTTTTTCCCATTGACTTGTTTGTTTTTGATAGAAATTTAAAATGTAAGCGTGATTTCAATCAAATTCTGACAAAAAAAAATCTATTTCCTTTGACATTTCAACAAAACTTAAAGTATTTGAAATCTTAAACTTACTTTTTAAATATTTTCCCTTCAGCTACAATAATTTTTGCACATTATCAAAAAAATATGACGACATCTGACTTGCAATTATCCTGTAAAGTTGCTACAGACTAAAGTTGCAGCTTAAAAGCATCCACAGGCAGAGACAGTCCATCACTGTGTATCAACACCGTGAAACGTTGCGCGTTTTTACTTCCGCGCGTCCTCACCTGGGACACCGGCTCCAGGATGGCCTGAGGAGCGTCGGCCACGTTACTGAGCACGTGCAGGTTGGCGGCGTTCATGTTCTGCCCGCTGGGAAGCAGAACGGTGACCTAAAAAAAAAGAGAAGACGAGTTAGTCACCGTGTGGGAGAGGGAGAGGTGAGCGACGCTGGCCTCGTACACCCACCTGCTGAGTCGTCCCGTCCTGCTGGATGTACGCCACTTGCGGCTGATCGGTGAACACAGTCTGGAGGAGGGAAAAAAAACCCAAACATGGAAATCAGGGTCGATTTTTTAGACCGTCACGGACGCACGTCAGCGTGTCGGCGCTCACCTGAGTGCCATCTGCAGGGTGGATGTAGACCAGCGTGTGCTCGGCAGACTCCACTGAGGTGTAGGAGTTGCCGTCGGCGGTGTAAACCACCTGCTGCTGCGCCCTGTCTGCCTGATCGCCGCTGTATACGATCTGGGCCACAGTGCCACCTTCAAAATGCACCTGGCAACACGCGGGAGCGTTTTGGAGAAAGAAACAGTTAGAAACATGTCGAGGAGATTCTGTAGTGTCGTATTTAATACTATTTTTTCAGAATATAACACGTGTTGAGCTGGTGGAGGAGCTCCGCGGACCTGAGTGGCGTTGCCGGGGTCACTGTTGACGCCCTGACTCCACACGGTGGAGGCTTCCTGCTTGGTCTCCATGGCGGCACCGTGTCGGGCCTGCTGCCAGCCGCGTCACCGATCACCTCCCTCCTGAGACGGCCCGGGGACGCCTGCAAACGCACACGGAGAGAGCAGAGGTGATGTTTCTCCACTGGTGGTGGTGGCATGTGTCATAGTGCCAAACACAGACGTGCAGGTGGAGCTTTATTCACTGAAATTCATCTCAGAAATGGTTTCATGTGAACAGAAAGCAGGAAACTTTTTTTTTTTTTAATAAAGAGGAGAGAGTGAATGTGTGACTGGGTGAATCTGGCTGCTGCACCTCCAGCAGTGGGTTATTATGTGACTGGAGCGGTGCAGTGGAAGCTGCAACAACGCGGCACTGCAGCAGCCATCTCTGAGCCGACAGGCAGCGGCTAAAAAAAACACACACAAAACCGCCGCTTGTCATCTGAAGCTGGGGCTTTTTCTGGGGGTCTCCCCGCAGAGCCTCGCGCCTCTGACGGGACACGCACTCCAAAATAAACCGGCATGTGTCCGCGGTGCACCGAGCGGTCACACAGGACTCCCAGCGAGGGTACGAGAGGAGAGGGGAGGGGGGGGCCCGAGGAAACCGCGGTCGGTTCACCGGGCCGCCGGGACGGTGCCGGCCGTCCAGGTGCGACCGCGTGTCGGCACAAAAGCCGGGGCGAGTCGCCGCGACCCGGTAAACTCATCCCCAAATCGAGTTGGTAGAATCAATATTAAATCGGATCCCCCCCCTATTTTAACCCCGCAGGTTCTCAGTCCCAAACCGGACCATACCACACAAACCAGCGCCGTAGAAACCCGGGCATCCGCCGCGCCGCGACATTAGCATTACGGCCGTTTCGCCCCACCGGGAGGCCTCACGGCGGGACAAACATTACTTGTGAGGCCGCATGACGCGGGCGACATTTTGCTTTATCAAACGGCGGCGGCGGTGGGTCGCTAGAGGCCCGCGTTATTTTGGGTAGACCCACCCGTCCCCCATTTCTAGTTGAGTCCAGCCCTTCAGCTCTGCCGTGAACAAGGAAGAACGGGCTCCATTTTGGGTGGGACTAACAACAACGGCCGCACTTCCAAGAGACCCACGGAAAATAAATATATCCTCCGCCGGTCCCGAAGCCCCGAAACGAACCGCACGCTCGATCAGCGTCAACACAGAGACTCCGGAGGAGTCGAGCTGCCCGACTGACCGCCGAACGATCTCCGGTTTTCTTGCATTTTATGGGAAACGCACAAGTTGTTCTTACCTCAGAATGGTAGCTGCAGAGATGGCTGCATTGCATATATTAACATAATCTGCCTGGCAACACGGAGGAACGTGCCCTGCGATTGGTGGTTGGTTTTATTTCAGACAAACGCAGCGCTGGCGATTCTCAAACGAATATTGTAACAAACCTGTGAAAATGTTAGTTACTAATATACGTAATCGAGCCCAGCAATAACGGCAACGCTAATATTTTCTCGTGCTCACTGTTTGTTTTTTATGTTTAGTTTCTTCAGTTCCAGCCAATAAGAAAATTCATACCTTGAAGTATCCAATCAGATTGAATCGGTTTTAAAAGCAGGTATTCTTGACGTGACGCAGTATTTTTTGTACTTCATGATATCCAAATATATTGTTTTATCTTTACAATCCTCATATAAAAGGATTCTATTTTTTCTGATTAAAAAACTGAGGTAAAATACTTGTTTGTTCATTTTGAGTTTCAGTGAGACGTTTTTGCAGACCTCTAGCGGTGGGACGGAGGTACAGCAACAACAAACAGAAAGCCAAATAGTTCACGCTGTTGCAACGTTTTAGTTTGCTTCATTGTGTGTGTTTCAAAAGCGAAAACCATGAAACCACAAAAGCAAATCATGCGAGCGGAAAGCACAAACTTTCGCCAGAGTGGAAATTTAAACCTCCCAGTGAGACACTGGAGACCAGTGAGCCCAGACGGCACAGCTGTGGTGTTACATCACTGACAGGCTTTCACCACACAAGCCTGACACAACAGTTTACAAATGATTTATATTCAGTTTCACAAAGTCTATGACGTGCCAGAAAAATATTGGTTTCTCACTTGCTCAAAGAACCTCCTAAAAAAATCCAAAATATGACCTGAACAATAAAATACAGGATTAATCTTGTTATTATCAGCGATAGTGAGACATAACCCAACCAAATCTGCAGTTAGCACAATAATTTCATCCAATTAAAGTTTCATTAGAGCCCTCAAGTGACAACTGAATCACTATTTTGGGATAAAGGTTGTTTTTTTAATAGTTTAGGGTTGATTTTGAAGTCTATTTTGATCGTTTGTGGGTCCACATGGGGGGGAGTGAGAAGTGTTTTCACCTCTCAGGGGGGGAGGAGGGGGAGGCAGGCCTGTGAGGAGTTGGCATGTTTTCCCTGCTGTGCGTTACCTTCGTAAAAGTGGAATAAAACGATTGAACACAACTCTCTGATCTGCTTCTTTTCAGTTCAAAGAGAGGTGCGTGTGGAACTCAGCCCCCCCCCCCCCCCTCCTGTATTCTCTTTGGGTTTCTGTCGACACGGGAGCCACAATGGCGAATTAATTCGGCGCTCCGTTTGGTTGTGGATTGTGGAGGTGTTGTTTTCATGCTCAGGATGAAGCTGACACGTCCCAGGATTAATGCCAGCATATGCAAATCTGACTCACGCGGAAAAGCGTCCGACGGGTGATGTTTGAGAAATTAATAACCAATCTGAGGACTCCGCCTGAAGCAACGATCAAATTTACATGATGTGTTTTTCAATAAGCAATTAGAGAGAAACACAAACGACACTTGGGAGAAGGAGAAATTGAATTACAAAAGGCCAATTGCGCTGCGTGTTTGTGAGTGTGTGTTTTCACAGATAGTGAATCTATTTCAATCACATTGACTCAGAAACCGAGAAAATTGATCTCCATTTCAATCATTTGTTATTCGGCTGTTTTGGAAAGTGTTTTTTTTTTGTGCAGCTCTGACACCTCGAGCTGCTCTGTAGCCTCTGGCGTCTGTTCGTGGAGACACCAGACCCCAAGTTGGACGTAACTCTGGTTATCAGATTATTAACCCTCCGTTTCCCAGAGACGTCCAGACCTCCTGGAGTCCTCTGGCTCTTCCACGGACAAACAGAAGTCCCTCTGAAGTTCCCTCTGGGTGGGCTCCTCCCGTCTGGACCACCTCTGAGAAGGAAGCGTCAAACTACCTCAGCTGTCTCTCAACATGAAAGAGTGATGGCTCTACCCCGAGCTCCTCCTGGCTCCGTCTTTAAGGAAGCAGCGTCAGCTAAACTGAATTGAGGGCTTCACTTCTCCCTGCTGCTGCACGATCAGCTTCAGAGATCAGAAATACTTTATTAATCCCAGAGAGAAATTAGTTGTTACCTTTGCACATATACATATACATATACATATTCATATACATATACATATACACATACACATACACATACACATACACATACACATACATAGACATAGACATAGACATAGACATAGACATAGACATAGACATAGACATAGACATAGACAGTAGGAAATACAGAATGAAGTTTTAAGTTCAATAAAAATAGATCAAAATAAATTAAATTAAATTGACTAAATTAGATTCGGCTAAAAGACTGAATACATAAGATAACATAAATATCTTTATTTACTTGTTTTGGGAAAATTTTTTATAATTTCTACAGTTTTATCTGTACTTTTCAATACTTTTCCATTTTATTTTCATCTTTTATTTTACATATTTTTATACGAGCAAACGTGACAGTGGATCAACACTTTTATTAGTTTTGATCAGTTTATTTTCGTAAGACTGTAAATATTTGTTGGATCAATTTGAGGAATCGGTGTAAAATTTTCTTTTTCAGCAACGTTTTTATGTTTTGTGTTTCTTTTCTTTTTCCATATTTGAGATGAATAAAAATCTTTATCATCATCATAAATCACAATTCCAAGGTATCTAACTCGGTCCCTGGGTGGTTTAACTCAGGCTGGATGTGTCTGACCACCCGGTGGCGCAGCGCGCCCTGCTGTGGATCAGATGAACCGGTGGGGAGGGGGGAGAGGAGGAGGAGGAGGAGGGGGGAGAGAGGGAGGGAGGAGGAGGAGGCAACGGAGCCAGCGGAGCCGCGCCACAGACACACAATCCACATTTCCAGAGGAGAGACCGACCGCCAGTCCCGCGCCACCGTTTTTCCGCCGAGCTCGGGTGACCGAACGAGCGCCGCCGGACTCGACGCGCTCCTGCCGGGGCTCCGATCACCAGACCGTCGCTCCCGGGATCCTTGTTTCGCGGCCGGACGCCAACCTTTGACCGATCTTGCCGCCGGGATATAAGTTGCTGACAGCAGGCTGCTGGAAGATGGGTCCAGTCCCGGCCATCTCGGTCCTGATTTTGGGCATCGTGGTTCCTGCGCTGGCCGGATACATCGAGGTATGTGGCGCGGAGCTTTGCTCCCGGTGCCCGGATCGGATCGGTGCTGGTTCTGGTCCAGTGTGGCCCCCCCTCCAGGGACCGCAGACCGCTGCGATTGTTTGGTCCTCTTCCTCACCGGAGACACTTGTGTCTCTGATCCCCGGAGACACTCTCACGCATTGATCCGGTTTCTGGTTTTTACTTACTTCTCTGTCCAGTAACGGAGCCACGCGTTACTGTGAGACCAATAAAGTATTCCTACCTGTTCTGAGGGGGGGGGAGGGGGAGTGGCTCATTACATGTGGTTACATATTAATCCGCCTGCTTGAGGTCACGTTGCTCTTGAGCTGTGATTGCACTTTGTTGGGCTGAGTTGAAACAATGAGGGAGGGAGAGCTCTACTGCTGCAGAGATCACAACCGAAGACGAGCCGAGCTGGAGTCAGGCCTTGGAGGGGGGGAGGGGGAGGGAGGGGGGAGGGGGGGGGGGCACGCAGGGCCCTCCGCAGCCTATAGACGGCTGGGCTGTACGTTGTTATGATTCCAGGGAGGAAATTACTGACCGAGCTGTTCCAGCTTTTCCTGTGTCAACAGGACGCTCCGGACCCCCCCCCACCCACCCTCATCACCCCCCCCACTGGTTCCTGCTCCACTCAGCCTCTCATGTCTTATTTTGACAGGCCTGTAATGTGTGATACAAATTAGAGCCACTGAGCTCTCCCCCAGGACGCCACCGACCGACGGAGCTGCTCCTCCTGCTCCTCCTGCACGCCTTACCTGCCTGATGCCCCCCCCACACACACACACCCTCACCCCCCCTCCCTCACCCACCCCCCCACTGCTGATTGTCCCTGCAGTGTCAGACTTGTGTGTCACCGGATAACAATGCACCCATTTTCACAGCAAACAGTCCCGCCGTCCCTCCTCCTCCTCCTCCTCCTCCTCCTCCTCCTCCTCCTCTACCTCCTCCTCCTCCTCCTCCTCCTCCCCGGGTAAACACAAGTGTTCCTGCTCGCCGCTGACGCGACCACGACAGACCGTTCTAACCAGACGTCTCCTCCCGGCTCTGCCGAGTCGCCAGCGGACGCTTTTTTTCCCGTCTCTCCTGCTGTTTCGTTCGCGACATTAAGGAGAGAGAGAAAAAAAAACAGGAGCAGGGAACCCTCGGCCATTTTGAGACGGGATTGGCTGGCGTTGTGTGAGAGAGAGAGGAAATCAGGGTTATTATAGCCCCAACTAAATCTATGCTGCTGCACTCTCTCACAAAGACCCTCCACGTCTCCTCCTCCTCCTCCTCCTCCTCCTCCTTCCTCCTCCTCTTCCGTCAGCCCCTTCCAACCACACAGACGGGCCCGCTCGATACTGTACAGACTCTCTTGAGATGATTAATGGCCGAAATCAATGAATTTTCATGATCAGTCGCGCAGATTAAATTGGGAGATTTACGACGGCCGCCGCGCTGCCGGACCGTCGAGCTGCAGACCCTCGTTGGTTTAATCGATGGCTCCGCCAACGGCGGCGTTTTGTTGTCGGATATCTGCAGTAAAAAATAAATCATTTGGATATTTAGAGGGTTTTTTTGACACCTTTTTCTACTTCCGCGCTCCTCAAATTCACAGATTCTTTCAGCTTTACAAGAACAAACAGGTTCGGTGTCAAAGTCGAAGACGTCACGATTGCAGAAACGTGATTGTTCCTCTATCGGAACAATATTTAGAGTTTCCTCTGCAGGAACTTTTATTATTTAACCGGAGCTTTAAAAGTTCCTGTCTGATTGTTTGGGTTTTACCGAGGTTCAAATGTCCGATCAAAACGAGGATCTAAAGTTGGAGATTATCTTTGTTGAGTGACAGTTGAGTCTCCTGCTGCTGAGTGACTTTTTTGTGTTCGGAAACAAACTGAGCTAATTGAGATTAGCCAGGTTAGCTGACGAATCTGCGACTTTAAATGACCGAATCTGTGAGAAGCGTCGAGCTGAAGGAGCAAAGTGAAAGGACAAACGTTGAAACACTCGGGTTCAGATTTGCGTTGGAGGACGAGGAGGTGACGAACTGAAACGCTGGCGGTGAGTTCAGGCCTCCTGAAGTGACGGAGCGGTTTCAGTTCCTCCCAGTAGTTCCTCCCGTACGTCACCGGCCTGGTTTCCAGGAACTCTGAGCTGCAGACGAACCTCCACACTCAGATGGCAGGGAGCTGTTTACCGGGTAGAACCGGTGGAAAACAGCTCGAACGCTGGTCTTCTTCTGTGGTGGAGACCGGCCGTCATGTGGACAGCTGAAGGCAGCTGGTGGCTGTTTGTGTCTGAACGCTGATGAGGCGACACGCAGCTGAGGAGGAGGTCAGCGAGCTGAGGGGTGGACGCTGCTCCTCACTGCTCCTCACTGCTCCTCGTTGCTCCTCACTGCTCCTCGTTGCTCCTCACTGCTCCTCACTGCTCCTTGTTGCTCCTTGTTGCTCCTTGCCGCTCCTCGTTACTCCTCGTTGCTCCTCGCTGCTCCCCGTTGCTCCCCACCACTCCTCGTTGCTTCTCGTTGCTCCTCGCTGCTCCCCGTTGCTCCCCACCACTCCTCGTTGCTTCTCGTTGCTCCTCACCGCTCCTTGTTGCTCTTAGCCGCTCCTCATTGCTCCTCGTTGCTCTCCGCCGCTCCTCCTTGCCCCTCGCTGCCCCTCGCTGCTCCTCGTTGCTCCTCGTTGCTCTTAGCCGCTCCTCCTTGCCCCTCGCTGCCCCTCGCTGCTCCTCACTGCTCCTCGTTGCTCCTCGATGCTCCTCGTTGCTCCTCGTTGCTCTTAGCTGCTCCTCCTTGCCCCTCGCTGCCCCTCGCTGCTCCTCACTGCTCCTCGTTGCTCCTCCTTGCTCCTCGTTGCTCCTCGTTGCTCCCCGCTGCTCCTTGTTGCTCCTCGTTGACCTGGACCTTGATCTGGACTTTATGAGACTCTCGTCCTCTCTGACAATCTGGGCCAGCGTCCACTAACCTTATTCCCCCCCCCCCCCAGAGACTGAACCTCTTCCTCCATCTTGAAGCTTAAAAAAGCTGCTAAAAACCACTCTGGAGCCTTCACAATAAAAGCACAGCTCAGTGTCTGAAGTCTAGTCTTTTGTTTATCTTTTCACTGCGAGCTTTCTTTGGACCGCCCCGTGTTGCACCTTTCACCTGCCGTGGGCTCGGCTCCTCCCGGCGGCGCCGTTGGAGACGAGGCGACTCTTGTTGTGCACTTCCTCCTCTCTTTCCTTTTTTTCCCTCCCTGGAGCGTTTCGGGATTAACTCGCGTCTTCAGCTGTGTAAACACTTTTGTTTTGTCAGGTACCTGTGAGAGTGCCAGATTGTGAGCTCTTGTTTCTTCAGCTGTATTCACCACCCACCCCCGACCCCCTTCCTCCTCCCCCTCTCCTCCCCCCCTCTTAATCTGAGCATCTCCTCGTCACAAGCTTTTCAGTCTGCTGTGGCTTCAAAATAAGAGTTTTTTTTCTCTGCCCATGCCGTTTGTTGGTGGACTCGGGAGCGAGCGGCTCCATCTTCTCCCTGATAAAGTGGGACACCGGCTCGCCAGGCTGGGATCCTCTCTCTCTCTCTCTCTCTCTCTCTCTCTCTCTCTCTCTCTCTCTCTCTCTCTCTCTCTCTCTCTCTCTCT
>JAUESE010000020.1:491713-511713 GCA_032274725.1 Malacoctenus triangulatus | reverse complement strand
TGTCTGACTGATCTGGAGCCAGCGCGGCTGTTGTGACGCCGGCGCCGCGCTGCTTTCAGAGCGCTCTGAAACGTCCACCGGCGTCATTGTTCCCGGGAGACATTCAGGGGGAGGAGTCAGCGCCGTTAGCCCCGCCCACCCGCCCGCCTGACCCCGCTCAAACAAACCGCCTCACAATGGTCGCAGCCTGATCTGCTGAGGTCGCCGTCCACCGCGCCGGCGGCCTTTCAGTTCCCCACAGCTCAGCACAAACGTCCATCACGGCCTTTTCAGCCCGCCGCCGCCGCCGCCGCCACCGCAGGTGTCCGCCGGCCGCGAGACGCAAACTCGACAACAAAAAGTGAAAGTCGGCCTCTGGTGCTGCAGTAAACACGCTGCTGCTCCACGGCGGAGCAGAGCGGTTCAACTTTCAGCTGCTCTCCAAAACAAAAGACAGTTTGTTTGTCGTCACAGCGCCTCCTGCTGGCTCCACAGTCTGAAGTCAAGCTGCTGGTTTATGAACTGCTGTTTCTGATTGGAGGTCAAGCAGGAATAACCAGCAGTCCAACTTTTATTCTGAAAATTCTGGGCAACTTTTTATTCCCTCAACAATTAATTCAAAATATTCCAAAAATAGATTCACATCATTTAGTGACTTTTTAAAATTTTGGGGGCCAAAAAAATTTGCTTTTTTTTTTCTCCAATTTTTTTTTTTAAATTTCATCTTACAAAATAATTAATTTTTCTCTGTCAAAATGTTTTTGAGAAACTTCAAAATATCAACTCACACAATGCAATTTTTCTTCTAAAATTTACAATTGTTAAAGATTCCTTCAGAAACAATTAAAAAAAGTCCAAGAAAAAATTGAATTTCATACTTAAAGTGGAACTTCCAAGCATCACTTTTTACTTTGTTAGATATTTCCATGTTTGAGTAAACAACACTAAGCGTGTGTGGGTCCACAGACGTCACTGACGTGTGGTCAGGCTGCTGTTTGCCGCCGCCCTGCTGACCTGTGTGTGTTTGGTGTGCAGGTGCAGAAGGAGAAGCTTCATGCGGAGCTCAAACAGGTGTTGAGTCAGAAGCGAAGCCACCTGAGAGAGTCCGCCTGCCAGCTGGCCCAACCGGAGATGGACGCCGAGCCCACGGAGCAGCAGAAGGTGGCCGACGTCCCACAAACCGACCACCGCTTCCTGTGACTCACTGATTCCCTCCATTGGTTCTTACTTGGACTTGAAGCCTGTAGACTCAGTATGTCCAACATCCGGCTGGCAGACCAATACTGGTCCACCAGGAGGCCCAGTACGGCCCGAGGGATCAGGTTGCAAAGTGAAAAGCACTCAGAGAGCGCAAACCTCCAAGAGGACGGCAGCTCAACTTCAACCTGTTGCACGCAGGACTCTCACTCTCTCTTATAACGCGCCACAGAAATGTTTTTACATCCTTTTTGCTCAGCGTTTCAAAGTGTCTCTGTCTCTTGTGTTAGATTGAGGAGCAGGAGGAGGAGGAAGAGGAGGAGGAGGAGGAGGAGGCCTCCAAGTCGGTTGAAATCGTGGTGGAGACGGAGGCGGAGGCTGGAGCCAGCGGCTACAGCGTGACGGGCGGCGGCGAGCGCGGGATCTTCGTGAAAGACGTCCTGAAGGACTCTCCGGCTGCCAAACACTTGAGTCTTCAGCAAGGTAGACGGACGTCCACACGGTGGCGAGACGGAGACGCAGCGGCTCACTCGCGTTAGCTACTCTTCTGTTGGAAGGTGTTGCTGCCACCTGCTGTTTAATGTTGGGTCTTGCTCCTGTGTTGTGACGCCGACTTTGACTAAAATAGTGAGATCAGCAATGTACACATTCTGGCAATTTTCAAAACATATGTATAAAAATTGATGTGTAGCTTTTATTTGTGTGGGACCTTCTTTGATCCGTCTGCACCACACGGTTCCTTTCACCTGCTCCTCCAACAGTCTCGATAAAGTTGTCACACACGCTTGTGTTGCTTCTGCGGACAACAGAGTGTTTGTCTGTGCGAAGGTGACCAGCTGCTGAGTGCCAAAGTCTACTTCGACAATGTGAGGTATGAAGACGCTCTGAAGATCCTCCAGTGCGCCGAGCCCTACAAGGTCAGCTTCCTGCTGAAGAGGACCATCCCGGGGGCGGAGGTCAGCGTGCGGCCTCGGGTTCCCAGCGTGGAGGTCAAAGGTCCCAAAGCCAAGATGGCCAAAATGGTAATCAGATATTATTACTGTAACTCAATCTGGTGTGAGGTATCTAAAGTAAGCCCAGTGGAGTCCGTCTTACTTACTGAAGGAGAGCCCATCAGCTCTGATAGGATTGTGTTGCATTTTCTGGAATTAAAACATTAAAAGTGGGGTGTGTGTTTCAGAGTGTGAAGGGCACCAAGCCATTCAAAGTGAAGAAGAAGAGAGGTGGTCGTTTTGGTCTGAAGAGGCTCAAGGAGAAGCGGCGAGAGGAGCTGGTGGTGGAGGGAACGCCTCCCAGGCTGGAGATGAGCGACGTGGACGTGGAGTTTTCTCTCCCCAAGCTGAAACAGAAGAAGAGCGGGAAGGTCGAGGTGCAAGGAGCAGCAGCAGCAGCCGAGGGGAAGGCCAGGAGGAAGATCAGGTTGCTCATGCTCATCATCTCTCTATGATCAGGTTCTGTTGACATTGTCTTGATGACACAACAGGACCGTGGATGAAATACACTTAAACTATGAAAAGATGGTGTGCAATATTTAATAACGTTTTGCTTCCCCCCCACATCGTGTTTCCACAGATTTCCCCATTTGAAAACAAAAAGTTACGGCGGAGCAGAGAAAGAAGGAAAAGTGGAAACAGGACAACTGGAAGGAAAGGTGAACATCTCTGCTCCTGAGATTTCTGGAGCTAAAATGAAAACCAAAACAAAAGGACACAAGTTTGGGATCACGTTCCCGAAGACCAAACACACAAAAACAGGAGTGACTCTGGAAACTGGATCTGTGGAAATAAAGCCTCCAAGTGCAACAAACCAGCCACCGTCAATAGAGTTTGGTTTGCCTGGCATTAAGGACGTGGACATGGAGAAAGGTGGAGCCCAGCTCGACACACCTGGTGTGGAGTTCGCTCTTCCTTCAGGAAAAGCTGAGGTTTCAGTTCCCACCATGAAGGGAACTGCAGAAATCAAAGCCCCGAAAGTGGAGGGCAAAGGAGGAGCAAAAGTTAACGTGGATGTCGGCAAAGGAGATGCAAAACTTCGGATGCCAAAACTGAAGCTACCAAAAGTTCGACTGTCACGCCATTCGGATGAGATTGATGGTGACTTCAAGGGAAAATCTGAAGGAATAAAAATGCCTGACGTTGATGTGAAACCTCCAAAAGTAGAAATCAAAGGAGATGTAGAGTGTAATTTGCCTAAAGCAAGCGTGTCCAAGCCAAAGGTGGAAGGAGACCTGCCAGGAAAAGCTGCGTCTATTCAAATCCCCTCTGTTGATATTTCTTTATCAAAGGGGAAGGGAAAGTCCAACGTGGACGTGCCACTCCCAGTGTGTGGAGTGGGAACGGCGGCAGTGACCATGCCGGCCGTAGACATCGGAGGGAAAATCTCTGATGAGGTTGAAGGCACTTTTAGAGGGCCAAAGATCTCCATGCCAACAGTTGACGTCTCGCTACCGAACGTAAGCTCTCCAGATGTGGATATCCAATGTCCAGTCAAAGGAGGAGAACTCAGCCTACCTTCTGTTGACATCCGTCTCCCAAACATAAAAGCAGACGGCGGAGACGTGGATATGGGCCAGTTCGTCGGTGGTGATGGAAAGTTCAAAATGCCAGATTTTGACTTATCCACCCCGGAAATAAGGCCAGGAGGAGAAGTTAATATGAAAGGACAAAAGGTAGAAGGAGGCTTTAAGCTGCCTACAGTCGGTCTGACCCTTCCCAAAGGCAAAGAAGGGACTGATACTGAAGGGGCAGGAAAGTTTCAGTTACCATCAGTGGACATTTCACTCCCCAAAGTAAAAGGTGGTGAGATAGACATCAAAACCCAAGGAGATCACGGCGGTACATTTGAAATGCCAACACTTGACATTTCCCTTCCAAAAGTGGAAGGAAACCTTGACAGCACAGGAGGAAAACTCAAAATGCCAACTTTCGACATTTCTGCACCCAAGCTCAAACAACCTGAGGGTCACGTGAGCTTGGAAGGGCCTAAGTTTACCAAGGGTGAGACTGCCGTTGAAGGCAAGGACGGAAAGTTTAAACTGCCAGCTGTGTCTTTTCAAAAGATGAAAATGCCTGAGGGTGAAGTTGTCTTGGAGGGGCCTGAATTCAAAGGAGGAAAGCCCGAGATACCAACAGTTGACATATCTTTCCCAAAAATGAAGCTTCCTGGGGGAGACCTGAAGTTAGAAGGTGGTGAACTTCCAGATGTTGACTTTACTCTCCCAAAACCAAAAGTTGAGGGCAACGTGGACCTGGAGGGAAGTGGTGGCGGCAAGTTTAAGATGCCATCTTTTGACATCTCACTCCCAAAGGTGAAAAGCAAAGCCGGAGAAGTCGATGTTGAAGGACCTGATATCACAGGAGGAGCAAAGATCAGGATGCCAACACTCGACATTTCACTCCCAGGAGGGAAATCGGGCACAGAGGTAAATTTACAAGGTCCTGAAGCCAAAGGCGGAGCAACCATCAAATGTCCCGAGTTTAGTCTTGAATCACCTGAGGCAAATATGGACTTAAAGGGAAGCAAGATACAAGGACAAATTGCCATGCCAACAATTGATATTTCTCCTCCGAAGGGTAAAATAGAAGTTGACAGACCGTCAGGACAAGGAGGAAAGTTTAACGTTGGGCTTAAAGGACCATCAGTCGATGTTTCTCCTCCTAAAGGGAAAGCAGAAGTTGACATGGAAAAGAAAGTTAAAGGAGGACATTTTCATTTACCTTCAGTTAATGTTTCTCTTCCTAAGATAAAATCCAAACGAAGTGAAATCAACATTAAGGGTCCAGAGCTTAAAAGTGGTGACATCAAAATGCCAACCGTCGATATTTCCCCACCTAAAGGAATTTTGGGAGGTGATATTGACATTGGAGTGAAAGGAAAAGGAGGTAAATCCAGTGCCCCTTCCGTGGACATCAATCTACCATCAGTTAAACTGCCAGAAGCAGATGTGAATTTTCAAGGTCCAAAAGTCAAAGGTGGGAAGTTTGCAATGCCAAAAGTCGACCTGTCACTGCCAAAGGGAAAGGTAGAAGGAGACATTGATATTGATATTCACCCAGGAAAAGATGGTAGTTTTGAAATACCATCATGTGAAGTTGGACTTGCCAAAGGACAAATTAGTGCTGATATAAATATTGAAGGCCCGGACTTCAAAGGGAAAGACATGAAAAAGCCGAAATTTGATGTTTCACTTCCCAAAATGAAGCTGCCAGAGAGTAACATCAAGGTAGAAGGACCAGAAGTCAAAGGAAAAATAAAGTCTCCTGAGACAGATGTCAGTTTGAAGGGTCCTGACTTCAACATGCCCAGTGTAGAGGTTTCACTTCCAAAAGGAAAGATTGACGCTGATGTAAATGTAGACATAGATGGTTCTGGTCAAAAAGGGGGAAAAATGAAAATGCCCAAATTTGACATTTCAAAACCAAGAGTAAATTTTCCCGAGGGTGGGATTGCACTGAAAGGACCGGAAATAAAGGGTGGAACAATTGAGATGCCAGACATTGACATTTCACTCCCAAAGGGCAAAGTAAACACAGATATTGAGATGGGTAAGCATACTGGTAAAGGAGGAAAGTTGAATTTGCCCTCAGTTGATGTTTCCCTTCCAAAAGTCAAACCAGAGATGAACGTTGAAGTTTCTGATCTGAAGGGAGGAAATATCAAAATGCCGGATGTTGACCTTACACTCCCCAAAGGAGAAGCTGATGTTGACCTGAGTTTTGAAGGTCCTGAAGTAAAAGGAGGCAAATTCAAAATGCCGAAATTTGACATTTCACTCCCAAAAACAAACCTGCCCGGAGGTAAAGTAACAATGCCACATGTGGATGTGTCAATACCTTCAGGGAAACCGACAGGAGATGTAGAAATTGGAGGGCACACTGGCAAAGGAGGCAAGTTCCACATGCCCTCAGTTGATGTCTCACTTCCTAAAGTTAAGACAAAGGGAATCGATGTAGACATTGAAGGACCTGAACTTAAAGGCGACGTCTCACTTCCCAGACTTGATCTAAATGTTGCTGGCCCTGATATTAAAGGCAAGAATTTTGACCTGCCAACTGTTGATGTCTCACTTCCCAAAGGAAAAGTTGAAGGTAACTTGGATGTTGAATGCCCTGAGCTCAAAGGGGGTAAATTCAAGATGCCTAAATTTGGGATCTCTTTGCCAAAAGGAAGTCTCCCAGAGAGTGATGTTGATATCAAAGGCCCAGATATTAAGGGAGGGAAGATTGAGATGCCAGACATTGATATTTCTCTACCCAAAGGAAAAGCAGGCATTGAAATTGAAGGACCAAAAGGCAAAGGACCCAAGCTCCATATGCCGTCTCTTGACATCTCTCTGCCTAAAATGAAAGGCAAAGGACCAGAGATTAATGTGGAAGCTCCTGATGTCAAAGGCGGAAAGCTTAGCATGCCATCGTTTGATGTTTCTCTGCCTAAACTCAAATCCCCGGATGTGGATATCAGCCTCGAGGGCCCTGATGTTAAAATGCCATCTGTGGATGTTTCCCTCCCCAAAGGAAAAGTTGAGGGTGATTTAGAGTTGGAAGGGCCTGATGTGAAAGGAGGAAAGTTCAACATGCCAAAGTTTGATGTTTCCATGCCAAAAGTGAGCCTCCCAAAGGTTGATGTCAATGTTGGAGGTCCAGATATGAAAGGGAATTTTGAAATTCCCACTGCTGAAATGTCACTCCCCAAAGGAAAAGCAGATGTGGACGTTGATGTCAAAGGACTTTCTGGTAAAGGAGGCAAGTTTCACATGCCTTCAGTTGATATCACTCTTCCTAAGTTTAAAGGAAAAGGCGTTGATGTGGATATTCAAGGACCTGAAGTCAAAGGTGATATCCAGCTTCCTAAAATCAAGTCTCCAGATGTAGATATCAGCCTTAAAGGTCCTGAGGTTAAAGGTGGACAAGTCAACTTGCCAACTGTTGATGTTTCGCTTCCTGAAGGAAAAATTGAGGGCAACCTTGATATTGCTGGACCTGATGTAAAAGGAGGCAAGTTTAAAATGCCAAAGTTTGACGTCTCATTACCTAAAGGAAGTCTCCCAGAAAGCGATATCAAGCTGAAAGGCCCTGATATCAAAGGGATGAAGATTGAAATGCCAGACATTGATATTTCTCTGCCCAAAGGAAAAGCCAAAGGAGACATTGAGGTTGAAGGACATGCTGGCAAAGGAGGCAAATTTCATCTTCCTTCAATTGATGTTTCTCTCCCCAAAATGAAGGCAAAGGGAGCAGAGATCGATATCCAAGGTCCCGATCTTAAAGGCGGAAAGATGAACATGCCAGATGTTGATCTCTCTCTCCCCAAAGGAAAGGCTGAAGTAGACCTCAGTATTGAAGGTCCAGAGGTAAAAGGAGGGAAATTCAAAAAGCCACAAATAGATATTTCATTACCCAAAGTGAGCCTACCAGAGGGTGGAGTCAAACTGGAAGGACCAAATTTTAAAGGAAAAGTTGAAATGCCAACTATTGATTGCTCACTTCCAAAGGGAAAAGTCAAAGGAGACATTGATCTCGGCGGAAATGTTGACAAAGGAGGCAAGTTTCACATGCCCTCAGTTAACATCTCACTTCCTAAAGTGAAAACAAAAGGAATTGGTGTTGACATTGAGAGACCCAACCTAGAGGGAGACATTTCACTCCCCAAAGGAAAAGTTGAAGGTGACTTGGATGTTGAAGGTCCTGAGCTGAAGGGTAGTAAGTTTAAAATGCCTAAATTTGATGTCTCGCTACCAAAAGTAGATCTGCCAGAAGGTAATGTAAATATCAAAGGCCCAGATATTAAGGGAGGGAAGATTGAGATGCCAGACATTGATATTTCTCTACCCAAAGGAAAAGCAGGCATTGAAATTGAAGGACCAAAAGGCAAAGGACCCAAGCTCCATATGCCGTCTCTTGACATCTCTCTGCCTAAAATGAAAGGCAAAGGACCAGAGATTAATGTGGAAGCTCCTGATGTCAAAGGCGGAAAGCTTAGCATGCCATCGTTTGATGTTTCTCTGCCTAAACTCAAATCCCCGGATGTGGATATCAGCCTCGAGGGCCCTGATGTTAAAATGCCATCTGTGGATGTTTCCCTCCCCAAAGGAAAAGTTGAGGGTGATTTAGAGTTGGAAGGGCCTGATGTGAAAGGAGGAAAGTTCAACATGCCAAAGTTTGATGTTTCCATGCCAAAAGTGAGCCTCCCAAAGGTTGATGTCAATGTTGGAGGTCCAGATATGAAAGGGAATTTTGAAATTCCCACTGCTGAAATGTCACTCCCCAAAGGAAAAGCAGATGTGGACGTTGATGTCAAAGGACTTTCTGGTAAAGGAGGCAAGTTTCACATGCCTTCAGTTGATATCACTCTTCCTAAGTTTAAAGGAAAAGGCGTTGATGTGGATATTCAAGGACCTGAAGTCAAAGGTGATATCCAGCTTCCTAAAATCAAGTCTCCAGATGTAGATATCAGCCTTAAAGGTCCTGAGGTTAAAGGTGGACAAGTCAACTTGCCAACTGTTGATGTTTCGCTTCCTGAAGGAAAAATTGAGGGCAACCTTGATATTGCTGGACCTGATGTAAAAGGAGGCAAGTTTAAAATGCCAAAGTTTGACGTCTCATTACCTAAAGGAAGTCTCCCAGAAAGCGATATCAAGCTGAAAGGCCCTGATATCAAAGGGATGAAGATTGAAATGCCAGACATTGATATTTCTCTGCCCAAAGGAAAAGCCAAAGGAGACATTGAGGTTGAAGGACATGCTGGCAAAGGAGGCAAATTTCATCTTCCTTCAATTGATGTTTCTCTCCCCAAAATGAAGGCAAAGGGAGCAGAGATCGATATCCAAGGTCCCGATCTTAAAGGCGGAAAGATGAACATGCCAGATGTTGATCTCTCTCTCCCCAAAGGAAAGGCTGAAGTAGACCTCAGTATTGAAGGTCCAGAGGTAAAAGGAGGGAAATTCAAAAAGCCACAAATAGATATTTCATTACCCAAAGTGAGCCTACCAGAGGGTGGAGTCAAACTGGAAGGTCCAGATATGAAGGGAGGAGGAGGCAAGATATCAGCACCAGAAGGGAATATTAGAATAGAAGGGCCATTAGCAAAGGGAAAAATTGAGCTACCAAAAGCCGAGGGTGATAAAAAAGGTGGTGGACTTCACATGCCAACTATTGACTTAAATCTGCCTAAATTTGACCTTGACATAAGTCTCCCAACAGGTCTGAAACATAAAGGCCCTCACGTGGACACTGGGGCTGTTAATATATCAGGGGATTTGGAAACCTCAGGCTTTAAAGGGGAACTTAAACCAGACAAGTTTAAAGTTACAGGTCCAGACATTGAGACAGGTAATGTCGAAGGTCCAAGTACATCCCTCAAGCTTCCTTCTGTCAAAATCCCAACTGTAGATATCTCAGCTCCAAAGGTGGACCTTGACTTTGGCCTCGCCAAACCAAAAGGTGATGATGTGGAAGTGCAGCTTCTGAAAGCAGAGGGAGGTAGACCTTCTTCAGGAGTCAGCTTTGACACACCAGGTGTCTCCTTTAAAGGTCCAAGTTTCACTTTTCCCAGATTTGGTGGAAAGGCAAAGAGTGGTGATTTTGAGATGACAGGCCCTAAGGGAGATGCTTCTCTGACTTTGCCCCAGGCAGAAGGAGAAATGAGAGCACCTTCAGTGGAGTTTGATGGAGCTGGGAAAGTGAAGGTGAAAAAACCTAAAATCAAGATGCCCTTTTTTGGACTATCCAAAAAGGATGCTGATGTTTCAGTTTCTTGTCCTGATGTGGATGTTAAAGTTAAAAAGGGAAAAATTGACATTCCTAAACCGGAAATCAATATTGAAGGCCCAGAGGAACGTTCTAAATATAAGATGAAGTTCCCCAAATTTAAAATATCTTCACCAAAAGTTCAACTACCAGAGGGAGAATCCGATTCTAAACTAGAAGCGAATGTGGAGGGAAAAGGTGGCTTCCATCCACCTGATGTCTCTCTCAAGCTACCAAAGTTTTCCATGCCAGGATTCGGTTCAAAAGAAAAAGACATCGGTCTACAAAGTGGTGACTTTGAAGCTAAATCCAAAGTAAAGATGCCAACTGTGGAGCTGTCACTTTCAGCAGCTAAAACACCAGAAACTGAGATACTTTTACCCAAAGCCGAAGTTGATGTTTCAGAGGCTGATCTCAAGGGATACGAAGGAAACCTCAAAATTCCCAAAATGCCAACAATTGATGTTTCAATTCCCAAAATAGATCTCGATGTGTCTTTGCCGAAAGCAAAGTCCTCAAAGATTGAAGGACCAGAAGCGGAGCTGAAAGGGGGGGGAGGAAAGCTCAAAATGCCTCACATGAAAATGCCAGACATTGACATCTCATTGCCCAAAGGACAAATTGAAGGTCCAGATGTTGACATCAAAGGAGATGGTGGAAAATTCAAGTTGCCAAACATCAGTATGCCTTCCATTGATATCTCTTTGCCAACGGGGAAGATTGACAGTCCAGATGCTGACATCAAAGGAGATGCAAAAGGAAAATTTAAGATGCCTAACATCCAAATGCCAAACATTGACATCTCAGTTCCAAAGGGAAAAATGGAGGGTCCAGATGTGAAGCTTCAAGGAGAAGGAGGAAAATTCAAAATACCAGAGATCACCATGCCTTCAGTTGATGTTTCATTGCCAAAAGGGAAAATTGAGGGTCCAGATGTCAAATTAGCAGGAGGTGCTGGAGGTAAATTCAAGATGCCTCACATGAAAATGCCAGACTTTGATGTCTCTCTGCCAAAAGGAAATGTTGAGGGTCCAGATGTGGAACTTAAAGGAGATGGTGGAAAGTTCAAGATGCCTCACATGAAAATGCCTGATTTTGATATATCCCTGCCTAAAGGTAAAGTCGAAGGTCCAGATGTGGAACTTAAAGGCGAAGGAGGAAAATTCAAAATGCCCAAAATCAGTATGCCTTCTGTCGATATTTCATTGCCAAAAGGAAAAGTTGAAGGTCCAGAGGTGGAACTTAAGGGAGAAGGTGGAAAGTTCAAGATGCCTCAAATGAAAATGCCAGATATAGACATCTCGCTTCCTAAAGGTAAATTTGGAGGTCCAGATGTGGAGTTAGAAGGTGATGCTGGTGGAAAGTTCAAGATGCCACACATGAAAATGCCTGATATTGACATATCTCTGCCGAAAGGAAAAGTCGAAGGTCCAGATATGGAACTTAAAGGTGAAGGAGGAAAATTCAAAATGCCAAACATCAGTATGCCTTCTGTTGATATTTCGTTGCCAAAAGGAAAAGTTGAAGGTCCAGACGTTGAAGTAAAGGGGGAAGGTGGAAAATTTAAAATGCCTCACATGAAAATGCCAGACATAGACATCTCGCTTCCTAAAGGTAAACTTGAAGGTCCAGATGTCGACATTGAGGGAGATGTTGGAGGAAAGTTCAAGATGCCTCACATGAAAATGCCAGATTTTAACATCTCTTTACCTAAAGGTAAAGTCGAAGGGCCAGATGTGGATCTTAAAGGGGAAGGAGGAAAATTCAAGATGCCTCATGTCAGCATGCCCTCTGTTGATATTTCATTGCCCAAAGGAAAAGTTCAGGGTCCAGATGTGGAACTTAAGGGAGAAGGTGGAAAGTTCAAGATGCCTCACATGAAAATGCCAGATTTTGACATATCTCTGCCAAAAGGAAAAGTGGAAGGTCCAGATGTGGAACTTAAAGGGGAAGGAGGAAAATTCAAAATGCCAAACATCAGTATGCCTTCTGTAGATATCTCATTGCCCAAAGGAAAAGTTGAAGGTCCAGACGTTGAACTCAAAGGCGACAGTGGTGGGAAGTTTAAAATGCCTCACATGAAAATGCCAGATTTTGACATCTCTCTGCCTAAAGGTAAACTGGAAGGTCCAGATGTTGACATTGAGGGAGATTCAGGTGTCAAATTCAAGATGCCCCACATGAAATTGCCAGATATAGACATCTCGCTTCCTAAAGGAAAAATTGAAGGTCCAGATGTGGAACTTAAGGGAGAAGGTGGAAAGTTCAAGATGCCACATATGAAAATGCCAGACATAGACATATCTCTGCCAAAAGGAAAAGTGGAAGGTCCAGATGTTGAACTTAAAGGTGATAGTGGTGGGAAGTTTAAAATGCCTCACATGAAAATGCCAGATTTTGACATCTCTTTGCCTAAAGGTAAACTGGAAGGTCCAGATGTCGACATCAAGGCAGATTCGGGTGGTAAATTCAAGATGCCTCATGTCAGTATGCCTTCTGTTGATATTTCATTGCCCAAAGGAAAAGTTGAAGGCCCAGAGGTAGATCTTAAGGGAGAAGGTGGGAAGTTCAAGATGCCCCACATGAAAATGCCAGATTTTAACATCTCTCTGCCTAAAGGTAAACTGGAAGGTCCAGATGTTGACATTGAGGGAGATTCGGGTGGAAAATTCAAGATGCCTCAAATGAAAATGCCAGATATAGACATTTCGCTTCCTAAAGGAAAAATTGAAGGTCCAGATGTGGAACTTAAAGGGGAAGGAGGAAAATTCAAAATGCCAAACATCAGCATGCCCTCTGTAGATATTTCGTTGCCCAAAGGAAAAGTTGAAGGTCCAGATGTTGAACTTAAAGGAGACACTGGTGGGAAGTTTAAAATGCCTCACATGAAAATGCCAGATTTTGACATCTCTTTACCAAAAGGTAGAGTCGAAGGCCCAGAGGTAGAACTTAAGGGAGAAGGTGGAAAGTTCAAGATGCCACATCTCAACATGCCTTCTATTGATATTTCATTGCCGAAAGGAAAAGTCGAGGGTCCAGAGGTGGAACTTAAAGGAGAAGGTGGAAAGTTCAAGATGCCTCACATGAAAATGCCAGATATAGACATCTCACTTCCTAAAGGTAAAGTTGGAGGTCCAGATGTGGAGTTAGAAGGTGATGCTGGTGGAAAGTTCAAGATGCCACAGATGAAAATGCCTAATTTTGACATATCTCTGCCGAAAGGAAAAGTTGAAGGTCCAGATGTGGAACTTAAAGGCGAAGGAGGAAAATTCAAAATGCCAAACATCAGCATGCCCTCTGTTGATATTTCGTTGCCCAAAGGAAAAGTCGAAGGTCCAGACGTTGAACTTAAAGGAGACACTGGTGGGAAGTTTAAAATGCCTCACATGAAAATGCCAGATTTTGACATCTCGCTTCCTAAAGGAAAAATTGAAGGTCCAGATGTGGAACTTAAGGGAGATTCAGGCGGAAAATTCAAGATGCCTCATGTCAGCATGCCCTCTGTTGATATTTCATTGCCTAAAGGCAAGATTGGCAGTCCAGATGTTGACATCAAAGGAGATGATGGGGGAAAGTTCACGATGCCTCACTTGAAAATGCCAAATGTTGACATTTCTCTTCCAAAAGGTAAAGTCGAAGGGCCAGATGTTGAGCTTAAAGGGGAAGGAGGAAAATTCAAGATGCCTCATGTCAGCATGCCCTCTGTTGATATTTCTTTGCCAAAAGGAAAAGTTCAGGGTCCAGATGTGGAACTTAAGGGAGAAGGTGGAAAGTTCAAGATGCCTCACATGAAAATGCCAGATTTTGACATATCTCTGCCAAAAGGAAAAGTGGAAGGTCCAGATGTGGAACTTAAAGGGGAAGGAGGAAAATTCAAAATGCCAAACATCAGTATGCCTTCTGTAGATATCTCATTGCCCAAAGGAAAAGTTGAAGGTCCAGACGTTGAATTGAAGGGGGACACTGGAGGGAAGTTCAAGATGCCTCACATGAAAATGCCAGATTTAGACATCTCACTTCCTAAAGGAAAAGTTGAGGGTCCAGATGTGGAACTTAAGGGAGAAGGTGGAAAGTTCAAGATGCCCCACATGAAAATGCCTGATTTTAACATCTCTTTGCCTAAAGGTAAAGTTGAAAGTCCAGATGTTGGTATTGAGGGAGATTCAAGTGGAAAATTCAGGATGCCTCATGTCAGCATGCCTTCTGTTGATATTTCATTGCCCAAAGGAAAAGTTGAAGGTCCAGACATTGAACTTAGAGGAGACACTGGTGGGAAGTTTAAGATGCCTCACATGAAAATGCCAGATCTTGACATCTCTCTGCCTAAAGGTAAACTGGAAGGTCCAGATGTTGACATTGAGGGAGATGCAGGAGGAAAGTTCAAGATGCCTCATGTCAGCATGCCCTCCATTGATATTTCATTGCCTAAAGGCAAGGTTGACAGTCCAGATGTGGAACTTAAGGGAGAAGGTGGAAAATTCAAGCTTCCTCATGTGAAAATGCCAGATATCGACATCTCTCTTCCTAAAGGTACAGTTGAGGGGACAAACGTGGACATTAAAGGAGAAAGTGGAAAATTCAAGATGCCTCACATCAGTATGCCCTCTGTTGATATTTCACTCCCAAAAGGAAAGATTGACAGTCCACGTGTTGACATTGAAGGAGACGCTGAAGGAAAATTCAAAATGCCTCATATGAACATGCCAGCTGTTGATATGTCTTTACCGAAAGGAAAGTTTGGCCAAATTGAAAGCACGGGGGTGGAGGTGCCACAGGTGACCCTACCATCAGTAGAAGTTTCACTTCCACAAGGAAAGGCTGAAGGTTCTTCAACTGAACTGAAGGGTGAGGGAGGACGGTTCAAGATGCCAAAAGTGGACATATCTTTTCCAAAAGGTAAAACGAAAGATATTGAGGCACCTTCAATGGAGATGGAAGTCACAGGTCCAGATGTTAAACTTCCAAATGTCAAATTGGTAATGCCAAAGGCAAAATCAGCTGAGGCAGAGGTCTCCTTGTCAGCTGGTGCCAGTCAAGGAGATTTTAAAAAGCAGAAAATCACATTGCCAGATCTGGACACTGGGGCACACGGCGAAGCAGATCTTCATGGTGAGGGAGAAGCCAAAGGTCTCAAACTCAAGATGCCCACTTTAGATATCAAAGGCCCGTCAGGGAATCTGGAGCTTGACTTGGGGCTTCATAGAAGAGAGGGCAAGAAGGAGAAGAAAAAGACTGAAGAAGCAGACTCTGATCTCAACACAGCTGCAACAAGTGGCAAAGTTAAAGGGCCCAAAGTCAAAGGAACCAAATTCAACATTGGCATGCCAAAGAAGAAAACTCGTGGCGGAGGTGATGCAGAAGCAAAAACGTGCAATGAGGAATTTGGTGACAACATCCCGCACCAATGCAAAGTTAAAGTGGAAACGCACAATGGGCATAAAGACGGCAAAAGTAGCTTCAACATACAAGTACCAGAGGGTACGCACTCAAGTGTTGGCCTCCAAACAGCAACAGGAAGTGCAGAAGTTAAAGTCCCCAAAATCCCCGACATTGACTTTGATATTGGTACTTCACAAGATGATGACGACAAAGCAGAATTGGGAAAGACGGTCAAAATCCCTAAATTCGGGGTCCCGTTACCCTCCATTGCTTCTCCTGAGAGAAGAGTCTACGGGCCAGACATCCAATATGAGGGTCCGAAAATGCCCAAAGTGAAGAAGGCCGTTTTTGTGTTGGTGAATCCAGATGAGCCTGCTCCCCCGAAAGAGGAGACAACGTCTGAGTCTGGGACGAAGGAGGATGTCAAAGTGAAGTTACCCAAAATCAAAATGAAGCCAAGTTTTGGCAAGTCCCAAGAAAAATCAACTGCTGTAGGAGAAGAAGAGGACGACGAGACACGGAAGGTGAAATCTTCCAAAGAGTCTTCCTCTCCCGGCAAAACGGGATCAATGGAGGTCTCTCTGAAGGGAGAAGGGTCGAGGACAAGTTTCAATGGCGAAAAGGACACCAGTCTTTCCAAGGGAGCCAAGGATGATAAAGGGACATTCAGTGGGAAAATTAAACTTCCAAAGGTGGAGTTAAGCAGTCCATATGGCAAAGGGGCGACAGGAGGTGGAGACGCGGGGTTCAGTGTGACACCGGGAAAACAGGGGACGGTCTCGTCTGCCGGCTTGGCTGAGGAGTCTCTGCTGGATGTCGTCTCATCTCAAGCCAGGACAGAAATGTTGGACAGGGACAGCTCGGAGTCCCCCACTGGTTACACCATAGACTTCAGCTCAACCAAGGTCCAGTCCTGGAGCGAAGCGGCGACCGGAGACCTTCAGCCTGAAGAGCAAGGCTCCGCCCCCTGGTTCAAGGTCCCGCGGTACCTGAAGCCACACTCAACAGGTAACGTTGAAGAACAGAACAGACACATGAAGTAAGATAAACCTGCCTAAGATGACTTGATTTGCTTGAAATTTCTTTATGAAAGTCTAAAACAAACCTGACATGTTTACATGGAGACTTGTTGAGGATGAGATTTGAGTTTTCAGTCTCGTCTGATAAACTTGCAATCTTTTGTCTCCACTTTCAAGACTAAGCTTCGTTCCCCTCCTTCGCTCCCTTTCCTTTTCCTTCCTCCTTCCTTTCCTCGTCTCCTTCCCTCCTTGTGGTCTCTCCCGTCAGGCTTCCTCCAGATCACTCCTGAGGGCTCTCCTCAGGCCCAGCGGCGGGGGGAGGTGGGCGGCGAGCTCGACCTCTCGGGCTCTTTCTGCCTCCACACCTCGGGGCTCGACTTCACCACCCAGCAAATGTCCGAAGAGCACCAAGTGTCCTCCGCTGAGGGGGGCACGGTCACCACGGTCACCAAGACAACCAGGATCACCCGGCAACTGGTCACCAAAGAAACGCGGTCCAGCGAAACTTCGACGACGACGACGCTGGCGACGACTCGCCAGCCGTCGGACTTTTAACCACTGATGATGCTGTAACGATGACTTCGCCGTTTTACTGTCTGGTAGTTTTAATTTGGCGAGGTTGCAGTGTGTTTGTAAGCTCCGCCTACAACATGGTAAACCTCTGCAAAGTAAGGTCTTTATTTTGTATTTTAATGAGGTATGAATGTGATGAAATCTCATCAACCAGCATTTCTGTCAATAATATAGCAACAGAGTAATATATGCTTCTTTTTTTTCATTTGACATGTATTTTTTTTGCTACTGTACTTTGAGTTTTGTTAGAAGTTGCTGTAGTCCGAATTATTTATCCCAGTTTGTTTGGTTTGTCGATCTGATTCAGTATTATTTGTTGTTTGTGTTTTTCGAAATGAGCTGGAATGAGTGAGAGCACCGAGCTCATGGACTCACCAGCGGTTCCCAGCGTCAGTCCAGGACCTCCTGAAGGGGGCGCCGGAGATCACAGCGGCTGCTCCAGGCCTCCAAAATAACATTTGAACAAAAGTACAAAGAGTGAGTGACTTTCTAGAAGATAAAGCATGTGTGGGAAGCTGCCCAGTGCTTTTATTTTGAAGGTTGTAGCTTTTTGTTTGCCGGTGTGTCCTCAAACATTTGCTTCACTGTAATAATTCAGAGTCCAGAGGACAACGAAAAGGAGCCGCGGGATGAATCTATGACATCAAAACAACCTGAAGGAAACAAACAACAACAACAACAACGTTTGTGCCTGATAGAAAATTCTCTGTTGTAACAAACTGAAAAACTGAGCAGATATTTTCTGGTTGTTTTATCAGAATTCACAGAAAAGATTTAACAGGTTTCTGTTGGTGCAGCTTACACACTCTGCTATGTTGCTCATCCCACAAATGCATGCTTGATACAAACAGAAAAGCACCATAAAACATATTTATTGCTAAGAAATGCTGTTGCAACAAGAACAGAAAGCTGCCAGGTACAAAGTTTTCCACCTTTTCAGTGTTTTGTTTGATTCCTTCTGAATCCATCTGAGGCCAGAGTCGTTTCTTTGTAAATACACGGACAGGATTACTCGTTTGAAGCAGTAATCCCTTCGATTTGTAATTATTCTCTTCTTTCCCGGTCAGGAGTTGAGGCGAGTTTTGACCTCGTGACCGGGACGGTTTGTCCTGGAAGGAAACGCGCGAGCGCTTTCAGACGACAGCTTCTCTTCTGGACAGACGTGTTTCTGCTGGGTCACAGCTCCAACATTTAGGCCGACCTGCTGCTAATTCGTTTTATATATTTATGTTTTCACTGTAAACTGAAGGACTCCACTGTGTGTCGAGCGAGCGAGGCCTCAGCTGTACGTTTCACCGGGCTGACGCTGATCTCTGTGTCTCCGACCACTCGGAGCTCGGACGGCGTGACGGGACATCCGGAGGTTGGAGCTGCTGTCAGGCGCTGAGGCTGCAGAGTGAAACTGTGATTGTTCTGTTCAGTGATGAAAGCTGGACGCTGCTCCGGTGAGACGCAGCCGCCAGCCTTCATCAGCTTCACAGCCATCCACAGTGTTGGTGGCTCAATTCTCAGTTTCAACAAATGTTCCCTTATTTCAAAGTATTCTTTGGCTAAAACCTTTTTGCTTTTGTTTGTTTTGTTGCCTCCACATTCAAATATTTACATTTTATTTTAGACGGATGAAACATTTGTTTCTGTGTACAATTAAGAAGTTTTTTCCTGCAACTTTTTCAGGAGTCAACAACAAATTTTGCTAATTTTTTTCATGTGAATGTAAAACTCCTGAACTCCTTTTTTTGTATTTGGTTCAGTGGATTTGTAGCTGGAATAACAAGAAATGGTGTGATGACCTTAATGGAGAAGTGCCAGTGAAGCCCCGCCCACTTTAGTGTCATTAACAGCTTTAACCACAGGGCCTGATTTGCAGGACAGATTTTTGAGACATGTCTGAGAAACACACACACACACACGCTGAGCAGTGCATGCGTGTATATGTGTGTGTGTGTGTGTGTGTGTGTGTGTGTGTGGAGACTTTTACCTTCCTGGTTTAATAAAGTCTTTGAATGACTTTGTAGATTTTAGAGGTTTTATTTCCCAGTTTTGTCGCCGTGGCATCGGAGGGAACGGTCCTGAAGGTGTCACAACAATAAAGTTTCACTGACACTGAAAACTCTCTCTGACTTCTGTCACCAACAAACCTTTGATCACGTCTCAGACAGTTAAAACCTGTGAATGTCCTGAGGAACGTTCCTCCTCGTGTGAGCGCCTGGAAGTTTAGGTTTAGGTTTGGTCCCAACAAGTAAATGCAGGACATAAAAATATACTTTTCAAAGGCTGAAATTATTGAGGCACATTTGGCCTCCGACTGTAAACATCACCTGGATAAAACAGACTCAGGATGAATGAATGTGAATGAATGAATACGAAGGTGTTTAACATCCAACACAAAAGAGGTTACCAAACAAAACAAAAGTCGTTTACCAAAGAGGAAAGACATGCTCAGTGTTTCTCAGAAGAAGAAGAAGAAGAACAAGAAGAACAAGAAGAAGAAGAAGAACAAGAAGAAGAACAAGAACAAGAAGAAGAAGAAGAAGAACAAGAAGAAGAAGAAGAACAAGAAGAAGAAGAAGAAGAACAAGAAGAAGAAGAACTGAAAAATGGGGAAATCGGTTCAAATCGACACAAAGATCTCCTGAATGTGACCGGATGAAAAACGCGTCAGAGGAAAGCGGTGAAATGTGTGCATTGGTACATGACGTCATTCCAGTGTGTGTGTGTGTGTGTGTGTGTGTGTGTGTGTGTGTGTGTGTGTGTGTGCTGTGATGACGCTGTGTAACGTCGGCTGCGGGGTGAGTCGGGAGTGTGAGGGCGGAGTGCCGCTGTATGAGGGCGGAGTGATGCCGCCGGCGGCGCGACGCAGCCTGCAGCAGGAAGGAAGGTGCTGCTGCAGCGACACCCGCTGGACATCTGCCGGTACTACAGCAGGACGCGCTCATGTCCTGCTTCCGTGTTTAATGTTTAAAGAGCAGGTGGGAACAATTAACTACAACTACAACAAGTTTACAAGAGAAGAAAATAGCTGCTTTCACACCGACGCTCCGCACCGGGCGCAGTGAGACCCACACACACACACACACACACACACACACACACACACACACACACACAC
>JAUESE010000018.1:17955765-17967030 GCA_032274725.1 Malacoctenus triangulatus | reverse complement strand
CACACACACACACACACACACACACACACACACACACACACCCACACACACACACACACACACACACACACACACACGCACACACACACACACGCACACACACACACACATGCGTGCGCACACACACACGCAAGACAAACAAACCTCTCATGAACCTTTTATTACTAATTGCATTTAGAAGGGACTTTAAGTTGATTGAATTACGTACATTGATTCATTTCACCTATTGTGTTGTTACACATGTGGGACTAATTGAGTTCCTTGGAGCAAGGCGCATCAGGGTGGTAAATACAGCTGGGTTTCTCAATTGAGGGACAAATAAATCAAAGGGTCATAAGCAGTCACTTAATGCAGTCCTCTTTGTACTTGATATGATTTAACAGGGACTTCTTCGTCCACATCCTTTTCAAATCAGGGCTGAACAAAATTACGTGCATGATTCGTCAAGGCTTCATCCTTGTGCCCCTTCTGTTCAATATGCACATGCTTTCACTGGCTCAAATCAAAGTGTCATCATCACCATGCAGATTACACAGATTTCCAGTCACCAGGTGAATGTGAGACAGTAACAGTACTCAGAGAAAGCACAGACTATGATATTATACAATGAGGGAGGGGATCTGGAGAAAACCATGCATGCTTGAAGGATGTTGGTGATCCCCATGCAGCACTGCCTCACTAGCAGACATGGGTTCAAGAACACTTTCAGAAATTAAAAGTAAGAGTCGGATCGATCAATGGGAACAAGAAGCTCGGAGTTGAAACAGGCCAACTGACCATGATCTCCTCGTGATATGAACTCTCTCAAAATCTGGACAGGCATGCTCAATGTGGGAATTTCTTAGAGCTCATTCAGACAGTATGTCTTTTGCATCCTTCACCAAGACAATGTTGGAGTAGATACTGCATCCTCACAACAGTGCAGTGAGAAGACCGACTGCTGTCATTTACAGCTTTGACCAAACACCCAGCACAGCGTTGGGCTGAAGGCCCAGGCCTGGTGAGCAGCTGGAATCCTGCATAAGACCACAAAGGGACCGTGCTCCTTCCCCAGTTCCCAGGCTTCCACAGACAGCGACCACAAGAGGAAGGAGAAGCCACCAGATCTAAATCAGCCAATATCACCATCCAACACCTCATAACTGGGGCTGCTCCATCAGTGTCAGCCATGTACACAGGTACATAAAGGCCATACAAGCTGCATAGATATGAAATTAAATTGGGCTTCCATTGAACGATGCGACTCCTCTTTGTTTCAGCCAAATGTGCCCTGAGACCTGATACTTATTAATCCCCCCCCCATCATATCATTTGTGGCTGCATAACAAACAAAACACCATAAGACACACCTGCTAATCTCAATTCCTTACTTAAGGGTGCATTTCCCCAGTCCACCTTAAGTACGTTACAACCTGGGAACTTTTAGGTTTACTGCGGTAAACAAATTCAATCATGAGTTTACTTTCATTCAAAAGGGTAAATAAATAAGGTTATGTGGCATCTTGTAAAGTGAATACCTGAAACAGGGCTCCCTGTAAACCTGAGAACACCTGTATGAGGCCAGCATGTAATAAGAGGTCTTTCTTTGCACACCCACTAGCATTCAAGTCACAAAGGCACACACTGCAAAGAGTGTGTCTCCATCGGGGTTTCTGTGTGGAGTTAGTGTGAGGCATCTGGGAGGAATGTCAGCTTATAGTGCATCTGCATGAAGCTATCTGTGTGTGGAAGGAATGTAAGGTGTATGTGTGTGAGAGGTTGTGTGTGTGTGTAATGAGCGGGTTCAGAGGGAGCTGTGATTATTCTCGCCTCCTGCGGTGCGGGTCCTCTGGCTATGTGGGCCCCAGAGAAAGCGCCCTGTATTTAGCGTGTGGGAACACACATTCTGCCCCCTTATCGCTGCATTGTTGCAGCTTCGCTCTTTTCTTCTCTTTTTTTAACTAATTGAATTCTTGACTCCTGAGCCACAGGGACAGCTCAGGAGAGACCAAAGAGAAAGACGTGAATTTTGGGCTTTTTTCTTGCGGTTGAGTGGGGCAGAGCAGTGGGGGTGAAATTGGACTGTGTGAGGTTGGGTGGTGGCGGCGGCGGTGCAGTCAAAAAGGGCCGGCTCAGTCTCTGGCTGGCTGGGTGGCGTCACCCAGTAGTTTCTGGGGGTCAGAGGTCTTCCTCTTCTAGTAGTGATGAGAAAGTGGCGAATTGGGGATGGTTTATCCAACAATCATTTTCTCCTTTTGGAGCTTTTCAAAGGCGCTTTGGCCCCGGCAACATCTTTGTAGTTGTGCTTGAGAAATTCTGGACAAAACAATCGTACTCCCCTCCCCCTGACTCCCACCCACTCCCACCCTGACTGTTCTCATCTCTCTTCTGGGTAACTTCTCCCTTGACTGGCTTCTGGCTTTTGCCCACCCCCATTCTCTGCACAAGTGGTCAGTGTAGCGTACCCTACAAGGCACACACCACACCAGCTACACCCACCCTGTCTGCAAAGAAACCATCATAAAGAATATGTAGAGGCAAGCCTTGGTTAGCATTGGTGTTCCATGCCACATAACCATCTCTTCCACTTCTCACCTTCCTTCAAACCCACCATAAATTGTCCAGAGACCTGCAGCTCAACGCATGTTCAACTGCACAGAAAAAGTTTGTAGATGGGTTGCTCAGTCGAAATCTGTCAAAAGTTGACTTCACCTCTGAGTACAATTCATCCAAATGTATGTTAATATCTGTTGTGATTTCAAATTTGTGCAGCAACTTTCATCACTGGAACGCATTTCTCTTCAAAACTAAACAATAATCATTAGCTGAGGGGAGGGGGGGGCTGAAGGAGCGAGAGCAGGGGGCTACAGGAGAGACCACATATAGTCAATGTGTTCCTCACTCGTATGTTTCCATATGAGTCAGGAGGGCAGAGTGACCTGCCCTGCAGGCTCAGTGCAGCAGTAAACCTGCAGCAGCCTCAAGAAAAATGAAGGGTGACGTGCAAAATGTCCTCTGACATGCAAGCACACCACAATGTTTCTGGGCCAAATCAACAACTTATTCTGATAGAGGAAGTTGACAAACATTTCCTGTAAAAAAAAAAAAAAAAAAAAATTAAAAATTGATAATTGTTTTATGACTGGAAGACTATTTATAACTTAGTGAACTAATGAAATTATCTGACATCAACTTTATATTAGCTTTTAATTAGCAGTTGAAATTTGGCACCAAATCATCTGAGTGACTGACTAATGAGTGACTGGAAAAACAACAGTGTCCCGCCACATGAGGGCCTCCAGCTCATCTGCTCGCCTCCATTACAGTGAATGATCACATCTGTCACGGTACACAATAAAGAGAGGAGGAGAAAGGCTTCCTGGTTGTCCTGCCAGCAGCACCTGCCTGTCTAAAAGAACTGACCATGAAAATCTGAGTACACAGCTCAGATCGCCACAGCAAGTTTAAGAAAACTTATTCAGAGATTGTAGAAGCACCAAGTGAAATTGAGGTCAGATGAAGCAACAAGTGAAAATAGCTCAGAAAGCTCTCCAGAAAAAAGGCTGTGTGACAGAGTCAGGCCCTCCTGATGTTTCTGGAACAGATGTTCAGAGATCTGGGACAGCTTAACTCCTTTTTCTAATAATACAGTGAAATCAGGAATGATTTACATCAAGCATCCAAACAATCTTTGTATTATTCTGTCAAATGTTGAGTAATATCGTGTTCCTTTGTTGACATTACAAATTGGAAAGTCTGACAAACCAGTCTGATAATGTATCCCTTTTTGAATCTGATACCTTGAATATCTGCATAGAAATGTTTTCAAAAGAACATTCCCACCTCAGACGAACAAAATTAGGAGAAAAAAGGAAAGTAATGTGAGACAAAATCATGTGACCTCTTTAAACCTTCAATCGTCCTATTGTGACTTATCATTATTGCACTGATCTTTTCCAATATCAGCTCCATCAATGATGCAGTGTGAGACACTGTTCAGGGAGAAGAAAAGAGAGGGGACAGCAAACCACTGGGGCAAAAAGTCAGGCTCCACAGCCAATGATTGGATACAGCTTCTCTTTGAGGCAGCAGGGAGCATCAGCAGGGACGGCTCCCTGCACCGGCTTGGACGTTTCACTGCAGATACAATAAGCGTCACCAGCAGACCTTGACATGATGTCCAGTGGAACAATAACACCATCGAGATTAAAAAAGATGGGGTGTGCCCACGCACGTGCATGTGTGTGTGTTAGGTTGATGTTAAGTCCTATAAATTCAATTTTACACAAACTGGCTTCTTGAGTGCGACATGGAGCCATCGCCATCTGATGCTCTTACACACAATGACAGAGTGATGCTGCTGTTCTCGACAGTCAGTCCAAAACAACACTGCTGCTCGATCTGCCTTTGAAGTTTACTGCTGCACCTGAAGACACTGACACATTAAGAGGAATCAAACAGCTAAACATGCTGTATTAACTGACCAAGAAATAAACCTCAGGTGAGGAAAGCCCAGGTGATGAATGTACGATAACCCTTACCAACAATAATGATAGAAAAAAGCAGTGAAACAATTATGTAGCATGACTACAGAAATCTTCCTTTTTATTATAGATATCATATCTACTTTCGTTTTTGTATTTTCTGCTGTCATCCATGAAATAAAATTTGCCCACTGAGCAATGATGTACTCTCTGGACTCTTGGAGGACGAAGGTTAAAAACTCTGCTCTCCCTCCAGGCAGCACTTTATTTCATGGCTTGCTCAGTGTGCGGTGCAGAGGGGAAATTATACGGTTTATCAGTCAGTTGACACCTGGTTTAAAACAGTTTTAATTAGCCAGGCCGCTGGTCAGAGACAGAGGTGGGAAGTAGGTTTTTATTCTGAGGGGCAGTGGGCTAAAGCCCGCTTTGCTATTCCAGCCAGCAAATGGGAAGTTAATCTTGTGGATAATCTGCTGGTTTCCTTCAGATCTCTGGTACACTGTACTAGCACACATGCTGCCATCATCAAATCTGGGGAAATTGGAGTCAAAAACTCCAAACAGTTGTTGTGTTCCTCAAACAATTGAACCGTTTGAGCACAGGCACTGTGATCGGTCTGTAGCTGTGCAGCCTTGTACACAACAAACTGCGCAGCACTGTGTGCTTGGACGCCTTTCTATGAGAAGCAGCGTTAACTTCTCCAACAGTTTGAGCTACAGGAGCTCGTCTGTTGGATCGAACCACTCAGGTGAGCCTTCATACACCATAAGCACCACTTAGCTGTGGCCCTGTCGATGGTTCACCTCTACTCTTTCCTTGGATTGCTTTTGATTGAACGTCTGATACAAAGAAAAGCTGGGAAGACAGGCGGTGAAGCAATGCGTGGGGGGAGCACCGCCTGTGTCCACAAAAAGACAAGTCAAAGTAAAATCAATTTTACCCACAACATGAACAGGTAAAACCCTTCAACTGAGGTTGAAGACGGTAAGAAAGTCGAGCAGGGAGTAGTTTGACATAGAGATCTTTCTGTCCAGGCTTTGGGATGTTCGACTGCCTTGTGAAGTGGAACTGGCTATTGTTTGTTGCTGATTTCTGAGGATGTTTACGACTCGCCTCAAAGGACTGATGAGTGCCCTTTCAAACATAAGCTAATATGCAGATGTTCCCTTGAACTTTGTTGTGCTTAGAAGACATGGCACATGTTAACTATCATTTCTGTTCATAGTCATTATCTTTCTTCTATTAACAAATGCACTCAAAGTTCAGCACAGCTGGATGAGCTGTTGTTCGATAAAATGGCTGCAAGTGAACCCTTACCTCTGTGAAGGACTGATGGCAACAGACCAGACTCGGTCACACAGGGGAAGTGTCACTCTCGGCGAGGATGAAGTCAAACTCCAAATCTACAGAAAAAAAGTCCTCAGTGAGCCAATATCGGCAGCCATGCACACACTTCTGCATTATAACAGGGCATTACATTTTAGGTGTGAGGATTGATTATATACCATGTAAGGTTGGGCAACTTGAGCCTCACACCAGTGCTTCTGGCTGGTTAACCATTGTTAACCTCTTTGAGCAGTTTACTTAGTCAACAATACACAAAACCACTTCACAGAGTGAGAGGGAAAAGAAACTGCTTCCAGTTTCCAGTTGATTTATTCTGCACATCATGGTGTCCTGGGCAATGCCTCTTCTAAACATTTTTTCTTGCGCCCATCCCACAAGCCTTCTGTTCCAAAAACATTGGAGGCTTTGTCTTTTGCATAGTCAGAGGAGTTATGAAGGTGCATACGTGAATGGGTGAGGAGGAAAAAGGTGTTCTCACGCGCACTGTTCGGTCTCTGGATCCACTCACAATGAGGTCATCTTTAGAGTCCAGGCAGTGGACCTCTTGGCTATGACCTGCAAGTTCCTTTACGGCATCACTCCCCCTCCTGAAGACCAGGATCTTTCCGTCACTGATAGACAGAGTGAGATTTTCTTTCGTCATTATTGCCTTTTCTTATGCATGGCAGAAAATCAGGAGGATTGAAATTGTCAATGTTGAGAAAAGCCATGTAAGTTATATGGGGCAACCCCACTTCTGTCCAAGTTCTTCCCACCAGACAGAGTCACTCGGTCCAATTCAATTTGGGGTATGGGGACGTATTTTAGGTTCTACACAGTAGATGGCAAAGGAACACACAAAGATGAGGCTCATTTTGCGACTGGTGAAATCCAGTGACTTGGAGGTTTGAGGTGTAATTAACCTGGAGATTCAAGCCTACATGAGGGGGACTCTTCCTGCCGACAGCAACATGTTGCTTCATGGATACCTGTGTGGACCAGGAACTTCCATGCACTCTGAGAGCACGCTCGTCGGCAAGTAATGCTTTGGAAAAAAGTGATGGCACTAACAATTATAGAGAGGGTGGGGTGTGCCATCACCCATGAGGAGCTCAGAAGAGAGTATCTGCTTGTCCAAATCGAGAAGAGCCAGTTGAGGTGGCTCAAGCATGCATCTTGGACACCCCTGGGGCCTGGTGGAGCATGTTCCTGGCATGTTTCAGGCCTGAAGACCCTGGGAAAGACCCAGGACAAGCTACATTTCTATTGATGCATGTGGGTTGTAGGAAATATCACACTGGGCGATCATAAATATTTGATGCAGTCAGCCTCACACAGCAGGCCCTGATGTGTTGGGCACACACACACTGTTCATTCAGTTTACAACACTTAGATTTTGGGCCTCACATAGGAAAAAGCTCCTATTATTACATCACATCAACAATATTTCACCAAGCTGAAAGTGTCACCTGGAGTCTCAGGAAGAGTCCAGCCATGATAGTCCCAGATTACTGAGGAGAATTCAGCTGGATCAATCTTTTGAGTGTTTTTCTCACTAATGTGACAACAGCTCCTCGACACTTGGCCATGGTGCCTTTTTGAGGAGTGGTTGCTGTTGCTGGAGCCTTGCTTGTCTTTGCACTATTGATTCTGTTAGAATATTGGCCTTCTTAGCGTGTTCATACACTTCCAGAGTTTGAAAGGGAGCCTGAAGGGGCTCTCTGGCAGTCTGTTTCAAAACTTCACTTACTCCTGTTTGTTGGACAGGACAGAAAAGGGCTTCTATTAGTCTCAGGCAAGTGTCCCTTTCTTCCTGGAGTCGGTTTGTTTGTTGCTATGGCCTCAGAAACCCTGACCTTGTTTCTTCTGTCCTTCTTTTGTACGAACATTTTAACTCATCGTGAACAAACTCACACTCCCTCTGTTCTACTGAGTGTTCCTGCTTTCTCTTGCATTTTGTGTTCCTTTAAGTTTGAATGGTTTCAGGACAGTAATCATTTTGTTGCGACTAAGACCCAAAAAACTCCACAGAGCTCAGGGATGGACCCCAAAGCAGCTTGTGGGTGGGTGTCTTTCTGCTATAAATTTCAACATGGTGAAATGAGGCTCTCTTATTTGCAGCTTTTTGGAGGTACCTGATGCAATTTTTACAACTCATCACACCAGACAATGTCACTTGGGAGGAGTAAACCCAATGTATGACTGTCCAGGCTGTTGCATCACAGTGTGTCAAACACCAACAGATTCACACATCTCCACATTATCTTGTGCTCCAGTGTCAGAGCAATCAGCTTCAATTTGCAGCCTGAATCAAGGCCTGTCGTCTCAGATCAACTTCTATCCTTCATGAAGGTGAAATGTTTCACTCAGTTCCTGTCAGGCCACAGGCTGTTTCTGCACATGCACCATTGTTTTCTTTTTCAATCAGTGCATTCATGTCCATATATGAAATTTCAACTTTGAGATAAGGTATGGCAACGTGAAGATATGAAGGATTCGCTACCTTCCACCGCTGATCAGGTGAGAGTCAGAGAGCACAAAGCGGCATACGTCCCCCTTGTGACCCAAGTACAGCTGGAAGGGTCTATGCTGGATCCTGCCAGAATCTCTGTGGAGGTGGTACTCCCGGATGTCAGCAGCGTGAGACAGGAACAGTAGGTCTCCATCCAGCTGCAACCATGGCAACAATCTGACATCAAGACACAAAATGAAATACAGAGGAGGATCTCAGATAAACAGCCTACAACAAAATTCACTCAAACATCACAACAAAGAGTCAAACATCCTGACAAACTTTACAAACTTAAAGGAAAAGTGTGACAAAAGGATAAATGTCATTGAAGTCTGACAGAGAAGAGTTCATATATAGACTGGGACCATCACTGACACTCTTTCCGACATATCCAGTATCAAAAATTTAAAAAAAACGACACATTCCCATTCATATATATGGTGTGAGAGTAAAATCATCCCTTTCCATTGATTTCCAATTACTTACTTGGTTTTCCATTTGAAAGAAATGGTCTTTTTGCAGATGCCATTATACCAGTTCTGAGCTATCCTCACTCTCTCCTTCAGTGGTATATGAGGATATCTGCAACAAAAGTGACATTTCATTGTTACTCCACCTGCAATAATGTGTGTGTGTGTGGGGGGGGGGGGGGGGGGCCGGACCCTCACTGTTCTGCTTGTTGATAAGGCACGACTTTCTAATGTCTCAGTTTCACTGAACAGATGATGCTATATGTCAGATATGAAGGAAAACATTGCGACTATTTTTTTAGATTTACACTTAGTAGAAAAATAAAACAAATGCCACAACAGAAGCAAGAAACAAATCGAATAAAAATACATTTTAACTTGTGAAATATTCTATTCGGCATCCATGAACACAACACACTGCATCTGTATTGGGTCAGCCATGGCTCAATTAGTACAGCAAGCTGTCCAGTTAATTGCCAAATACTTTACAGACTCGTGTCCTTGGACAGGACACTTTGCCCACCTTGCCTGTTGGTAGTTGTCCTTAGGGCAGCTGTGGCAACACATGAAGCTGTGTCTTAGAGTGTCACAAAAAGCTCTATATGAATACAAGCTGCCATTGTTATTATTATTATTATTATTATTATTATTATTATTATTGTACGTTTTATAACAATGTAACTATCCCATGCTGAGGAGGAGGAAGAGAAGCAGCTTTCGCCCCAGCCCTCCTCTCACCATTCTTTTAAGTGCAAAAAGTGCAGTGCAAACTCTGATGTGACAGCCCAGTTGGATCAATGTATGGAGGCAGGTAATCAGCCTGAAAAACACCTGCTTTGGCCCATCTTCACAGAACAAACCAGAAAAAGCCTTTATAGCTAATTTACAGTTAGACCCACAGATTCGGAGGTCCAACTGCACTTATATGAGACGACTCCCATTCACCTCGGTCGTGACTCAATAAGCTTTGTTCGCAGATATGAGTTGCATTGCAGTGGACAAGCTTGGGCTTTGTGATCACTGCAATGACTTTCAATGTGGGCTTCTGGTGCCACCGTGAAGGAGTTGTGGCCTCAGTGGAGCTAACAGTTTTCGTTTGGGGGGGGGGGGTTACAATTCTTCTGGACTCTACTCTTTGAACCACTGGGGTTTATTGGGACTGTAATGGCTGGGCTGTGTGGGGTCACATAGGTGCTCACACCTCCGCCTCCTAATGACTGCTGAGCTCCTGCGAGCCTCCGTTTAAGGAGCTATGCGATGAGACGAATCCAGCCGCCGCTCACTCCACCACGTACATAAAAAAAAAAGGGGGGGGGGGGGGAGCTAGCTCCGGAACTTGGTGGAAGTCGCACGCAGCAGCACTCACACACCAGACTGCCAGCACGCTCGCTGCCTTACATGTCCGTCCCAGTCCGAGTGATGCCGGTGTTCAAAAAGTCACTGGCGATCGTCCTCCACACGGCGTCCCTCCTCACGAAGCTCTGCATGCTTCTGCACACTTGCGAGAGGCGACCGAGAGCTCTGTAGTCCAAGTAAGAAAAGATGTTATAGAGGACATCGTCGGGCAGTTGGGGGAGCTGCATGATCGGCCCCTTGGCGGCACTACTGCCCCCTCGGCGCGCTCCTTCGATCCGCCCCTGGCCGCTGTGACGGTACGAAAGGGGTGCCGAGCACAAACATCTTCAACTTGGCTTTCGGAGGCACATCAGGCAGCCATCGCCTAAACAAGCTGGCAGCTTACCAGTGACGGAAGAGACGTCCCGTACGTCATGGCGTAGCGTGCGCAGTTTGGCGGTGTGTGACGCAACTGCGTCGCGACTCGAAAGCATGACAGCCCTGTTCACGTGTTCAGAATGATGTGGAGAACAAACACGAATGGAAAGCTGACTAGAAGAGTCCTGTTGTGAAATACATACTGTCAATATATGATGCACATCTGTTGGTAACTTTTTGTGTTTTTAGTTAATCTGTCGTCTTTTTCAGAGGTGTTTATGTTCTGTCATTTTCAAAGATGGGCCACAGATGCTCAAACTTCACAAAACAACTCAAACTTTTACCCTCCTGTGTTTTTGTCCTCAGTGAAGACATGTTGCAACTGTTGTCTTTGTCTTGGACCACTCAATCTGCTGATCATTGTCAAACCTCAGCAACCACACTCACTTGAAAAAAAGCCTCTCACCCTCCTATCAAGGCTGCTGCTATTTGCATACCTATCAAGGACTCCACCTGACCTGTGCTGCTCTCCGCCCTGGTTGCAAAGTGACTCTGAGAAGCCATCAATTGTTTTTAAGTTTCTTTCAATAGATTCTGGTTTTGTCTCTGATAGTGGTTTTGTTTCATTGCTTTGTGGGGTTTCTGTGGATTGTTTAGTTATTAACATTTATTTAGCATGAGGCCGCCAGAAACTAGTGCTTTAAATCAGCGGTCCCCAACCTTTTTTGCGCCACGGACCGGCTTAATGTCAGACAATATTTTCACGGACCGGTCTTTAAGG
>JAUESE010000018.1:17878681-17897764 GCA_032274725.1 Malacoctenus triangulatus | reverse complement strand
CACACACACACACACACACACACACACACACACACACACACACACACACACACACACACACACACACACACACCATGACAGATATTCTTACATCTGCAAATCAGAAGCAGCCGTGACTCCTGGAGTTTGCGACAAAGCGGCTCATGTGTTGAGCAGACAACACTGGCAAATATTTGCTCTCCATGTGAGTTGATGAGCCTGGGCTGTGTGAACAGGCCGAGAGCACCACACAGGAGCTGGCGTTTCTGAGATTCTCTCATCATCACATTTCTGTCTCGCTGGGACTCACTGTAACTTCTCTCCATATACTCAACCTTTTATTTTCCAGGGTCTTGAACATCAACTCTGGGAATTGCTTTAAACGTCAACTACCAGTAAAGAGAAGTCATGATACACACAAAACCAGAATAAGCTCCCTTCAGCTTAAATCTTGTGCTGATTTCTGTGAACGCTGTACATTGATCAAATGTTGATGACTGGATACTTTTCATCTATGTGTCCATCATGGCCTGAACGTGTGTACACTTCTTAATGTGCTAAATCCAATCCACAGTAAGCAAGTACTTTTACCGCCTGGCAACGTCGATACTCTGAGCAAAGTACACATCCATTAGCACCAGAGTGCATCACACCACAAGGGAGGCAAACCACCACAGTGACACACTGTGAACAAGTAAGACTGACACACAATAATTACTCAATAACACACACCTCTCTTATTTTTGCCATACAGGCAGGCTGTCACAGTGCATGTGTCTGTACTGAACCTTTTCCACAAGCGATTCAGAAAAAAGGTGTGTGTCTCTACACAGGCATAACTAATGTGGACAGCAGGTTTGTTTTCCCTTTGTTTTCTACCTGCTCACTACTCCATGCAGCGTAGGACTAATTTGTCCCAGCTAAAGCTAAGAACACCAGAAGCAAGAAGCTTCCTGTTGTTAGAGAGGTGCAACTGTGAACTCTGTATGCGTGTTGTTTGATGAAGAAAGGGTTTGTGTAACTGCATTTTTCACTACATTTGAACAGCCATTGACTTCACTCCTGTCAGACACACGGTTGGCTGGTGTCCCGTTGTGTCCACGTCACACAAGTTGCGTTCAACTTCCCTGTGAGAACTGATGAAAGAAGCCAGGGAGTGAGATCACCAGAGCGATGCGGTATGACTGCACAAAGAGTCGAATGACAGCAGACGTGACGTGGGATGAGCCAGGTGTGCTTCTGACAGCATGAAGGCTGCTCGCCTTCAGGTCGGACACTCGGAGAGGTCTGCATGAACACTTCTTTTCTTCATCCAAAAATATGCAGCCAGCAGAGAGCGATCGGTACAGACCAAAACACAGCAGTGATGGGTTGCACTCCGCTAACAGTGAGGGTTGGTTTCCAACTCCCTTTTTCTTTTTTTGTGAGCAGTTGCATTCCCTTTAGCCATCATCAGCTGTGTCCTTTGTAACAGAATAAATATGTTATTGTTTTCAAGGTTTTTTTTGGGAGTATTTCGTCCACATTACCAGCAGACTGCAGCAACTTTCACAGTTAGAAATGATTGAAATACGTGTAGGCTGTTGATGTTTACAAAAGTTCTGAAGGAACAAAATAATAAGCTTAATATTTACTTTCTGTTCCCATTTGATACCACTAATCAACCACAGTGTAAACCGAGGTGCTGGCTGGACGTAGACCTCGGAGCAACGTCACACTCAGACCGGTATTTGTCTTTGAGTAGTTGCAGTCTCACTGCTCTCAAGGCTAATAACGTAAACAATCAGTGTGGTACACGCACAGAAAATCCTGTCCACAAGATGTTTGAACTGGTATGTCCACAGCATGTGGTGAAAAGCAGCTTTTATGACACACACGATCTTATTTGGGTGACACGTGCCCACAGCAGTTGTGATCCTCCCACAGTGAACACTGACTGGACCTTGTTCATCCTAAATAAGTGTGAAAGTAGAGATGTCCTGATCTGAATGCTGGGTTCCAGTTATTCATGATTCAGGCTCGAAACGGCCGACAAACGACTTGCTCTAGCAGCTGCAGCAAAGCTGTGGTGAAATGTCAGCGGTGTCAAAGTGTTTCTAAACAGAAAGGAAAAACATTCAGCAGTACAGGGGCTGAACAGGCTCTCTTGACGAAGTCATGCCTTGTGTTTATCTGCTGGTCTTTGCTTTTGCCTGCAGGACTTCCTGAGTGCAGCTTCATCAGTGTGTCTCTCATAATCTGACTTTCTCAAAGTGTGACACGAGGACCACTTGTAGTTCTTCGGATCCCAATGGTGATGTGTGACGGATACACTGTATTAAATATAGATTAATTGAATTAAATAAATTGGGATTGAAACATGTGATGCCGTGTGGTTCTAAGAAGTTCATGTAAGAAACTCCTGCCTCATTATTGAACTGTGCAGAGACGTGGCTGAAACTCAAGACGAGTGCACCGCTGGGTCAGAATCAGTCATCATGGTGGTGAACAAAGTTTTTCACAACCACAATATTTGAGCTGCACATGGCACCTTTACCAAGTGTGGTCAGTGAGTGGGGCCCTTAATGCCCAGCACAGCACTCTAACAACAGGACTGACCATGAAGAACCCAGAGAGGAGACGCCCGTCCTCGTGGAGCCGTCTGCATCAGGAGGCGACCACCAACTCCCACTCGATGGAGGGAGTCACCACGAACCCCCCCCCCCCACCCCCAATGCAGAGGGCAGTGGAGGTGAAGAAAGAACAATCATGGATATATCAAAAAATGACACATGGAAATGAATGCATCCTAAAAATCTGAGACTGCTGGGAGATCTTAGGGCACTTTCACATTAATGTCAGTGTTTAGCGTGAGATAGTTTAGATCTCGAGTTAAGGGTGTCATAATGCAATGGTGTTAAAGCAAAATTTTAACCAAATCATGCAAAATGTAAAAACAGCAAGTTGAACAACAGATATTCATCAAATGTTTTGTTCTAAGTTGGTGACGAGTCAAAAATCTAGTCATTTTATTTGCAGCCCTACAAGAAATACAACCACACAAGGAGGTTTTACCTTTCAATAGTTTGCAGAGTGAAGACAGACGGCGTTAATGAGCAGAGCACTCTGCTTGAGTTTCATGCATATTTCCTGTTTGATGTTGTTCTGGCAGCTCAAATCTCTTCATCGTAGAAATGACTTCTTTATTTTACCACTTTAATTATTTTGGTGTATGTGCGTCTTTCTTTTTGATAAATGTATTCAATAGTTTTGCTGATTAAAACTATTTAGTTTTGTATTTTTTTCACCAAGTAATCAGGGATAATTCAGCCATAACCTGTGACCTGCTGTCTGTTTTTTTTTCCTAAAAATTCCCGAAAGAAAAATTCTTTATGTTTTTCCCCTTATTGACCAATAAATCATAGAAAGAATCATCAAAATAATCAATTATTTGAATAATGGTTAGTTGCAGTCCCTCTGATCAAACATTTGAGAATAAGAGCCTATGAGTGTCTGACTTGTCATTAAATGATCCTGTATCAGAGAGCTAAATAGCATCAGAGCCCATATGACACCTTCCTTCAGTTTGAGAGGAGACTTCACTTCACGTGAGGCAAGACTCAAACCATCACAACAAGAAGCCGTCTCACTTATGGTGCTCTGTGTCTCATTACATCTGTTTGAGGCCTTTAACACCTGCAGAGTTACCAGACACATGCACGGGTGGATGCCAGGTTCCTTTTCAGGCCCATTTTGTTTTGGAGCCTTATTTCCTTCGGATAAAAACTTTGTCCTTTTGAAATTTGAACAGAGTATTCATTCTGAATCGAATCACGATGAAAGCTTGTAATACCAGGCTACAGCATCTGAGCCCAGGCTGCCATCGCTTGAAAACGTCACTTCGATGGCTAACTTAGATCACATTCACAAATGTGCTCAGACGTTAATTTGTTGGCATTCAACTCACAGTTACCATCTGTAAGAGTGCAGGGCTGCTCACAGAACATGATGAAACAGCCTGTCTCCACATGAATTGTCCAGACTAACAATCATGGGTGGTGGTCTCTCTCTCTGCCTCTTGCCACTCCTTGTCCCACTGAGCCTCTGACCATGGCAATGCCACTTACCAACAGTGGTGAACACGGTGCAGCAGAAGAACATGGAGCCCAGGAAGCTCCATCTGTCGGGCCTCTGGAACCAAATGGACTTGAACTCCAGCATCTTCCTCTCCACTTCTCCCACTATCTGTTTGTTGGTCAAGGAGCTGTTGCCTGCACACACCGAGGTGACACTTCAACACCCTACTCATGACACCGAGCTCGAGAGAAACAGTCCGGGAGGGGGGACACTTACTTGTGAGGTTCTGTACGGTGTCTACAAGTTGTCCCAGGAACCTGCGGTAGTCGTCCTGGACAGGAGAGGGGCCCCGACCCTCGATGTGCTTGAAGACGAGCGCCCCGAGCGCCGCGTACGCGACCAGCGACAGGGACAGCGAGAGATGAGGGAACAGCTTCCAAAGCCGCCCGGCGCACTTCTTCCTCTCATTTTTAGCGCTCAGTCGCTTTTTCAGTGCCACAGACATCTTTCCTTGCCCGTCCGTCTCCTCCTCGTCGCGCAACTCCTGCAGCCCGTGGGGAGGAGGCTCCGCGTCCCTGCGTGGAGCTGGATGCGCCTGCGGAGTGCCTGGAGCCTGCCGCGGCAGTAAACAGCCCACACCATCCATCCGGAGAGCCTCCGGGGAGCTGGCTCATTATTGACTCCACCGGCTATTACTCCTCTCAGCGGCTGCCTGAGGTCACAGAAAGCTCGACAGACGCTCCAACAGCCTTTTCAAACATGCTCACCACAACACCACAAATCCAGCCAGAACAGAACTGTGAATATCTTTCTACTTAAGTCAGAACAGAGGGAGTGTTTTTTTTTTCTTGAAAGGCAAAGCACGTTTTATCGTCAACATGTTGAATTTTGGGGCAACCCAATTCATTGTGAAGCTTTTTTCCAATATGTTTGGGCACCCACTGGGTTCCAGAGAACCTTTAGCCATCACAGTGGGCTTGCTGGTGCTCCTAGAGTGGAGTTTTGATGGTCGGACCTCATTCATTGACGACATGAATAGCTTGCTTCTTGCTTCTTCTATTGACTGGTCAGTGTGAAAAAAAAGAATGAGCTGCTGAGTTGCATTAGCTCCAGCTGGTCAGAGGTAAATTCATCAATGGTGACATGACTTTTTTTTCTTTTCTTTTTTTTTAAAACAATTTTATGTTGGCCCCTTGTGGGCAACTCCCTCTGAGCCTTGTGGGAGTTTGGGCCTCCATCCGTTGATGGACAGGTTCAATGTTGAACTGACTTCAGTTGAGGTGCCCTGATAGTGTTCCCACAGATATGCTGGGCTTCCAGTCTATCAGGGAGCAGGTAGGGTGGCTGCAAATGCTGCATGTTACCATCTGACCCATTTGGCAGGAGACACCTGGACTTTGGTGATTGCGTTGGGTGCTTTAATTGGAACTTTTGCTTCGTTTGTGCTAACTGCTTCTTCTTCCCTATTACAAAAATGCTTTACATTTAATTAACTCAATAAACTGCATGCCTTGCCCCTGACCTATATACTACAAACATTAACCACAAAAAATTCGAAGAGTGGTTTGGAAACTTAAACTAAAACCAGCTGAAGAAACCCAAGAGTAGGGAGGATGACTGGAAATTTACATTATTATTTATATGATTATAATTCAGATTATTTAGAATGACTGAAAAAGGTTTTTTATGAGACATCCTGGGTTATTTTCAAATTTCACAAGCTAGCTTTAATTAGCTTTAAGCTTTAAACAACAGCCAACAAGGAGAAAAACAGATGGTAAATGAGGAGCACTGATGTATTCCATACTTCATTTTAATAGTTGTACTGAAGTGAACCTTTTTTGGTTCATCAATACAACTTTGTTTCTTGAAGCTTGCTTTCATAGCTGCAGTCTTAGGATATCGGGTCAGGTCTGCAGTGTGTTCTATTTTGGGAGTTGACGGTTCATCGTAATAATGGCCGTAAATGGCAAAAGATTAAAGCTTGAGGGAGATCCAGGGAATGTTAGCCTCGCTGTAAAAAATACACCTCTTAAACTGTTCTTATGTCTGTTCAACATCAGTGGAATAAACTTTGTCCCAGTGTCCAGCCTAACATCAACACCCATTTGAGTCATGATGTGTAATCCACCAGCTCCACAGGTCTCATGTTGTCTCACCGAGCATACACAGTGTTTAAATAACAATGAGTGCTCATAGTGTTTCACTCTGTTGGCCATAGAGCAAACATCCTCACAAAGAAAAAGGGGCAGTTGCAATATCAGGATTTAACACTTTCATAATGATGAAAGGGCATTTGACCAAAAAATGTTGCTGTAATCCTGGATGTTTACGAATTAAGGATACAATTTCTCAAGCTCATCTTCACTTGTTTGATAGCGTGTTTAGAGAGATGATTTACTGGAGCTGGGTCTCAAGATGGCTGCTGCTGGGCCTGGTGACAGTTACCATTGGGCCTGTGCACACCTGCTTCAGCTGCAAGCATTTAGGCTGCAGTCGAACGAAATACTTGTCTCTTATGTCTCTTTTTGTGAGGCCTCTATCATTCCTCGGAAGAAAATTTCCTTCTTCCAAAATAACAAGCCGTGGGTGACAAAAGCTGTCAAGAATATAATTAACCAAAAAACATTCTTACAGGGTGACACTGTACAGCAGACAACCCCTGACCCTGATGGCGTTGGAGGTTGTGTTCTTAAAAATTGAGCTGTTTAATTGGCAGATAGATTTAGTTTTATCTTTTTAACATTCCTCCAGCTCCACAGGGTGCATTCTCTCTGGAAAGAATTCATTATTGCCCCTTTACCAAAGTCTGCATCTCCCAAATCCTCAAATGACTTCAGACTCATTGCATTAACTTTACTGGTCATGAAGCCATTTGAGAAAATTGTTAAAGAGTCCATTTCTGACCTGTGTCCAGGATAAGCTGGACCCACGACTTTTTTGCTTACAGGTCAGGCAGAGAAATGGAATAGGAGTTTGCCAGGGTAGCCACCCTGCTAAACTTGGTTTTAACTCACCTTGAGGGAGCCGGTTCCTTGGCTCATCTTTTATTTATTGACTTTTTGTCTGCTTTTAATTGCATTCAGCCACACATTTTAGTGGGAAGACTATGAGACTCTTATAACGTTGATCCTGGTCTTATCGTCTGGCTGATTGACTTTTTAACAGGGAGGCCATAATGGGTGAGAGTAATTTGTGTCCTGTCAGACACGCTCATCTTCTCCATTGGATCACCTCAGGGTTGTGTCCTCTCACCTTTACTTTTCGTTTTATATACAAATGAGTGCTGCAGCCAACATGCAGAGCGTCATATTGTTAAGTTTGCTGATGACTCAGTTATTGTGTCCTTGCTGAGTGGTCACACCCCTGATCATGGACCAGTGGTGAAGGAATTCACTGATTGGTGCAAAGCTTCCTTCTTGCACGTCAACATGTTAAAAACTAAAGAAATGTTGACTGACTTTCGAAGGAATCCCTCGAAAATTTCTCCCTCCAGGATTGATGATAAAGCAGTGGAGCAGGGCTGCAGGTTCAAGTATCTTGGTGTCCACCCTAATGATAAACTGTCTTTTGCTGTTCATGTAAGATACTGTGTGCAAGAAGGCTCACCAGCATATTTATTTTCAGGAAGCTGCGGAGTTTTAATGTCAACAGTTCTTTTCATGCGAATGTTTTTTTTCTTATTTTATTGAGTCTCTCTTAATCTTTTCTTTGATTTGCTGGTTTGGCTCCCTCACCTTTAAAAACAAAAACAGGCTGCAGGGCGTTGTTAGACTGTGTGAAAAAATAGCAGGTACTAACCTGAATAACTTGGCAGCCCTACATCAAACCAGGTTATTAACCAAGGCCCGTTTAATCACCAATGACCAGACCCATCCCATGGCCCACTGGTTCCAATTACTTCTGCTGGGGCACAGGTATGAACCGCCAAAGTGCAGGACCAACAGGTATAAATTCTCTTTCATCCTTGCTGCTATTTCCCTGTTTAATAAGTGATCAGTCTTGTATCTTCTCTGTTGTGTATTGTTGTTGCCTGTGTGACTGACTGTCTCATTGCTGGCTGCACAAAAATTTCCCCATGGGAATATTAAAGATTTCTTGAATGCTTGAACTCTTGAAGAGAAATCAGAAAAAGCTCAAATGTGGACAAGTTTCAAAGGCGAAGAAAAGAGGTCTGTGACGAGGTCAAGACATGGGATTACGACAATTCACCAATCAGAGAAATGCAGGACATGCACCCAAAGATGCAGGAGGCAAACCCTTTCATTCACCGGGGGGAACTCCAACACATGCCAGCTGAGCTGGAGGGCTATGAGCAAGCCCTCTTCAGCCTACTTTGTTTGTATTCCATCATTGTGGATGAACATGCTTGCATGCACGAAGCTTTTGACACATGAGCCCTTTTTTTCCAATTAAAAGTGATTTAATAAGCTAATAAGTGCTCTCAGTGTTTGTGTTTACTATTTGAATTATTATAGTGCCATTTGCTTCCAACACTGGAAAAGAGTAAAAGTTAATCATAGAGAGGAGGACTTACTCAGTCTCTATTTACATTGTGTTGCAAGGGAAAGTTGTAATTCAACAGTAACTATTGTAATGTAACTCAGCTAAGTTACTCGAGATTTGAATCACAAGACACTACTGTCTCTGCATGTACATTTGTTCCTTTTTAACCTTATTTATTGAAGGTTTCAGGAATAATAAAGCTCGCCATCAAAGGTTTAACAATAAAGGGGCTAATCCTTACAAGAACAGTATCCACACATCAGCTGGTCACACACCCCATTCAAATACACAAGCATTAAAATTTGACATTATTAAACTGAACCTAAACTTTCCCCACACTGTAAAAAAAAAAGTCTGACCTGAGCACAATTTTTGGCCAATGGCACACAGGTCACAAGGCTGCTTTCTCCCAGCACCACCATCTGAGGTGATTCAACTCCCTCAAAACAGACTTCCCCTTTTACCGCCAATTCATGTATAAAGGATACATGGGTTTAACAATTTTCACAGTGAAGAGTGTACAGACAAATGGAATCTATCCACTGTGTTCAACATTACACTGTGTGTTTAAAAATAATGCAATTATGACTTGAGACAAGGCTGTGAAAACCATGTGTGGCACAAGGTTTTGTTTTTTGGTAACTGCTGCATTTCAGTAACAAACACTTCATTCCAGCTCATTTTTAACTTGATCTTTGATCACCATTGGCACATGAATTGTTCGAAAGGGAACTTCGGAGACCACCTGCCCAATGACGACGGCCACCAGAGCCACTGCTCCCCATTGGCTTGTTTCCAACACTTCCTGACAATGGGGACAACATGTGAGTGTAATTTTCCAAAAGAAAAAAGGTGTGTACATGGGTGATTGTTTATAGTTTCTTATTCTCACAAACAGTGTTGGATGGTCTATACTGATGCACTGAGGACCAACTTTAATCCACCAGTAGTTTTTCTACCCAATTTCATCCCAGAAGTAATTTATTGAAGATATTTTTGGTACTCTTTCCACCTCTGCCTCTGGAAAAAAGATACCAGGCTATGAGCGTGACAACACTTGTGATCAAGACAGATTAATTTGGAAACATATTTAAGCTTAATAAGCTCCATCGTTAGCTTTATCAAAAGGGAGAGGGCAGGCCCAAGGTCAACAATTACTAAGAAACAAGGCTGGAACGACTGGCAGAATATGGGAAAGGAAAACAGTCTGGTAGCGGGACAGAACTGAAGCCCAACGCATACAAGCAGCACCAGGGGGGAGACGATCACAAAACAGGTGAAGCATATGAGGGCGGGAAGACACAGCCACACATGGGGAGGAGATGAAGGAGCTTAAAAACGAGAAACAAAATAAATCAGGAAACAGACAAGACAGAACTGTGACAGCCAGGATTGCAGAAATTTACCAAAGCAGAATGAAACAGCGTGTACAGCAGGAGTAAACTGACCATCTCACAGGAATTTACACAAATAACCAACAGCATTCAAAATATACAAGTTGACCTGTCAAGACGTAAAGTTCTCCAGAATACACTCATGGCATGTGGGAGGTGTCAGAACACGCAATAAATCAGTTTCATTGCACATTATCTCTGTACAATAATCAGCCTAATGATTGACATTTATTTCTCTCCAAATACCAACAATAGTCCAGATTGGGATAAGTTAGTGCGGGCACTGTGTCGTAAAAACTACGAGTGGAGTAAATGTAATGCCTCCTTCAGTCAGATTTTACCTATCCTGATTAAAAAAAACTGAAAATGCTCAAAAGTTTTGAACTAAATAAAACATGAATGTACTCAAAGCAGCATTGAACTGGCAGTAAAGAATTCCTTTATTATATACAGTCTAAAAGTCTTTGTTCATTCACACTTATGATAAGTTTAAACAACTTTTTCTCACCTCCTGCAGTTAGGGGCCATGTTTAATATGTAATATATTTTTTGCATGCACGGCTAGTTCTTATGCCAGCTTTACCCTGCTAGTAATGAAAGTCGCATCAGGAAAAGAAACAACAAAAAGAGACACCCTGATAAAAGAGAAGCAAAGAACACATTTTCAGATGGATCATACCTGGAAACTTCAGTCAAGCCTCACCTCCAGTCTCCCAATGTTCAAACAGGATGCAGAATGTCACACCGAACAGAGACAACAGTAAGCTGGACCACCTGAGGTAATCTGATTCAATGGTCAATAAACAATTACAATCAATCAACAAGCCTCCATCGGGAGAAATGTGAGTTGATGGACTGGTGAGGCCAGCCTGGCTTTCTGAAAGACTGCTTTGAGTGGTCAGGCCAGGAAGTGCTGTGTCGTCCACTTTTTTACAAACGGCATCACTGATTACATTACCTTCTGCGTGGAGAACACTTTGCCTACCAGGAAGTTTCTCTTGCATCGATAATCAACCATGGGTCACTTCTGCTCTGAAAGCACTGCTCAACCACAAGCACAAGCATGCTTTTAATCCTTGTTCACTTGACAGCCCCAGGACAACGACGGCAGTCGTCAGTTTCACCGGCTGCTGGTCGCACTGTGGTGATGCCACCAACCCGCTGCTTATCCAATCCAGCAGACTGACAAGGTCCGCACTGAAGTTCTGAACTACAATTTGCCACAACCATGTTACCACAACATCAGTGTGGATTGGGACACATCATGTCAAATTTGATCACTTCTAAACAGCAGTACAGACATGAGAGCTATAAGACCGGCACTGGCCTGTGTGGATTACATTGCACCATAATCCACACAGGGCAGAGACATTTGATTTTCCCTCATTTTGCGAGATTGTTGTTTAATTTTGGCGGGAATTTATCATATGACGAGAGAAAGGCCTTGACATGCATCAAGAGAAACTCATAGACAGATGTACGAGGAGAGTGCAATCATTTTTCAAAATAAAACATTGTTTAGACTCAGATAATCAAAGAAGACAGCAGTGTCTTGGGCCAGACTGCTAGAAGTTGTTCGAGATGATAAACTTTCATGGAAAATACATATAAATGGTTTGTAATCAAAATGAGAAGAGTCTTTTATTAAAAGATGCAGAGCAACCTTGACCAGTGCCCAGTGATCTGATCAAATGTCACAGTAGATCCATACACTTCAGAGTGCCAAGAGCAGCTTGCATTATAATGATTGTTTCTGAAATGCATAGAATTCCCAGCCGGTTAATAGTGTTGCAGCAATGTTACGATTCATGTTCTGACCCTTCTTGTTCTGTTGCCTTCCTCAAATGGCGACCTTCACCCCTGGATGAGCACTTCCAAGTACTCAGGCCATCCATCTCAACTGAAAGTAAGGTGACTTGATGATGGAACTTCTACACATTTGCTGCTGATGCACTGCAGCAACCTCCTGACAGTCTACACAGTGAGAAATGAATGCTGCAATGTTTGCTGCATTTGTACTAATGACCTTTTTCAATGTTCTTTTGGAATGGGTTGAAGTTTTGTTTTTTTTATATCATAAACACTGTATTCCTTTCAATTAGGTGATTTGTCAAAAATGAAAAAAATGACTACCATATAAAAATATACATTCTGTCTTGATGAAATCAAGACTGTTTTATGTAATGATGTCACAGGACTAAATTAAATGAAAATGAATATGAAAGTTTCCAGTGTGTCATTTCTTTAGACTCATTATAGTTTGCATTTTTCAAACCAGAAATCATCTCTTGAATGATAAAATATTTTTCAATGACATCCTAAGAAATGTCACACATACTGCCCCACTCTTACAAGGCATCCATAAACCTGGGCTATTAGACCTAACTTTGACCATTCATCCACAAAACCAGCTTTTACAGGCCTCCACTGAGCTCACTGAAGTTCTTCCAGCAGCCACTTGGAGGCACTCGAGGCTCAGTAGTTACACGTCAGCTGGTGGCGAAATTGTACAGACTGTCTGGCAACTTGAAGCCTCCGTATCTTAACAAATTCGTGTGTAATGGCCTCCGGCACCGCCACCCAGGCTTCTTATGCAAATGAGTGACTGGCAAGCATTGGCTGTGATGAGCTGGCGTTTCGATTATGGACCACAACAATAGGAAATCAGCGCATGGTTCCAGGTAAACAGGACGGACGCTCGGCCTCAGCAGAGGCCAGCTGGACAGAGTGGGGAGCAAAGTTTTGACCTGGGAAGGCCCTTCCAGGTTTACGCTCAGATTTTAGTCTCATGTGTGTGATGCTGCGTTTAGGGACCCTTTAAACTTGATGCCGCCTTGTTGACACATATGTGGGGGTCTCCCTGTTTCTATAGTTACCACTGACTCAGACATCATGTTGTCACCGCTGCTTGATATTTTAGCTAATTTCAACATTGGTTTTCATTTGAAATAACATGTTCATTTAATAAATAAATTAATAAATTAATGAATAAATAATAAATAACCAATGCAATCAACCCAACGTAAAATGACGCATATGTTTGGAGCTTGTGAAATAAACGGATCGTTGTATTTTTGGGGGGGTTAAATCCAGTTGGGGCTCACCATCAGCTCCTCTGTGCACTTGCTGTCTGCTTCTAAATGCTAAATCAACTATACTTCGCTGTGGATTCACAGCTTCCATAACGGTACTGATGTGATGGTGATAAACGTTGCTCAGAGAATGCCTTTCTTCCATCTGTATAAACCGTGTCACATCGTTCCCATTGACCAACATCCAGAATCAGTGCTGAACCCGGTGGTCACGTAACATAATTGGGTAAACATCCTCATGTACCCTTCTCTGTTCTTTGCACAAACAATAACGGAAACTTAACCCATGAACATGGAGCCTAAACTCGTTCTAATGGCCACCCGATTTACCCAATAAAGGAGATACATATAGGCTAAATATAAGGTCGCAATATAGCAAAGAAAATAAATGATATTATAATAAAATTAATAAATTGTCCAAAGAAGTTGAGCTAATTTTTTTTTTGGGAAAATCCTGAAATAGGATTCTTCTCAATTTTAATGACAAAACGATGTTCCTCTAATTGAAGAACGACTGAAGAAATACTGTTGAAGCAGTAATTGTATTGTGCTGTTTTGAACAACTCTCTAATTGTGCTGCACATGCTGAAGATTATTGGCTCCAAACAAAACGTGCACTGCATTGTTGTCTGCTAGGAGAAATTAAGTTTAATTAATCAAAAGCACATGAGTGTGAAAACAGGTCTGTTTGCCGAAGGGAGGCCTGCACACAGCCAAAAGCGCTGCAGCAGGTGCTGCGTGGTGACTGCTGGAGAACACTCTCAAATGATCGCTGCAACTGCTCATGAAACATAACACTTGATTAGTTTGATTTTCCTTCTTATTCTCTCACTCACTCTCGCTAGTCTCCCACATCACTTATTCTGTTTAGGTTGACGGTGGGTGCTGGATCCCATCCCAGCTGGCATCGGGGGAAGGCAGGCTGCACCCTGTGACGGAGAGGTCGTCGCTCCACCACAGGGGGAAACACACACACACACACACACACACACACACACACACACACACACACACACACACACACACACACTATAGACAATTGAATCCTCCAGCAAAGAAAGAAAGCCTTCAGTGAATAAGCTCATCTCTGAGTCTTCGCTTCCTTGGTCATTGGAGTTGCAGCACATTAAATGCAAGGGAAAGTTTCTTGGTTTTTCAGGTGAAATGCAGCCGCTTAAGAGTCTACGCACACCTTGGACTGGTAATTAGGAACTCTAACATGGTTATTAGCTACAGAACCCCTTAGATCAGGAGACAGTTATTTGGATCATCAGATCGACCACCTTTGTGAAGGGAAAGAACATGAGCTCCCATCTAAACTTTTTGGGATCATGCATAAGTGCAAAATCTTAATGAGAAATATGTGTCAAGAGGTACTTAGACATGAAACACACAAAAGGTTTATCACATCTGTAAAAATATGTGTTTTTGTTTTTTTTTTTAATGCTGAAAGTTAATGAAGCTCCAAGGTCATCTGTTATATAGCAGAAGTGAAATGAAATGGATGTTTTGATTAGAGGATACATCAGCCAACTGAAGAACTTTCTTTTGTTTCCGACACATGAGAATGAGGGAGACCGTGTGCTTTTAGATAAATGCCTGGCAGGCTTAAGGGGAAATCACTACCACCTACATTTAAGAGCCCAAATAATATCCAAGCTGTGACTGTGACTGGCTTCACCTTTTTCTTCAAGCAGGCTGTGGATTTTTTTTAATCTCCTTGTCAGAATGTGTTTTTTTTTTTCTTTTCATTTTCATCTTTGACGTCAGCTGCCCGACAGATAAAGGTAGCTCTTGAAAGTCCAGGTGATTGATCAAAGCAATAATGCAGAATACTTGTTGGAGCAACAGCTGCAGTTGAGGAAGACAAAAGTAGGAGAAATTAAGGGCAACATTTTTCTCATACCGCATTTATTCATCTGAGGTGCTCATTGTTGCCTGTGTGCGACTGCTCGGTTTTGTTTGGCGACAGTGCGCTGCTGTAAACCTTTATTGATTGGGCGGCTTTCATGTTGATCGACAGTGAGAGAGTGATTGACTGCAACTGCGACTGGTTGAATGAGGGTGAAAATGCGATTGTGTTTCAAAGCACTTGCGCGTCTCCTTTGCTGTTTTAATTGATGTGTCGCCTATTTTCCGCGAAGCAATGCTGCAGCATCGTTATTTGGATGAAAAGTATCTGGATCTCTTCATGTTGCTAACAAATAAACTCCGTGAAGAGCCTGGCGTGCCATCCCAGACGTTTGAATAAGTTTCCCCGGGGCTTTGTTTGAAGCACGCGATCATTGGGTTGCTGCCTCTCATTGTATGGGGCCCATCCTTTTTCTGCAGCTTTGCAGTGCAGCTGTGTCGGCTGGAGTCACACCACACCTCCCCATGAGCGCGGTGCAGTGGCGGCTCACTGTCGGCCTCAGCGTAGCCAAGGCAGCACACCGGGTTTCATGGTTCGGCAGACATGCAGACATGTCTGAAGAAAAAATAACTGCAGAAAGATTTTATCCAATCATGTGTGATTGCAGGCCACACTGTCCAGAGACCCGGACACAAGGTGTGTTTTCTCTGTGATTGAAGTTGTTTTTCACTCATTGTTGTCACTTTTAGCGTTCCTTGTCTCTTCACTTTGGAGCATTGAAGTCCCATCCTGACCTACTCCAGGTAAATATAAAAATTCATGCATCAGGTCCTGCAGTTTTTTAATGTTTTGAACCAGATGACTACAGTTCCTCTGACTATATACAGGATGTCAAACCATTCAAATAGTTTGGAAGAGTGAAATAAAAAATCCTCACACACACACATTGGTTGTGTCAATATTGATAATAACGGGCATTAAAATGATTGTCTGTCCTTTACTGATGTGTTTGAGCTGCAGGTCAGGTGCAGATAAATACCCCACTTCTTGGTAATATAAAAAAAAGCATTTAGGAAGACAAAGGTGTGTTTTTGCCTTCAGGTTGGTTGTTGGACTGAATGGTCACTGATTCTTTTGTTCACTGGCTGATTATAATGTGATGAATTAACGGGTTGATTGGTAGCTATAGCTACACTTGGACAGAGACATTTTTACCTGCACATACAATCTATCGTCTTCAGTGACAACACAATTATCTTACATTATAGTTGGTGACTGTTTGTGTAGGATTTTTTGCTGTTTTGTAACTGCTGGTTGTGTGTTGTCTTCACAGTTTCCCCCCCCTTATGGAATCACAAAACAAGAATTTTCAAGATGGTTGTCGATCTTTATTCACTGTCAACTGTTAAAAATTGACGCACACACCAAGTATCTAAATGTTTTTATTCTTCTATTTTTCAGTGAATTGACCATCCCAGAATCGTCGTTTCCTAGAAACCGGTGAAGGAGACCAAGAATTTAATTGATATCCAGCCAGACATGGAACTGGAGGGGCCCAGCAGCGCTGCATTGGTTTAGATGAAGGTCGTGGTTCAACAGCTGTGTGCTACTTAACTGCTGCAGCTCACAGCAGGAATACTCGGCCGTATTCCTTCATCGTTTGGTACATTCAAGATGAGGTTAAACAGAGCGAAGAAGCGCTTCGGGCAGGCCTGCCACATTTCCAAACACTGCCCAGAAGACTTGGTCTGAGAGGGAAAAAAAACAAGAATAAAAAAACTCAGAAAAATCCATCTGTGCTCTGACAAATGGTCGGCTGAGCGATGAGAGGAGGAGAAAAAAAAAGAGAGAAAAAAGGATTTATTTTCAAAGCTTTTTTGATGCCTCCATTGTTCCCCTGTGCTTTAGTCTCGTTGCACACTATGACTGCCACTGGGGACGTAACTGTTGCAGAGATACAAAGGAACTGCTCAAATTACACCTGTGGCAATTACTACAGCAAGGCCCGCTATCTGCAGGACAAAAGAGTGTTATCTAAAACTACTCACAGACAATGTACAGGGGGAAAAAAATCAATTACTGCGACACCTTTGTTACAGGTTTTAGGCTGTCTGGTATGTCAACAGCAGATTAGCACAACAGCCCCACCATATTTTTTCTTTGAAATCACAAAACTACACAGATTGTTATTACAAATGACCTCTGAGCACATTTGTTGTGTTTAAAAAAAAAGAAGAAAAAAAGGTTCAAATTCTGAACTATAATGTAATATGTAGGAGAGCCAGCTTGTGTTCCTGCCTTGCAGCTGAAGTCCTGCCCTGCAACCCTTCCACTGACATTGACGCAGTAAGCGAAGGATACGCTTGTGGAGAGTGAAGCATCTATATATCTATAGCATCTATAAAGACCTGTTGAGAAAAATGAAAAAAAAAGAAAGACTAAGTAAAAAACTTTGAATGAGCTCATCCACTCACTAAAATATATTGATGAGCAGCAAAGGAGGTTTGGCAGAGGCAGCCAATGAAGAACGGAAGCAGCAGGCTTGTTCATCAAGTGTCCTCATTGGTTTTATGCTTCACAGTAGCACAATTATTTTTGCAAGAAGGGCATAAAAACCTACTATGAAACACAGGGAGAGGAATTTACTGTCGGTGTAAACACGCTCACGCAAACACAATGGTTTTGATGGTATTATCTCTAAAAACAAGGTGCTGATTATGATGATGCTGATGATGATGCTGTTTTAAGAAAAAATAATTAGAAGGTAAAATTTGGTGCCCAACAACATCCTCCATTTTTGGAGAGAAGCTAAGGAAGTGACAGCTCTGCTTTAGTTTATTTTTGATCCAAACGGAAAATGGATCCATGCACACATCCCTGAACACAGCAGATAGCATTGCAGCTAATCTTTCTGCACGTCTTGACATTGTTTCTACCTTGAAAGCCTATTTCCATAATTAGTTTGGGTTTTTCAGAGTAATTAAAAAACAATGTGGAACAAACTTTATTCGGTTTGACACATCCTTTTATTCCCCATCACAGACATCATCATGTACCTGTTAAATGCAACCTCTACCTATTCCCAATTAATTTCACTTGCGATGGCTTTGTGTGACACGTCAGCTGAGAAGATTATCCGGACAGGCTCAGTGCCCATTATCAACGGAGCTGTCACTAGGCTGAGAGCGAGGGGCTTTAACCCAGCTCAGCAGCTCACATAACAATCTGTCACAATTAATATTAGCATAGATGTCAAAACTGCTCAAAGCCGACTCAAAATGTGTAAACTTCAACAGCTCAGATGGAGCCTAATTGGTAGCAAAGTTTGTTTTCACAACACCATCAGTGTTCACAAGCACTCAGTGTCTATAAGGGTCCAAGGATTCTGAAGCAAAGAGGGTAAAAAAACAGGATAAAAAATTCCACACTCGCAGTGAAAACAGCGCTCGACGATTTCTGAGCTCAGCTGCGAGTGTAGCCCTCCACCATAGATGGAAGCAAGCTCTTTATTTAGAGGGTTCAAGAACAGCTTGCTCTCTTACTGTGAAACATAATCACCACATTTGTAAACGTAAAGCAGGGCTTTGAATGTAACCATTCATCTTGAGTTACCATGTTGTCGTTCAGACATCAAGGCTCTCCAAGGCCTGCACTCTCCACAGAAACCTACCTTGTATTAGACAACCAAAAAGGCTTTGCCACAAAGTGCCAAGTAGCCCTGGGTCCTAATAACAAGACCGCTAAAAGCCAACTTACAGCAATTTTAGCAGGCATTAATAGTGTGATAAGCAAAAGGTTGTTTCTGCGGTTTGCTCACTGTGTTAACTGGCTATATGTGCAGCAGCCCTTACAAGCAGCGCAGGCCTTACAAACACACCTGCATCTCAACAAAAAACCCAAAACATTGCCTCTCCATAAATAACATCAAATCTTTCTCCCGCATTCGGTCTGCCAATCCCAGCAAGGATTTGCTTTCATTTTCTGGGACACCAGGACACACTGAGTTTGCCCACACGCTAACTTCAACCTGCTAACTTCCACATTCTAACTTCCAGGCATGAAAGTCTGTGAGGCAGTGTCGTAAAGCATCAGCAGTACCACTGACTGTTCTGTCGAAATGGTGGCTGTCATGGTGAGGAAAATTCTACTCCTGAGCATATGTAAATGCACATGCTTGTGTGTGTGTGTGTGTGTGTGTGTGTGT
>JAUESE010000018.1:17800247-17810276 GCA_032274725.1 Malacoctenus triangulatus | reverse complement strand
AGTCAATGTGGCAGCTGTTCAGCCTGTGCCAGCGGCTATACTGTCCACAGCTTAAAGCCCCTGACAAAGTGAGGATCATTTGTGACCTTTGTGGTATAAGCCACCCAGCACTTTAAGCACTGCCTCTGGTGGTCTGGAAGGATGAAATAGAACAACAGTTACTTCTGTAACTATCGTTGTATGAACCCTAAATTACTACCAGAGCTTCCTGTCACTCGTGTCACTGAATCCTCGTGTCATCACGGGAAGATATAGACATTTCAGTTATTTCATGTCAGTATTTTTTTTTTTAAGGTTTTCAACTGTCAGGTTGATTGAAGCATTTTGTTTTGTTGTGTTTAAATTATGGCTGGGTAACAATTAAAAATTTCAATCAAAATTAATCACATCATTTTCCTGATTAACCACAATTAATTGCATTGTATACGCAAAATCCAATAATGAATTCAAAAGTAGTGTATAGTGCACTTTTATTGGAATATTCCACCCATGTGAACAAAAGCACCAAAACATTTGTGGTGCAAACACTATTAAAATCAGCACTTGTTAAACAGTAACAGTTAAATGGCTTATTCAGTGAAAATCTACTTTAAAAATGTAAATACAAATTTCTAGCCTCTTGCCTCTGCCACAGCATTTATGTTGTTCTGATCGTTATAAAAAATAAACACAATCTACATACAAAATCCTGAGCCACAATCATAACATTGAAACAGACATTTTCTGAAGTATCAGCAGAAACATTTCTCTTATATCAGGGAGAAAAAAAAGAAAGGGAGAAGCACAAAACCCTTTACTGCTGGGACTTCCCTTATAGTGGACTTTAATGTTGGTCTGCAGCCATCCATGTCGTTATGGCGTTTGTTGGCTTCTCTTGCTTTTGTTTATCTATACTTCTCCCACATGCTTCATTTAACGTAGTCTGCAGAGGCCTCGCTCCACTCTGCTTCATTGAATGGTTTGCTCATATAAACAGTGTGCTTCGCATTAAGGTGATATTTTAGACTGGAAGTACTCCTGTAATAAGACAATTCAGCTTGGCAGTGGCAACCAACAACTTTGTGTCTGTCAAATCTGCCGTCTGGAAGTACTTTATAATGAAACTGACCATGTAAAAGTTCTGTAGTGTTACCTGTCTTCTCCATGCTTGTCCTGTTTTCTTCCGCATTCTCCTTTCTTTTCTGGTTCCACAGCCGCAAGCAACAGACGTTTACAAAATAAAAACATGTGAACAACATGTGCTAATGCGTGATAAAATAATTATCTGCGTGAATAGATTGATGGGTTAACACAAAAAAATAGCGCATTAACTTGCGCAGCCCTTGTTTAAATTTAATTCGAATTAGGTTTTCTTTCAGTTTAAAGAGCCTCGATGCAGATGCTGACGACAATGTGGCGATATCCCTACGAATATATTTGCTTTTTTTTTTTTTTTTTTGCAGGAATGAGGAGATTGTGATGCCAGATGAGCAGACAGGCTTGGTGAAGGAGAACTACGTATGGAGTGTGCTGCTCCATCGCGGCGCCACACCTGAAGGCCTTTTCCTCCACCTTCCACCTGACAGCTACGACCAAGACTTGTTCACAATGACGTGGGGTCCGACTATTGCTGCTCTCTCCTACGTGTTCGATAAGAGCCTTGATGACAACATCATTCAGAAAGCCATAAATGGATTTAGGTAAAGAAAGGACCAAAAAAAACAAAAAACTGTCCGGTCTTAGCAATTCCAAGATCGAACCATGTTCTGTGGAAAATGTTGGGCCTCTGAAAATGAACACTAACATGATGGTCCAACTTGATAATGTTTGCAGAACTCCCAGCATCACAGTGTGACAACATTAATAAAAGAATTTTAATCATTACAAAGTCAAACTTCAAAACATTTTTAAAGAAAATGTTTCAAATGTACTTCTTTCCCCAAACCAACACCCTTAAATTGAATGAAAATACAACACTTTTATTTCTCTGAAAATTCACATTTTCAACATCCTTACAACTACAGAAAATACAGTACATGTACCAATTATCTGCTACATCCACATCACCAACAGAAAAAAAGGTCTTTCTTGCGTGATTGAACCAGTGATGATGATGTTTGCTTGCTAATTAAAACTGAGCTTTTTAACATATTTTTGCAGGACAAATGTATTGACCTTTTTTAAAGTAAACCACACCTCATTGCTGAAATATGTTGTAATTCTGTTCCTTTTTTATTTCCGTCTGCCTCCACAGGAAATGTGCCATGATAGCAGCTCACTACGGCTTCAGTGATGTTTTTGACAATTTGATCATCTCCCTCTGCAAGTTCACCACTTTGAGCAGCGAGGTGAGGTGAACGAGATGCAGCTTGGTGATGACAGTAGTGATGTTTGGATTCAACATTCAGTGGGGTGAAACGATCCACCTTGTTGCCAGAGTAACAATGTAAAAGCCATGACTATGTTGGTGTGCTGTCTTCCTGCAGTCGGTGGAGAACCTTCCTACAGTCTTTGGCAGCAACGTTAAAGCCCAGACAGCTGCCAGGACCATGTTTGACCTCGCCCATCGCCACGGCAACATTCTCAGGGAGGGATGGAAGAACATCATGGACTCCATGCTGCAGCTGTTCCGAGCCGAGCTTCTGCCCAAAGGCATGGTGGAGGTCAGGATGGGCTCACGATTTCTGAGTAGTATTCTGATTCGTCATGGCATCAGTGCAGCACCTGGTCCTGTGGTGTCCTCAGTCATGGTACATTGCATGTGCTGTCCTTCCCCCTCATAATGACTGCGTGATTTTTTTCTCTTGGTGCAGGCTGAAGATTTTGTGGAGCCCAATGGGAAAATTTCCCTTCAAAGAGAAGAAACGCCTTCGAACCGGTGTGCACTCGTTCTCTCCCTCTTTCCACACACGTTACATCACAAAGAAACAAAACGATTCATTTTATTTCATACAAAATATTTTCCATTACATGTTAGCTTTAAGGTGCTGAGTGTAAAGTCAACGCTTTCCTTTGTGTTGCTTCACAGTGGTGAATCAGCAGTGTTGAGCTTTGTCAACTGGTTGACGCTCAGTGGAGCCGAGCAGTCTGGTCTGAGAGGGCCATCCACAGAGAACCAGGAGGCCAAGCAGGCTGCCATCCTCTGCATAAAGGTACCCCATGCTGAAGCCCACCAGGACAGAATGTCATCAGAAAGGCACTGCAGTGAAGGTTTTGATATTGCGACTGTCAAGAATTCAATCCTCCTTTCCTCCCTGTTATAATGAAATACCTGAAGCTTTATTTCACAACGTCTGCTGCAGCTACATCATGTTAATTTGTCAGTGGAAAAATAAACTTTCCTTGTAAGTCTGCAGTTTCACAACAAATGTGGCCGTGATAAATGTTAGTGATGTGGAGTATGTGCTTTATGGCACTTAAAAACCTCCAAAAAATGCCTGAGAAATAATGAGGAACCTGCAGAGACATTTGGAATTGGACTATTTGATTTCTTTTGTCTCCAAGTCAGAATGTTTTCATTGTTTAAAACAAAGTAGCATGATTGACTTTTTGTGTTTCTACTGTTTCAGCAATGTGACCCAGAGAAGCTGATCACAGAGAGTAAATTCCTGCAGCTGGAATCTCTGCAGGAGCTCATGAAGGTGAAAGTAGCCGCACGGCAGCACGTCTAACCCCAACACACACAGCTCAGCAACTAAGGATGGATCTGTACTGTCTGCGCAACACAGTTTTCTGTTGAATCCCCAAAATATCAAGACTTTGTTTTTAGCTGGGGTTTTTTCATTTAACCTTAATGAGGTAAATATCTTACTGGATCCAAAACCTCAGTTATCCAGTTCGTTAGATCTGCAGAGGTACAACTGCTTAGTGCAGCTGTGTAAATGATTGAACTACAAACGCACCATGGTGCCCTCAAATGGCATCCCCTCCCTTACATCCTGTGAGGAAAACACAACAGCGTCAGTAAACCTGACAAATCAACAACCCAGCACATAGTGAGAAAGGCTACTGTCCAATCTCACTTCAGATGGTAACAATAGATGATGAGCAAACACTCGCATTGGATATGACAATCATAGTTATTCAATATTTACTACGAACAAAAACAAACGATAAAGAAACAAAATCCAATGTCACGGTGGCTCCAGTGGTGGGAAGACTACAGAAGAGCAGTATTCTCCTCAGCGCTCACTCTAGCCCCAGAGGTCAGGCGAGCAGGCAAAGCTGCTGCTGCAGCAGGTTCTTCTCTGTCAGTGAAGATTATCAATGAACAGGTCTCAGTTTGAACTTGCTTTTCGGTTTCTCGCCCTCGGTTGACACTGAAAGGTACAGTCTGGCTGCTGCTGCACTGTCAATTAAACGATTAACAGCCAAAAATTTGTGTAATTGATATAATTTAATCGTTAAATATTAATCCATCTGGTTGTTTTCAACCTCCAAAGATTTCTAGGGTTCATTCTACTTTAACTGAATTGTGTTCCTCGTAGAAAACTCAAAAGTACTTTAAAATTGTAATGAAATTATGAAATCTGCTATTTTTGTCATTCTGTTTTCATGCTTTTATTTTGTCCTCAGGCGCTGATATCAGTCACCCCGGATGAGGACACTTATGATGAAGAGGATGCTGCTTTTTGCCTGGAGATGCTGCTACGCATCGTTCTGGAGAACCGGTGGGAAAGAGATTTTACACTCATACAACTTGACCTTCCTGTCAGTGTTTTTTTTTAATTTAATTTAAGTGTGTTTGTGTATATTTGTGTCTGTGTGTGTAGGGACCGGGTGTCATGTGTGTGGCAGACAGTGCGTGAGCATTTCTGCCATCTTTGCGTCCATGCCAATGAGAGCTGCTTTCTGGTGGAGAGAGCCGTAGTGGGACTCCTCCGACTCGCCATTCGTCTGCTCCGGCGAGAAGACATCAGCTCCCAGGTACCGACCAACACCCTCCAGAGACACTGCACATGCAGTTCCATCACTTACCATCGTTGCAGCAGTGCTGCTGCAGGCATGCCTGGACGATGAATTTGGCAGAGTGCACAAACACAGACTACGAGATACGTTGATTTATTTTATTTTGCTTGGCTTTGTACTTAATATAAGATGAGGCAATATCCTCATCAATGTCCTCATCCTGTCTGCCTTTAACCCTTCACTTTGTCCCACTGTGAGTAACCCACTCCTTTAGCCTGCTCCTGTTGACGACTCTTTTAGTGGCGACTGCCACATGAAGTTCTGGATAAAGTGTGTTACCGGAAACAAAGTGAACAAGCTGAAGAAGTCACTTACCCATATATGTTGTTTTCTTATCATAATAAAACTGACAAGTGGCTTATAACTAAAATTTTGTATTGCACATAATCCACTTTAAAGTTTGCTGTTTTTAAATTTCTCAGTGCAACGACAGAATTGTCCGCAGCCAGGTTGTCAAAGTTCAGTTGACCACATAGGTCAGCTGTTGAGATTTTCTTGTGAAAAGACTGACTGCAGTCTGCAATTCTCGTAACTTTAAGTTTTAAGTAGATTACACTTTTTAAAAAATGCCTCAGGGTTGTCTCAAAAACTTCCAACAATATTCAATGAGGGAGAATGAGGCCCAATGTTCATATTGATGATCGTTACAAGCAGTCAAAAAGCCTCCAACAACCTCACACCCTGTCAGGCTTCTGACCAGTTCATTACATTTATTTGTGTTGAATTACTTTAGGTCAGAGATGAAGGACCCTATTTGGGCCACCTAAAGTGTGCTGGTCCTGTTTCAGAATCGGGGGCAGGGGGTGATAATGCTTAACAAACAATCGTAATGATGGTGATATAGACAGTGAAAATGACCTGTTTGTTGTTAAGAAGAGCCAAATGATAATGGCAAGTGGAGTCCTGTGTGGTGCAAAGAGGCTCTGGAACTTCAGCCAGCAGAGTCACATGACATCAATGTCAGATCAGGCTGAGTGAACCACAAGGCCAAATCACACCCAGACCAAACCCTGAACCAAGTCAGGGGACCTGATCATGTCCAGGTTTGCATTGCTCTAAGCACTGAGACGGTCAAAATAGGGCCTGAAGCAGCGACCTGTTACCACAGAGTTCTCTGTGGTGTCTCAGGCACAACATCATTGCAGATATTCAGTTGTGTCCAAAAACAAAAAGATTCAATAATACAATTTGTGCTCACGAGCAGAGGACTTGATGCTCAAAGACGAATTCTGGGCATGTATATTCCAGCTGCCAAAGAGAGGAAGGGTCAGAGAAGTCCCAGTGTGGGGTGTTAGTCCTTGAAGGACAGTAGGATCGGCTCAATGGTGATCTCTCTCCTTCAGGTGCTCCTTTCCCTGCGCCTCCTCCTCATGATGAAGCCCCATGTCCTGGCCCGGGTCAGCCGGGAGGTGGCCTATGGTCTCCATGAGCTCCTGAAAACCAATGCTGCCAACATCCACTGCACAGATGACTGGTACACGCTCTTCTCGCTGCTGGAGTGCATCGGTGCTGGAGTGAAACCTCCCGCCTCCTTTCAGCTCGTGTCCTCCTCGACCAACGACACAGGTTCAAGCTTCGGAAACTTTAAATTGTTCAGTTGACATCAAACTTGATTGTTAACCAGCACCTTTCTTTGTTTGTGTGTCTACAGGTGCTCAGTCAGACAGCGAGTTGTCATCTCATCACCTGAGTGAGCTGAGCTTAGACCGAGGCTACACGTCCGACTCAGAGCTCTACGCTGAGCACAGCAAAAACAGGAGCCTCCGCTCTGCAGCCGACGTGGAAGTAGCAAGCAGTGGATGGCTCGTGGTCAGTCACACACACACGTACATGCACACACAGTTATTTGTGCAAAGTGACACAAAAAGCATTTTGAGGTCTTGTAACTCCATACATGGAGAGAATGAAGCCGAGGAATGATCCTTCTGTCAGAGCATTGTAAAGCCTGCTGTTGTGTGAAGAAAGGAAGGATCCATACTTTACTGGCAGCATCAAGATCCCACATGTCTTCATCACTCCCGAGATGTGGTTTTTGTGTGGATGGTGGAAGCTTCCACACAAAGAGCCACCTGCATCAAGGCTTCTCCTTTCTTTCACTGTGCTTCTGGAAACCTTTGCCCCAACTCTCTGACTTGCTTGCACTCTGACAGCTCTTTTCCGTTTTGAACTATTCCAACATTAATTAATTCAGCTTACACATTCAGCACATGTATCGCTGCTGTAAATGCATTTTTTGTTCTTTCAGTAGTGTCTTGTTTATGTTTTTGGATTTATTTTGTTTTTTTATTTAAGGTTGGAAAGGATGACCTGGAGACAATCAAGACTCTCCCAGTGAACTCTAAAGCTCAGCTGAATCACCCACTGGTGAACCAGTACAGTCTAACACTGGGCCAGGATCTGGGCCACCATGACACCAAGTCGCTCATCAAGTGTGTGGAAACGCTCTCCTTCATCGTCCGAGATGCCGCCCATGTCACCCCGGATAACTTTGAGCTGTGCGTTCGGGCTATACGCGTGTTTGTGGAGGCCAGTCTCAACGGAGGTGAGACCCCCCCTCACTTCTTGTCACATTTAGTAGCTGCCTCTCAACATGTTACAATGTTTTCAGTGTACTAATGTATTTTATTGCATCGTGCGTTTCTCTGACTCCAAAGTTTTTGCAGGCTGTAACTCCAAACACATCTGATTTAAGCATTCACACGTCTGCATTTAGACTTGGAGAAGACTTGATGGGAATATTTTCCCCTTTTAACATCTTTGTAATATTTCTTCCAATTTTTGGACTCTCTCTTTGTTGCAGTGGGCTTCGTTATGGATTGCCACTCATTCACATTGTACCTTTAATTAATTCAGTTCACCTCACAATAGAAGTTTCTTTCAACGTGGTGTGGAGAGTGAATCTGGACTCTGCACTCCTGCTTTGATGCAGGATTGTCCGTGTTCACAGGAACTACACACAGCAGATCACAGCACACGGTCTTAGGTCTTTCCACTGTGACATCTGCTCTTGTGTTTGTGAGGCCAGACACATTGATCACACTGATATTTGTGCACAGCCTGGCTTTGTAGCTGATGAGTAGCAGACCTCCCTGGGAGCTGTTGTAGCTCTTTACTTCCAACAACCACACACAAAACTTAGTGACTCATTGATTCATTACAAATATCAAAAGAATGACAAACATGGTGATCATTTGCCTTAACGGTTAAAAGCTAAAAGGTAAATCATTGATGTGTTTGTTTAGCACTGATGTGGGATGACAACATTAAAACAAGGAGATCGGATTGATTTTCATCTCGAAAATTTTGTTGTGCACATTTTTGTGTATTTTTAGGATGAGTGTGATTTTTTTATGAATAACGGTGCTACATGAAAGGAACAATGGACTCATTTTAACTGAAAATCTTTCACGTATACCACTCTGCAACAACAAAATGAAGTATTTTGAAAATGTAACATCTACTGTGTTTTCAGTTCAATAAATGCAGCTCTATCATGAAAAAAACACGAACATTTAAAGTTAAGGCAGAACTCCTGTGGATATATTTCTGAATCCCAAATGAAAGCTTTTATCTTTCTTTCCTCTTTTCTTTTAATCCAGGTTACCGCAACCATGACAAGAAGAAGAGCCACAAGTACGACTCCTTCAAGTCTCGGATGAAGAAGAAGACCGGGGGGAAGGAAAGAGACGGCCCAGGCGGCGCAAAGCGAGGCAGCAGCAGAGAATCCAACCAGCGCTCGTCACGGTCCCACAGTGACGACGAGGAAGATGAGGGTGTCCCGGCCAGCTACCACACGGTGTCATTACAGGTTAGTCAGGATGTAAGTACAACAGCCGTCTTTACCTTTCTGCCTCATGCCGGTTTGAGCCACCAAACTCCCTCTGTCATTGAGAGGGACGCCTAGTGTCTTTATCGAAGACGAACATACCTTTGGTGTTAACCTGAAATCATGTTAGTATGTCAGTGTTCTACTTTTAATGGGTTTCAAGCAAACATTGTTTTGTCCCTCAGCAAGGAGGTCATCATCAGTGTTGCATTAAAGATACTAGGTCGTCTTATTTCAGAGCCAAGTTTGTTGCCAAGAGAGTTTGTACTTACAGGGAATTTGACTTGATGTTGGATAAAATATCATCCTCCAAAAATGAAGAGCTGCAGTGCAAACTGAGTGAATTAAATACTCAAAACAAGTGTGAGGTTTTGGTCCTGATGAGCCGCAGCCTCCAGCCAGAGGAGGAAAGTCTCCAACAGTTTTTGACCAGGGTGGGAGGGGTGAACCACAGACTTCCTGGAGGCACACAGGTCAAGAGAGATGAGAGATCACAGCCAGTCAGCTTCTCTGTCAATGGAATGACGCACTACAGTCTGACTCTGGCTTTGGCAGTGGCAGCAGGCTGGCTGCATAGTTGGCAAGCTTGCAGAAAAATTCTGAAAGGTTTGCTCTGAAATTTGATTCGCGGTGTGTCTTTGTTCAACTAGGAACCCATGAAATTTTTTTGTCGATCTGTTTCTCCGGTGATCCAAAATGAAGACAAACTTCATTTCAGTGTCCAGCGTGTGGTCAGTTGTTGGTAATGCGACTCTTCAGTGTGTTTACAATCGGTCAGCCATCGCTCAGTCAGTCGATCATGAATCTCAGGGGTCATGGGTTTGAGCCCCATGTTGGGCGGGAAGCAGGGTTCGAAAAGCCGGCAGACACAATGAAAAAAACTTTATCATGTGTTGTTTCCTCACCTGCTGGGTGGGGGTGGTACAAGGAACAACTGATTAAATGAGCCATGGCTCATCCACAGTGACTACAGAATCCTTTGTGTGTGGCCGTTTGGCAGAGCTCTGTGCTTTCTGAGTGCTTATGGTCCCATCCTACTGCTTGTTTGTGGCAGGCAGGGACATGAAGGTCTTGTTGTACAAACAGCTGCTACCAGTAAGGGCGGACTGTTCACACAAATCAACAACTTAATGGGACATTATTTTTAAGAAAAAAGCTGACTCACTGCATATATATTGCTGTAAATTGTATATTATACCAGGGGTTTTCAAAGTGTGAGGCGTGCCTCCCCTAGGGGGCGCCAGAGAGCTTCAGGG
>JAUESE010000018.1:17748065-17772796 GCA_032274725.1 Malacoctenus triangulatus | reverse complement strand
ACACACAAACACAGAGTCAATGAGACCTACAAAATCCATTTTGACATTTAAAGCAACATTATCGATATTTCATTGTATTTCAATGTTGTGCTGGCAAACTGTGTGACCTTGGGCAGAAAAAGCCTCCTGGTGTGACTCTGCTCTGCTTGGTTTCTCCGGCCCTTTACTCCCAGGCCGCTTCAACTGTCTCTGTCGCTTTTGCCTCTCCCTCAGAGCTGCTTTCACACTGGTGACCCATGCCTGGTACGCCAGCTGCAAGAGGCATAATTCAACCAGAAAGTTATTGGAAAACCTTTGGAAACAGGCTCCTGGGGAGACGTGTTGCTCCATTCAGTTTACAGATGAGTCCTTCACTGTACCTGGCAGGCCGTCTGTTTCTGAGACTTTTGCTCTTCAGACTGCAGCTCCTCCTCATCCTCGCTATCTGACTCAAACAGGTAGTACTCTCCTGAATGGAGCACTGCAAGAACAAAGAACATACTAAAGACACTTACGTATGCACAACAGCTACAGTGAAAATGCACATGAGCTTCATTATTCTCTTTAATTACTAAAAGAAATGACCTTTATCTTTTTTTTTTCCATGAGTATTTTTAAACCATGCCATGAGACCAGTTGCAGTGATGATGCGGTTTTGTGTGCACATATGCATTCAGTCAGGGTCACTGATTCATTTGGCATGCATATTTTGGGAGCATGGGATGAAACCAAAACACCTGCAGACACCCCACACATGTACAAGGGAGAACATGCAAATTCCACAAAGAAAGCTTACTAAACCTGACATGAATCCCAGGTCTGCTGGCTGTAAAGCTACAGTGCTAATCACTGCAGCACACGATGCAACAAAAGGGGCGACGTTACGTTATCAGTAGATTGGTAATGAGTGGAAATACACTAAACGGCATCGGATTTCAAGCTGACATGGAAAAGGTATTGCCACCAAATCTTCAGCTGCAACAGCACCACACGATCGGCGAACAACAAACCTTTTCCTTACAGAAACCAAGATGTCCTTTGTGATGCCTATTTAAGTGAGGCAGTCACAGCAGACATCCTCGAGATTAGGCTGAGATAGAGCAGTACAAATGCAGATCTCTAACCTGCTCTTGGACTGTTTGACGAGTGCAGTCCCAAAGACACAAAACATTGTCACTGTATTGCACAAGTTAGCCATGTGCAAGGCAGACTTGTAGGATTGGGTCAAAACAAAATGAAACCTGGTGAGTTAGCAGTGGCCAGTCAATACTCTTTTTAAATAAACTCTGATGTGGTTGGAAATGAGAACACAGCATACACCGAGAGGATTCACTCAGACCACACACAGCGAACAATGGCGCTTCGCAGGTTATGTTCTTCTGTTGATGTCAATGAGTGTGAATATTGAGGATAGCGGTCAGGATCCCCCTCCAACATGCAGAGCAGTAGCAGCTAATACATTACAGCTGAAGACGATACACTCTCATGTTTATTTTACTCACGTCCTTCACAGCACTGTCACAAAGACTGAGTTAGTTAAGGAACAAGAAGGCGTTCCTCCTCCAGTTAACAACAGCACACTAAAACAGCAGAGTTAAGACAAAAGCTTGAACTAACGCTGAAGCTACTTGCTGACACAGGAAGCCAGGCACTGAGAGACAGGAAATCCATAACTGCTTTTATGTATGAGTGAAGCACTCATGGGAACTTTATTATTCTGTTATACACTTGTTACTCCCAAAATTAGTCCCTGAACAAATACAAGTCACTTTATAATGCATTAATCTTGTGTCTGTTAGATAGTGTATTGATGGCTGATACATTAGGTAAAGACCCAGTGTAATTTTAGTCTCAACCACACAACCTCTGTTCATCTTGGATCAGTGTTGGGGTCGATTTTATCTCCTCTTATACATGCTACTCCTGTGGCACATGTTGCCCGAGTCTGGCATTTACCTTTTATTTCACATTCAACATTAATAATGATGATGATGTTAACGGTGAAAATAAACATTACAAGAAGAGAAGGTAATGTTAACAAAAAAAAATAGGAAGGAGCTGATGTTTTTGGAGAGAAAACCATGTGTCTGGCCCACCTGTAGCGTGATCCAACCATGGCTGAAACCACTTTTCCTTCTTGGACCTCTTCTCGTCTTTTTGGTCTGTCTGGATTTCTGAAAAAGGATTTGGGCGGAGTGAGATTGAAAGGGTTAGGGTTAACTTAATCCACTGTGTCCTGCTTGGAGTAAAACGACTAACTGCTGCAAGCCAGCAGAACTGTATGAACACATCGGTGTGCTCCACTGACCTTGGTGGAGGAAGGGAGGAACGCTGCAAAGCAGGAAGGGAAAGAAGAAGGGAAGCAGGGAGGGAGAGAGAGAGAGAGAGAGAGAGAGAGAGAGAGAGAGAGAGAGAGAGAGAGAGAGAGAGAGAGAGAGAGAGAGGGAGGAAGGGAACGATAGGTGGGACAGCGGGAAAGATGGGTGGAGCAGTCGTACCTGCAGTTTGGCTTTCATTGGAGAGTTCACTGGTTTTATGTCCATCTCTGTGTTTCTGCTGCTTGGCCCGAATTCTCTGCATCCTGACAAGTGTGAGGTTGGGAGTGAGGACGGGGGTATTAACTTTCATGTTTCTTTTTTTTCTTTTGAAGCAATAATATAAATCATAAGAGATGAACACTTGCAGTATATTGAATGGCCTGCTCTACATTTGCAATTCTAAAGCTGTGACAATGGAAATCCGACCGACAGAACATGTTCACATATCCAAGCCTTCAGCACCTAAAATTTGAAGAAAAGACTGAATAAAGTGCAAAATTAGGCAAAGTCACATTTTACTGGGTCCTGAAGGAAACGTTTTCTGCATTTAACCCATCCTGATCATAGTTAACCTCAGCACAGTAACACAGGGAGCAGAGGGCTACTGTAGTTCAGAGGAAGCAGTCAGCGAATAGGGGCCGTGCACAAGGTGGTGGGAGTCACTTCATACACCATAACCTCCTGCCAGTCCAAAGATTCAAACTAGTGACCAGCCAGCAACAGGTCAAGCAAATTTATTCACTCAACCAGCTGTGTGCTGAATGTTACCAGAGATCATTGATAAAACAAATAAACAAAATCTGATTTCTTTCCCATTTTTCTAAATTGTAGTTTTTTACACATTTTTATCACTTTTTTTACTCTCCAAAGCTCTCATGAACTTTCCTCAAAATTATGCAAAAACTTACGATTTCTTGAGCTGTGACAAAGATTTTCTCTCCGCCTGCTGGTGGAACTTTATGTTCTTCACAATACTGGCTTTAAAGAGCTCGAACCCCCTAGAAGAAAGAACCAACTGTGAGAGACAACATGTGATGAGCCACCATGCACCGTTCAGCAGAGGGCTGGTTTCTACGAGCTCAGCTCGTGCAGGTTGACTTTTTGGACTGATGGCCTTTTCATCCCACTCTCTTTGATCAGATACCAAAGTAACAGCAGACTCAGTCATGACTTTCTGCTCAGTGCCTGAGCCAGAAAAACCTTAAAGCAGAACAGCTTACAGCTTGTGTTGAAGGTGTTTACCTTCAACATAACCCCTTTTAAAATATTTTTAAAAGTTGAGGAAGAAAAGTGTGTTTATTAAATACTGTTATTTTCATTCAGTCATGAGTTGTTGCATGACATCATGTCACATTGTGAGGACGTAAAATGTCAGAGAGGGGAGGAACCATGAGTCAGTGGCGAACCTGGAGGCCTGCTTAGCAGAGGCTTGCAGCTCTTCTGTCACATGGAGGAAGTAAAAACTGAGGAAGATCCTCCGCTGCAGCAACAGGCAGAGAAAACAGATGCTGTCCCAGATGATCCCAGCCTCCTCCACTGGCAGGCTGCAGGTCTTGTTGCCCACTGCTTTAGCTGTGAGGGGGGAAAACAGATGCAATGACGTGAGATAATAAACTATCAAGTGCAAGTAATTTTAATGTGTGGACGTCCAGATGGCCTCAGCTGATTGACCTTAAACATGACCTCACTAAGCACCACTGACCCACTTGTCTACTTGGTCACAAACAAAAAAATTATGACATACTGGTAGTATAACAGTATGCATTTCAAAGCTGTTTCCACGTCAACAGTCCCGTTACATGCGTCCCTTTGCATGTGTAAACAGCAAGGTCTTCCATAGATTTACCTCATAAATTGTATGGACATAATATTCTGGTCAGCTTTTCTGTTTGTATTCCCTGCCACAGCATTCACCAAGTGCGCCACTCTACTCGCCAAACCAAAGCCAAACCTACAGAACCTGCAGTGAATCTGCATCGATCACTGACCAGATATTGGCTCGTTTGAGTAGGTGACACCACAGATAGAATTTAGCCTGAACCACTCACGGTCGTAGTATCCTTTGACTGTGCAAACCAAGCTGAAGAGTTGAATCACCCAGCAGAAGCTTTGCTGCATCTCAAAGACAAACACACAGGCCAGGATCTGAAACACATATGGGAACAAGAGTCAGTGTTTGGGGAATGGGACTATGTCCCATCACAAACCTGTCATGAGGTGGCACATACTGTAGTATCGGTATCTCAGTTGAGGGAGACAGTGCATTGGTGTAAATGGCTCAGAGTCGACACCCTCTGCTACTAAAACAGCAGCATCAGGGTGCAAGTGAGCCGACTTGCACCCTGATGCTGTAAATCAGGTCATTCTTTTTTAATCAGCTGAGGCTGATTGGTCTCAATGCATTAACTGTTTCGGTTCTTTGGTTTTAATGGTGTGATGTGATCAAAAATGCAACTGATCAATTAGAGGCACAGATGGTTTCATCTGGCTGCTTAAACCAGGTCAAACATCCATGCATCCAAAGAATGCAAAGAGCTTAGTCACACTGATTCAATCAGTCCAGCAGAAATAAGGCAACAAGGGAAACTGCCAAAACGATGCAGTGCAGGAATTTAGTGGGACTCAGGTAGGAACACACTCTTTCAAATGATGACAAAAAGTTATAATATTTATAGAAATCATTATAATCTCCTTAATTTTTTACGAATTTACAAAACATAGAGATAGATTAGAGACAATAAAATGTGGGGAAGGTCAGTCAAAAGGCAGTAAAAACGGATGATTGTCAGAGTTACATCGTCCTGTCTCACATCTGACAGTGACACAAGAAATTAGGGGTTATCAGCCTCTTTCCTTGGAGCCCCCCGAAACTGCTGTGAAACAGCGGCACTGACCTAAACTTCAGATAAACATCGTAATTGTGGAAATGTGTGAAATGATGAAAACAGACCTAAGTTGATGAGTTTATACTCACAGACAAAAGATTTTTGGAAATAATGACGGCTACACAATAGATGATGAGGCAATCCCACAGGGTGAGGCGGGTCATTGATGGTTTGACCAACAGCCTGGTGCCAAACAGCAGAAAGAAGAAGCTGGCGAGCAGGTAACCCAGGCCAAACACGGAGATCCTGGTTGCCCCAGTGATGAAAACCACAGCCAGCACAAACCAGAAGAAATGACGAAATACCAGGACTTTTGACATGTCCAGGTAGCTCCTGGTGGAGAACAGAGAGAACTGCAGTTACCACCTCTCCCCTGGGTTCTGGCAGTTACCAACACTTAAGGAGATCATTGCTGTAGAAATTCAAGAGGAAAAATTATGAAGTCTTGACTAGTCTTCCCAACTACAACAACACACGGCCTGATGCTGCTGTTGCATGAACGGATGAAAGAGGCACATAGACAGCAGATGTAGTACCTGCAGTGGATGAAGTTGGGCGCTGGGTTGAACAGTCGACCCTCCATTGGTTCAGGGTCATCTGTGTTTTCTCCTGCGAGGACCATCCACTCCTCCATGTGCTCACTCTCAAACACTCTCCACTGCTGGGACACGCAAATCAGCAGGACAAAGTCCGCTGGGAGCACACAATAGACACACACATCATCATCACTGGCATTTAAATACTTCGACAAAACAGACACTGACCTGGATTGTTTGTATATTTGGATATAAGACTCAAACTTCAATTTATTGTCATTCACAACTTGTGAGACGATACAAACAAATCCAACATGGTCCCAGAGATAGACACAGAGACACTGACATGAAAACTGACCTATGAGGTTTTTGGAGTTGGGCACAGTGCAGAAATCAGGCAAAAAAGTCCATTTTATCAGTGCCGAATTCATCAGCACGAGATTGTTCCACCGCCACGGATAGTCTGAAAGACATCATACATCCAAACATGCATGAGCTCCCATTATCAACATAACATTATCGACGTCAGATTGTTCTTCAGCAACAGCTTTTAGATTTATTTGGACTACATCCATCCTGTTTTCTCTAAGTTTATTCATCTTCCTAACAAAATGGTTGAGTGTCTAAGACTTAATACATCAGTGATGTGATAAGTGAGCTTGCATTTCAGTCTGTGCTCATCTTCAAGGGCTTTTCAATGTCCATCTCGACTGTTCCAGGTCTTATACTGAAACTTCCTTTGACAGATTTCTTGAATCAGTCTGTTTACATTAGGTTTGAAGCCCGACTACCATTGCTTGGAACCGTGGCAGGTAGTGGATTCTAAACCTGATGGTCCTGCTCTGAACATCGGGAGAGCCTAGTGAGACTGAGTGGGTACTAATGGGAAAGCTCCATACGGAGGTCTGTCTGAGGACAGGATTCTTCTGAGTTGTGTTAAAGCTACATCAGTCATGAAGGGACGAGAAGCTTTGTTGATCCAGGTCAATATTATTGTTTCCCACAGTTGAACCACTTCTATTATTGTGTCAGCAGGACTGAGTTACTTCTGACATGTTTATACATAACTTCTTTCATAAATCAGGCTGAAGTGAAAGGGACAAAGAGCTTTGACAAACACAAATGCTCACGAAAAGTCGTATGCAGGAAAGACAGAGCATTACAACTGTTACTAGGAGATGAGATGACTCAAACTTTGATCAAAAATAATCAGAATTATTGCTAAACTTCATAATTAGGGAATATTATATGAACAGTACTGTTAGAGTAGGTTCTTACTGTACAATAGTAAATTAACACACTGCATGATAGTTGTAGTAATCATATGAGTTCACATGAGGACTGACTCACCGATGCAGAGAGCTGGTGGTATCCCCACACATAGCAGATACTGGTAGATCATGAAGATGGACAGAAAAAGACAATATTTGGGCCAGATTCTGGCAATAGCTGCCCGCCGCCGCCTCACTAAGATTGCTACCAACCAGCAGCCATGAATGATCACCGGGAAGTTCATCCGCTGGCCAATCACATTCACTGTCATCAGGAAGCAGATCTTCAAAGCAAAAAAACAACAACAAAAAAAACAAATGTTTGATGAAGACTTGGACCCTGAACAAAAACACAGTATGTCACAATCAAGCCAACACTGCTACAAAACACATGTCCTTCTGCGGAAGAAAACATTTCTTTTCTTTGCCTGTAAAGACTCCAATATGATGAGGTGAAGCCTCCCATCTACCTCTAATCCAAACTTGTAGAAGGTGTAGTTGAGCAGGTACTTGAAGCAGGGTATGAGGCCCTTATCTAAAGTGTCCCTGGTGGCCTGGGGGAAGAGCGCAGGAATAGGCGGGGGGGACTGCTGAATCTGACGGTAGTGATGAGCCTGGTGACGGTACACTGTCGCCTCAAACACCAGCAGCATCAGCACAATTAGATGGTTCTGTAAACAGAGGACACAAATGACTGGAGCAGGCAAACTCCTAGGCATCTTTAATTCAGACAAAGGACATCACTACGATCGGTTTGAGCAGGTGAAGCAAAAACGAATGATTCGGGATGTGTGACCTTCATTATCGATAAACACTGACTGAACAGAAAACCCGTTTGACAACAAGTTCAGCTACTGGAAATCCTTCACAAATGTGTTGACTCCACACAGAATAGTGGACTAAAAGTGTTTTTTGCAGCGGTTATGAGCAGGGAGACCTTGAGCGGACTGACGACATCACTGCTGAAGAGGGCCAGCACTGTTATTAAAAGAGAGAAATCCTCGAATATTGATTTAACTTTTATTTCTGACCACACTCTTTGTGAGCACATTAATAAGTAAAAACTATTCTCGGCAATATTATTGAACATGTCCTCACATTACTTTCAGTGCATTAAAATACTTTCAATTGTGGTTGCATTGCACATTTGTTTGGCTCCATCGTCTTTCTTCCTCCATTTTTTTTCGTTGTATGTGCTGATAAACGTGCATTAAATGTACCTTGCTGTATCCAAGCGCGGTCGTGTCTTTCCTGATGCCAAACCAATTGGCTGGATCCACTGGCTCCTTATACAGACTCGAGTTCATCATCTCCTCCACTGACAAGTTGGTCTCATTCGCCAGAGGCTGTCGGGAAGAGGATGTACAGGAATTCATGTAAAAACCATAAACCTCGCTCACTGCTGCTCCACAGTAACATAATATTGTATACGATCAAATTAGGCAACAAGAAATGGAGAAGATGGTTATCACAAAGTCAGATTTTATCAGAATAATGCTGAACATTCGGCAGCAGAACTGGAGTGAAAACATTGATCAAGTTAAGTACGAGCGTCATGATTATCAACAATAAAATTTGTCAGATTCCCACAACAGAATTTGACACAAGAAAAAACAACTAAGATTTTTTTTAAATATTTCTGCAAGCTTTCAGCACGTATGAAAAACAATTGAATTACATTCAAGAAAACAGTGAAATGGCTTCCAGATTGTCGGTGATTCGCTGCCACATGTAGAACATCAGTGTGAGGCTGAAAACTTCAAATGCTGTCACTCAAATGCAAATCAATCCTCCCTTCATTTGCAAACAACTGTGCTCCTATTTCTGCTTCCATCCAACATTATTTAAACTTTGAGGTGTGATAATTGAACTGAAAGCTACTCTGGTGCACAGGAACATTTTTTTCATGTCTGGAGGATGAGAAAATAAAGCACTGGGCCTTCCCCTGACACCTCACAGGACCGAAGATCCTGACGTGAATGAAGCATGTAAAGCTGAAAGGATGTCCTTGAAGAAGAATTACACAAGAAAGAGGTAGTGACGGAGTGCAGGAGGAATAAACCAAACCCGAAGAGGCCCTGTGTTAATTGGTGGGGCTGAAACCAGCTTCGAGACTTCCCCTGGAGCACTCACACCACAGTGATGGTGGCACTGTAAGAAGCATTCTTACAGGATGGAGTTTCTTTGTGTCTGCTTTGCCCTTTCCCCTCACTGGAAGAACTGTTCAGTTTCTGCTGCCCTCAAAAAACCAGAGAGTTTTATCTCACCCTGGTTAGCCTCTGTGCGAGCTGCTGCCAACAGGCAAATGTCTTCAATTAAGGACAAACTGACTAAAAAATCTGACTAAAAAATCAGTTTTTACCCAGTTTTCACCCTAAATGCTGCACTACTTCTAGCCTTGGTGCTGTCATTCCTGCGATCACAGCTGATGGGACAGCTGGGAGCAGCGTTGCAAAGAACACCAACATCCTGACCGACAGACCTCAGGCTGGCCTGCATCCAGTCTCACCGTGATGACTGAGGCTTGGCCTCACAGGGACTGTTGGGACTATGGAAGACTCTTGTCATGTCCCAGGGATCCACTGTGTCGGCCTTCTGCTGCACATAACAGCAGCTTGCCCCCCCTACACACACACCCCACAGGCACCTACTTCTGTCCACTTACTTTTTATCTAACAAGGGAACTATTGTGTTGATGCAAAGGGGAACTCGTCCCCCATTCCACAATATGCACATTTGCCAGGGGAGTGGAGCTACATTGTTTATCTTCCTCTTTATTTGAATGTATTTGTTTAGTTACTTTTGTTACTTGCTTGTTATCACATTGGTTCTCAAATGGAGGCACGAGTACGCGTTGGTGTACTTGAAGACATTGCGGGGATACTTGAAAATACTCTACAAAAATCCATGCATAAATACTGTAAAATTTTTATATAAGAAATCTAGGCATGGTATTCAAAGGCAATGATTTTTATATTATTTGAATTTAAAACTTCAAACTGATTACAGTCTATTATTTAGAAATAAAATTAATTATATCAGTCACTGATGACATGTCACTGTGTTTTACAGCATGTTTGTAATAGATGACGCCTGCTGGTTCGGGGACAATTGGCTGGAACAGAGGTTTTCACGAGAAGAAACACCGGTGAGGAAAGCTTTCGAACCCTTGTGGTAGTCTGTGTATGCCTTTGTGTTTCTTACCGTGGTACAGTTTCGGGAGTACTCCTCAGGGTTGACAACGCTGAGCTGATACAACATCTTGCACACAATGATGACGCACACCCACACCGTGGACAGACAGGACGCCATGGGCCGGAATCGGCTGTAGGGCATGGCCAGAGACCACAGCACCACCAACACCAGGTTCATCACGGACGGCTGCAAACCAATGGAGGAGGTCATGAAGGCCATGACGGAGGTCTGGAAGGTATGGTTCATGCTTTGTGTGGGCTGATAATTCACTTCTCAAGGTTGAGCTGTGTGACTAAAACCTAGAGGTCCATCAGCATTTTTACCAGAACACTGTCTGTGTGCTTTGATCCACGGCACAAACTGCTGTCAGACCTGAAACTCGAAATGCTCCTAATCCTCCTGGACCTTCTGCATTCTGCTGATCTCAAAAAAACCGAGGATACAAGCGATCCTTGTGTATTGGACCTTTACCTCTTCAACTGCCACCCACACTGAGAAGAAGGCTACCATCTTGAGGATGTGAAGCTCCAAAAGCCTCCAGAGAAACAGCTGAATGGTGGTGAGAATGTCCGAGAACCTCCTGGACAGATCCAGTAAGCGGTCCATCACCAGATCCCATTTACTTGGTGTCAACTCCTCTGTGTACAGGAAGGAAGAAAAGACAACAGTGTTTAGGTATAAGATATGTCAAGCCCTTTCAAGCCCCTTTCACACAGGAGTCACGCAATGACGATACCTGTCTACCAGAATAGCAATTCGCACAGAGACCAGCTAGGGTGAGAAAGCACTGCGAGCCAGCTCCAGTAACAGAAACAGAAGAGGGGAAATCATTGGGTGTTGTGGCGAGGGCTGAAGTGTTAAAGCAGAAAACTGTTTTTTAATGAGAGTTTTATTGTACTTTTCACCTTCCATTTCTGATTCGTCATCTACATTTGTCCCCAGGTCTTCCTCCTCTTCGGTGTTGGGCTCCACATTGGTGGGGACGAGTCGCTCAGGCGTCTCACTCATCTTCTTTCTAAGGGAACATCATTACATCAAGAGGAAAGTTCAGGATCCTCCCCCTCTGCTTTCACACGGTGCCACTGCAAGTTTAACTGTGTGCACCACTAACACAATGTTGCACTGTTTTGGTGTTATATGCTACAGGCCTCAGGCCTGGTGCTGCACACAAGGTTTCTTTCCTATTTTTAATGAAACCCATGATCAGCAGTGGAGAGAGCCAGGATTTTATTTGGGAGCCCCTGCTTTCTCCTCTTTTTCTTGGTTCCACTGCTCCTACCAGCCTCACTGTCTGATCTGACCGGTAGTTTTCATCAAACATCATGTCAATAAGGATATTCCACACCATCTGTGTGTCATGCCCTTTTCCACTTAAAGGGCAGGATCATAACATAGTCAATGAGCATGCTGTGATTTCAGTGGTTGAGGATTTAACCCCCTCTGGGAACTGTTTATTGTCAAAGGGATGACCGTTTCCTAAACCTGCCTGTGTGTGTTTGGGTACTTAACTCCAGTGGATCAACACGCTTCTCCCATGTTTGAGTGAAGTAAATAAAAATGAGTGTGATTACCAGGTCACTTAAAGCTCTCCAATGCTAAATGTTAGTTTTTTGGCTGAATGATGTTTGAATATTTAGCATATTTAAGTTGACTTACTTGCGTATTGGAGTAACATTGTCCAGGTCAGTGATTCTCATGAAGGGCTTATGGAAGTAGTGCAGCTGCAGGATGCAGGCGAGCAGGAAGAAGCCAGGAATCAGAATACTGGTGAAGAGCTCAGAGAGTGCAAAGGTCTCCAGGCCAATAGCTGCCAGCCTGAGGAGCAGAGACACAGTGCTCACTATGACGGCTGCAGCTCCAAACATCCGAACAGGGGGCTGCAACTCTTACAGGCTGACACATCAGCTCAAACACTTACTGGTCTTCTGTGAAACCAGTGAAATTTCTCCAGTATCCAGGGAAGTCTTCAAACTGGTAGGTGTAGATGGTTATGAGCACCAGCATCGTATACGCCACCACAAGCCACCAGAAAAGCTTCAATAGGCGTCTCCACAGAGAGTAGTACACCTGGACAAAATGGACGTGTTGTTTATAACACAATAATGTAAATGAATAAAAACGAGGGTGGAGCCTGATCCTGAGGCTGGGTGGGTATATTTACCTGATAGAGACACATGCACAGCAAGAACAGCAACATGTAGACGATCTTGTATGCAACAAGTTTCCCAGCGAAGGACACCATGATGAACATGCCTCCACACACGTAGATCCAGTATTTGGCGTAGCAGCTCATCACCATCCCTCCCAGGACCTTCAACACTGATTCGTCATCGGGTCCCTCTTCTGGCCCAGCATGAGGTTGGAGAAAGGAAAAGGCGTTATATGATGGAGTTTGCTGGAAACCACATGAGGATCATCTGATCAAATTGTTCAAACAGGTGGTGAGCTTGCGTGAATACTGTTACTTTCATGTCATTGATGCTGCTTGTTAGATGCTACATCCTTCAAATAGGTGTGGGACTTTATTTGGTGACCTATTAACAGAAACAACAGCAACTTGAAAAAAAAATACCCCATTTATTTATTGTGTTTTGGGACCAAGGCCCTAGGCTTGTCAAAGACGGGAAGGTGAATAAATGATTGACAGGACAAAGACGCTGTCACACTCCACGTTTCTGTCCTGTCTGTTTCCTGTTTTACTTTGATACCCCACCTTGTCTCTCGCTGCAGGCTGCTTGACTTCCTCTCCTCCTGTGTGATTGCTGCTCCCTCCCTAATGTGCTGCACCTGTGCCTGCTCTGTGATTAGACTCACCTGGTGCTCCGAGTATATATGTGGGCTTCTGTTCTTGTCTTGTTGCCAGTATGTCTGTGTGTTACCAGCAGTTGGTACCAGCCTTCATCCCTGCCAATTGTTCTGGGTACTGACCCGTTTGTTTGACTTCCGAGCCTGCCTTCCCTTCAACATCAGCTGCATTGTGTATGACCCCCTGGACTGTTTCTGGATTTGGATTTGCCTTGCCCCTGTGGATTCCCCTGTTTGGTGCCTAACCCCTGCCTGTCCCTGACCATCCACGCTACACTTCTGCTGGTTCTGACCTCTGGACTGTTGACTTGGGTTTTGGAGAATAAACTGTTCAACGTTCGGACACTGTTCTGTCGTGCAGTTGAGTTTGCAACCCAGCCATTAGTGCTGACAGACACTTTGGTGGACCTGATTGAACCTGCATGAGAAACTCTGAGGAGAATCGAAGTTCAACTCCAAGTGTCTGAGTTGACCCTCCACTCATTTTTGCTACTTTTGAGGGTCATTTTTTTTTTGCAGTAATAAAGACTAGGTTCATCTCAGAAGTTGGTTGAAGTCGATTTCCCATTCTTAGGATCATGAACCAACTGTCAATAAGCTGCAACATAAACATGAAATGTAAGCAGACTTCAGCACAACACATCACCAAGCTTGTTAATCAATACATAACTGGTGGAGAGGATTAGTTTGATAAAGTTCCACCAGAATGTGGCCTTTCTGGCTTACACTTCCATCAAATATGACCCCTCTTTATCCAGGTCACTTTTAAAACCTAAATTCTCAACTCATAAATAGGTTTTTGCTGTTATAAAATGACCAAAAAGTGAAGCTGAATGAAAATGGCAAATATATGCATCAGTATTGGTGTGAAATGTAAGCCACGTTCTTGTTTGTGTGTATGTGTGTTTCTGTGTGTGCGTGCGTCTCACCTCCTGTGGTGACTTCCTGAAGTGGCGTGGTCAGTTTCCTATTCCTGCTAAAGTTTTCCTTCACTGACTGACGCACCAACAGCCAAAAGGTTAAAGTGAACAAGAGCTACAGAGGAAAAGGTAAACAAAAGAAAGGTCAAAAATAAGGAGGGACAGTTCAGCCCGTGGTGTTGTTACACAGTTCTGCTACAGGAACCTTTCTGGCTTCACAAAGATCATTTGGAAGGGGGGAGGGGGTAGTCAAACTCGTGTGTTTCTATTCTGAAGCAGCCAGGATGACAACCAGCAACTCCAAGTCTGAGGCCACTGGTCTAAACCAGGTCTAGACCAATAATGGATTTATTAGGCTGTGTGTCATTCAAAGCCACAGGAATAAAATGAATCCTGAAAAGTTCCAGTGTTGCATATGTAGGTAAATTCATTGAGATGTATTCTGGCCAAATGAACAATGGTATGGCACATATGAGCTTTCGTCAGCAAAACACAAATGCTGTGGCAGCTGTTCATCAGACCCATATTCCGTCTTCATGTACTGTGCATAGCCAGGAGGAAGGATATCTAATGACAAATACTGTGCACGATGTCACAAAAACTTAAAGTGGAACCCTGTCGCGAGGGCATTACCACCATCATTGGCTGTTCTCTTACCATTGCTCCCAGCCGTAAGCAGGGGTACTGGGCCTGGTTCAGGCCCAGCTGGCTTAGGCTCATGGTTCCTACAGTGGTTGGCAGTTCGGGTTCCAGCTCCATGGCCCAAACATACTGCAGGCAGCACAAAACTAATCCATAGAGCAGGATGAAGGGAGAACACAGAGTGGCTGCATGGCGTCTGAAAGGGGACATGACACACACGGCTGTCAGAATGAATCCGATCCCGGGAGCAAAGCGGTGGATAAAACATGAGCATGGAAGCCATACGGAGAGTCAAACAAATCTAAATGAGGGGTCAATGATTCGTTCAATCAGTCATTTTCTCTACCCCTAGTTTCCCTTAAAGGGTCACAGTCGGTGCTGACATCAATCAGACTGTAAAGTTTTTTGTTTAATATTGTGAACAACATGTGACTGAGTCCTGAGATCTGTTGAGTCACCTGATTGATGAAGAATGAAAGAAATACTGTTGTACAGTATTTTTCTGAAGAACATGAAATCTTCAGAATCTTTTTGTCTTCACAGAGATAGTTTGGAAGGTGGGGAAGGGGAGCGGGGTGAGTTAAACTCACATGTTTCCAGAACATGTAATCATGCATTTTTATGGCAAAACAAATTACTTTTTGGACAGACCAACGAAAATTACAACACAACCTAACATGAAAGCAATTATATCCTCTGAAACTCCATTGCACAGAAAAAGATTAGATTAGATCCTAGATGTGAGCATTTTTGGGGAAATACTGTTTATGCATCAGAGTAAGTGAGTATTATCAGTTAACATCACAACCCACAGTGACACTGAAAGGTATTTTTTGTTTTTTTTATTACTACCGGGAAGTTCATTGTACTCTGTTTCAGCTACAGGTGTAGAACAGTACCGAGCACGCAGGATCCAGATGAGACAAGCCCACAGCAGCAGCACGAAGGTGAGCCAGCTGTGGTATGTGATGCTCCAAACCTACCCCCAGGGGACCACCGCATGGAAAACCAGAACAATTATCAAACGTGACAGGTCGAATTGTGAAATAAACTTTTCTTTACAACTGAAGAAAAGCATGGATACCATCATGGCGATGAGAGCACAGACGTAACTCTGCTGCATGACCACTTTTCCCAGGAGGTGGAATGGGCTTTCTCTCTGGTGTCCACTGGGGGCTCTACTAACACCTGCAAAGTCAAAATCAAAGACAAGTATGTGAGTAGTGTCGTTCTCGCCCCCCCCCCCCCCCTCTTCCCCCCCTCCCTCCCCTATCCCTCAAATGATGGCAGGACCTCATTAACTCATTATGTCATTTTTTTAGATTATGTTAGTTTGCTGAATAAAATCGACAATGTTCATAAGTATCAGCATGCACTTCGTCTGGTATGTAAAAAAGTTTCAGAATCGTATTGGTTAATCACTACATTTCAATGGAAGCTTTCTATTGCATTTGTACATTGAAGTTTTTTTTTGAGTTGTTAATATACCATGTGCTCATCATTTATGTGTAGTTCGTCAAGATCTGACAGATAAGTTGTACCTAAATCTGGCTTACTCTCCCCAGCCACAGGTCCCTCTTTGCTGCCCTCTGAAGTGACTGACAGAAGCATGAGCTGAAACACAACAACACATATTAAACATTTTGGGTTACAGACATGATCACTGTGAAAATACGATGTTGCTGCCTGCAGACCTCGTCTCTTAGGCACCCATATCACCCTCTGATTTAGTGTGGGTGCTGCATGATGCAGAAATTGAAACCTGGAGGGACTTCTAAAGGTAAAATCTTTTGTCTTGTTTTGATAATTATTAAATCATTATGGTCTGTCTGTATCATCCCCCCCATTCTGGCCTTCACTGAAGCCTTTGAAGCAATCATCCAGGCTTCTCAGAGTGATGTGAGAGGCAGGGAAGGCCCAACGGCAGACACACAAAGGCGTCTCAACAGACAGACTCAAAAGCTGCTGAAAAAGGGAGTCAGTGACTGTGGAAGAACAAAAAGCCAAGCCACTCGGACAAGGAATCATTGCTGGACCCCCCAGGTGTTTTGGGTCCGTCAGTGAAACACTAATAGACTCATCATAGACTAATACTTGATGACGACAGGCCAGCACTCACTTTGCCATGGTACAAAGTCTCAAGTATGTGATGCAGGATCTTCACATCTGGTCCCACACAACAAATCCCTGCTGGCACTGAGTGTATGTCAGTTTCTCAGCATTGTATCTGGATCTACCTGTGTGTCATCTTCATAACTCTCTTCTCTCTGTTGATTCCATGACTTCAACTCCAGCAGCTCCTCCTTTGACTCGTCTCTCTTCTCCTCCTGCTGTGCCTCCTTTTCTCTCTGGAAAAAAAACACATCATGCTGATAATGATGTGAAATCATTGCAAAATGCCAAATAAATAAGATTAAATTGAAATTGTAACTGCTTGATAGCCCATGTTTTGACACATTCAGATATGCAGAAGAGCAAAGAGGTAGAAAGTACCTGATTTTGTGTTCCATGATATCCAGTTTTGAGAACAGTTACTATGGTGATGTAAAGAAAGAACAGTATTCCTGGATTGACGTAAACTGGCCAAGCGTGGTTGACATTCAGGTTGATCTGATGGGGCAAGGAGCAGTTTACTGGCATGATGATGTCCTTCAGCCCGAACAGTCTGGAGAGATGAAGGGAAAAACCAGGAGACCAAACTACTTTACTGCTCCAGCAGTGCTATCATGCTTTTCATAATCAGGCACATTCATCCACACGATCACACTCCAATGGTGATGACTATCATGCATGGTGTTCACACCCACTGGGTGCAACCAAGGATTCACGACCTCCAGCAGTTACGTCAGGGAGCTTTAATTCTAGGATTAGTTGGAGATATGACGGTGGAAGTGTGAACGGACAACGACAAAACATTTGCAATATTGCAGGTAGGTTGCTTCTTTGGAAACGTTGGGAAAACCCACGAGTTTGAGAAGAATGTTCCCAACTTTAAGGGACTATGTATTTGTTGAAAAATAAAATCCAGTATTTTTTCTATGACATTTACACTGCTTCCATTGAAGCTGTCGAATTCATGGGTGGCTTCAAATAAAGGTCTCTACAGTGGGGACACATTTAAATACCACAAGGAAACTGTTCATTGGTCATCAGTACAACCATAGCTGTTCCTCCTGTTTCTCTACTGTTACTGAGAATGATCCAACCAGTGTGTAGTGAGCTCATGCACTGAGGCATCCTGGGTAATTTATCAACAACTCGCATTTTCCCACAGCTCACAATGACGGGACGATCTTCGCACTCAGGTTGATGTGCAACAGGAGCTTGTGACACAGTTCAACACAACCAGCACTTTAATCTCCATGTCTTACGTCATGGCCTCATGTCTGTCACTGTGAATACCACAGTGGGTTTAGTATGAGCCTTCGTCAAATCAGACTGTGCTTCACATGGTGCCTGACTGCTGGAGTGACAAGCTCAGTGATGCTGTGTCTCTGCTTCTTCCATATATAAACATTGGAGGGTATGAAAGTGTGAGATAGTGAATCATAGTGAGAGTTATAGCTTTTGCCTCACCACTGTCATTTATAAAAGCATTACAGTCGGAGAAAAAAGTGATTCCAAGCTCACAGTGGAACAGAATCTCCTGTAAAGATTATTACAGATGAACAAGTAAAGAAACTTCTTTCTGGCATTTTTAGTGTCGGTTCAAACTATATATACTCATTCCCAATTGAGTGAAAATTATTCAATTCACTTTTACTTCTGCACCACCAGAATTCCTGTACCAAAACAGAGTGACAGATATACTGGCTTCATTCCCCCCACACTTTTCAAGTTACACTTAAAGCAATGCACAGGCAGGACTGAAGGTGAGAAATAGCAAGTGAGTGATTTCAAAGATGAACCTTAACAAGGAAATTGAACATATCTTGTCTAACAGATTCTTGAATCAACAGTTTGTTTCCTACATGGGTTCAAACAAATGCTTTGACATGTGTGGAAATTTTAGGGAGCTACAGAGAGTGACTGACAGGAAAGCTGATGGGAGACAGATTAGACAACCAGGAGCCCTGATGTGCAGCAGACAGAGGGCTTGTCTCTCTCTAGTTTGGTGCAGTCGGTCTTGGATCCTGTCTCTCTGTTGTGTGTGCATGGAGATCCTGCACAAATGGCTTGACTCACATTTTTCAAATCAACAATGTCACAACGAGCAACGCCAGTACAACAAACATCGTCAGTGGAAGTTCAGAGGTGTTCATATGAAGTGATATGACATTGAGCTGTAACAGATATTCACACAATTTCGTACCAGTGCTAAACATTCTACTCTGGCTCGACTGCACCTTTATATTGCAAGTACTGTAGTTCAGTGGTGCTGAATAAAATGTCAAAGAGTTTCGCAGTGAAATAAATTTGGCCAGCACAAACATTGAATGTAACCCTTTATTGCGAACAACTAATCACTTCGCTGTAAATGAACCTTTACCACGATCATTCAAAGTGTTCGATGGCTTGGTGCCAGAGACTTACCTCGCCCAAAGACTGTGTGGGGGGAACAGGGCCTGGGCCAGCAGATTCTGGTACAGGTACAGACACACCATGTGGCCAGCAGTGAAAAAGCCCACCATCACGCACAGTGCATTGAAACCCACGTGGCTGATGGGGAAATGGCACGCCCACCACGTGCACACACCGATGAAGAGCAGGAAGTAGATGGCTGAGAAGGCAGAGGGCAGTGTGATTCCTGGAGGGAAGCAGTCAGAAAACAGACACATTTAGACACGTAAAAACACTGAGAGAAACAGAGCGGTGAAGACCACTCAGCCCTTTAATGCCACACTTCGTCATTGCTCTTGAATCCTACACAAGGGTGTCACTAAACACAAAAATTCCAACACAAGCTGGTGGAAACATTGTGTGTTAATGTGCTGTTTTACCTTCAAGCATGGTCTGTCTGAGTGTTCACATCTTTGGTCCAAGGATGAGAAAATGAATAAAGGGATTTCATTTTAACCAATTTAATCAAAATAATCAGTTTCTTTGTGATAATAACGAGAATAGGGACAATTAAGTCTCCATATTTCACACAAAAACAAATAAATGTTTACTTGAACAGATAAGACAGCCAAATAAAGAAAGAGACGACATATAGATGTTAAGATGAAACACAACATTTACAAGCACACTAAAGAAGGATGGAAAAAAAACTACGTCAAGTTTGAACAGAATTTAACTGCTTCAGTGGGAGGCTTTCTTGCATTCTTTGCCCATGTTGATGCTTTTATCTGTGTTTCCATCCAGCAGGCTGAAACGTTTGTCCTTTCGCCACTCAGTACGTTTCTGTGTGACCAAAGTGATTTGTTCGCTCATCATTCAATTTATCCCTCCTTTTGCTACTCACTCTCAGGCACATTCTTTATGTGCTTTGGTGTCTCCCACAAGATGGGACGTCATTTACGAACTCAAAGCCACTCTACATACACGTACAGAGGATTCAAGATGTTATTCATGTTTCAATTATTTGGATTATGACAAAATTAATAAGCCATAATTTGGTGTCAGAAGCCCTTTGAAGCTGGTGAGAGGAGACATAAACCATGAAGGACTGCCTGAAGTGAACTCTGCTTTTAGGAGATGGACTAAAATAGAGCCATAAAAAACTAAACACTCAGCAGCGTAGTAACACTCCATATACCAGCCAACATCACTGTCACTGGGTTTCCCAGGCAGGTTTGACACAGAAAAGATTTTTTTTGTGGAAGCTTTGACCTTTCAGAATGCATCTGGTAAAGATTTGTCTTTCATAACGGATCAAAGTGGAAACAGAAACTGGAGAACAGCTTTGAAACTTAGCCGCCACTCTTTTCTCGGCCACATAATAATTTCATATTGTGAGAGGAGGAAATGTTTGGAGTATCTCACCAGCCAGTGCCAGCAGGCTGATGGCCAGAATCCTTCCCAGGTCCCGCAGAACTCTCTGTGCCGATGCCCTCAGACGCTCGGCCAGCTGCTTGGCTCTGGTTACCGTGGAGAAGTCTTCATCAATGTCACCAGGATAAGTCTCCTCTTCAACATCATCACCGTCCCCCGATGCCTCTTCATCTCCATCTTCCTCACCCTCCTCTGATGTTTCATCTGGGAGGTCATCTTCAAGCTACGGTGGAATAAACATTGGAGCTCGTCACTAACAAACATGAAACATGTTGATCATGCCAACAGGTGGTAACGTTTAGTTAGAAACTATAAAAAGAATACAGCGCTGAAAGTCTTTAGTCTAACCTCAATGTTCAACACGCAGCATCTAACAAAGAAGTTTGTTTTTACTACGTCACTACTCTTTGTCAATGCACATAGGAGTTCTGTCCCTTATGCAAAAACAGAAGGCCATTTTGTAGGAGCAGCAAGTTTACAAAAACTGTCAAAGAAACGGGTTTGGTGTTTAAAAATGCAAACATTTTGTTTAATTACCAACCAAAATCTGTTTGACAAATGCTGCTTCTTGTGTCAAAAGATGTCTGATTTGTGAATATTTGTGAGGACCTAAGTTCTGTTGCATGTTGGTTCTCAAATGGCGGCACTAACTAAACATGAGAGGACACCTTTAATATTTGAGTTTGACATGTTTACATGCACCTCAGAAATGTGATATTTCAGTCTATTTATTGGTTGCTACTGGGGTGCTGTTGGACTCCCTGGGTACTTATGTTCATAGAATTCAGTGTCTCAGTCTCTGGGCTTGCTGCAGAGGCGACACACTGCTGCTGTCTTCTGTTTGGCTTTTTCTTTGCTGACACTCCGCTGCTACACATTTCATGTTTATTTCTTCGTCTGCTCACATGGACATGATGCTAGTTTCCTGTGACTGTTTTGCAAACATGAAGACTAAAAGATTGGAATAAAACGAATTTATGTGTTTATATGCATGAACATTGGAATAATGTGTAGAAATTGAACTGTGATGATCCTATTCATCATGAGCAGCAAGTATCTGATCAGGCACATTTACATTGCATTTTATGTTTACCTGATCACTGTCATCAACTGATCATCTGATATCTGGTGCACATAAATCTGGCCAACAGATTGCAGCAAAAGTATGGGACAAAAGTGTCGTCTTTATGTATTGGAAGCAGAACAAAATGGGCAAACATGATCCTGATGCTCCAACCAGTCTTAAAAGTCAGAGCTCAAAGTAAAAACGCTGGCAAGATGGCAGCGCCTGGCTCATTACACAGCCGATGTTCTTGTGGGCCACTTTCACCAACTTCATACCAGCAGTGTTTACTGAACGCAGTGGCTCTTTCACTGAAGGATAATCCATCCTCAAACACTGGAACAGTTTGAGGAGCATGGCAGCGAGTTCAAAAGGGTGAGGCGACCTCAAAAGTCCTGTGATGTCAATCTGATCAAATGAGTTTGGGACAGATAAACAAGTCTGATCCTAACTCACAGGTTCTGGCTCTGATGCCTCAGTGACACATCAGTGACACATCTTTGACACATCTTCTGGGGTACATGTCATATGAACCAGGTGGTACCAATGCTGGGACTAATGGCTGTATGTATTTCAACTTTGATACAGTTTGACTTCAGCACATGCAGTTTCAATAGAAAGGCCACATACTATAACAGAAGTCTTTCCACCACCTGAAGGGGTGTAAATGTGTGAATGAGAGGGACAACTATCTCATTAGAACACGTCCAGATACTGAGGTGAGAGACTTTATACTCTTTAGTGAACTGAATGTCAATTTCTAATTATTGACAGAAGCAAACTCAGCACGGGCCCCTTTCGCATAGAGGATTTGCGCTATGGCAGTACAGCACCTCATGGGATTTTGCTAAGAGCAAGCAGCTCCCGTTGTTGTGCACCAGGAAGAATGCAGCTCCCACTGGACCAGTGCTGGTTCTGGCAAAATCGCTACCTAAAAGCAGTCAGGGAGGCATTCCCTAACATGTAGAGACACAGGAAACCTCCCTGCAATGATAGTTCTTGATGTGCTAAACGGGAGGAGTTGGACTTCTTTTGTAATTACTGAAGCATCGAGGTACCGCAGCATGCTATTGTAAGAGATGCTGATCCAGCAGTAAAAAATCCACTTGTAAACAAGCTGTTTTGTACTTCAAATAGGCACAAAAACTGCCAATGAAGCAAGTGAAAATGAACTCTTGAAAATAACAAAATTAGACCTTGAGAAGCCTTTAAGGACATCATGTCATATTTTAAGTGAGATACGATATTTTTGATTTGAAATAGTAAATTACACCTGGTAGGAGGAGGAGGTTTGTTTTTTGCAGTGTATTGTTAATAATAACAAAGCAGTTGAAACTGACTGACAACTCAGTCAGCTACTTCATTGACCTGATCAGAATCCCAGTGGTTTGAGAGGCAGGTTGTTACACTTTAAATAAAAAGTCTTTGGATTCTTCATCAAAGACAGTACAGCATTGCTGCAAAGGTTCAGCTTCCTTTCCAACAATGCAATTGATTCGTTTACAGACTCCTCCCCTCCAAAAACCTCCATCTTGTCCATCATCAAGCTTCAATACACAGTTAGAAGAGAGCTTTGGTGTGTTGCCAGCAATCATTCACACATATAAACACAGTGCTGTCTACAATCTGTTGGGACGCAGGCCGGAGTGGACCCAACTTCCCCCCCTGAGCAGTAGCAGGTGGGAAGGATCACATGTTTCTCTGCGTCTACAGGGTCCAAGCGCCAGGGACCCTCCTGAGATAGAGCACTCTTTCATGGGGTTTCAGTAAATGGCTTCTTTATTGTTTTCATGGAACACCATCCCTCAATAATCATGCTGACTGAGCCTTAGTTGCGTCTGATGTGTCAAATGTGGAGCACTGTCAGATTTTACGCTCTGGCCATTAATCAGATGACAGACACGCTTTTCTAAAGGCCCACAATTTTTTAACAGTGATCCACCTGTCAGCACCCTGCTGTTTGTCTATCTAAAAACAAAACAAACCACATCCTGCAAGTGAACCACCAGTGTGGCTCTACGGTCAAAGGTTGTGGGTGCTGAACTCAGTTTGCTGCGGTGACCAGGAGGAGACAATTTGTAGGAAAAGCTCCACAGAAAAGATATGGTGAGCAGAAGGAGAACACTGGGATCGGATGTGTTGTCATGCCCACTAACTTTAGGTTCATCTTCACAGCTTCTTCTTTGTCTTTGATAAATTTCCAGAATTGCAGACTTTTCTTTGTAGCCACTTTTGGTGCTCTTTTGTTGGTTATATTACTTGTCTCCTGGTTTGAGGTGTTTCTTGTCTTTTAATGTTTCACTTTGGTCTTGTTTTTGCCGCATTGCCTGTTCAGTTTCTCCTCTGCTCCTGCATCTGCACCTCCTCCTGTGCCACCTCCTTCCCTGTGCTTCACCTGCTACCCTGAGTGTCTCCACCCACAAAAGCCCCATCCCCCCACCCCACCCCATGTGCTCGTGCATGCCAGTCTGTCTGTGAGTCTGTTTGTGAGTCCGCCGCATTGCTTTGTTTAGATTTGCGCCCCTCACTCTTTGCTGTTCTTGACAATCATACTAAAACAGAACACCAACGATGTCTTCATTTTTCTGCCCTATTTTTGATTAAATGTGAGCTGTAAGGACACTTTTTTGCAATTTTTTTTTACATTTTACAACTTACTAACATTTCCCAGAAGTGGGGTCAACTTGATCTCATTCAAACTGTGTTGAATTAAAGTCTTTGAATATTTGTGATTTTAAAAACTGTAAGTTGCAAATACACTGTATTGTTAAATTATTTGGATTTAGCTTTTGTTGGTGTCTTTTCTTATATTATCGTTATGAAGCTTCATCAGTGTACTTAGATACACACATTGTTTAAATATACATCGGAACAAGGCACATCACGATGCAAAACACTTATTACACTCTGCAATGTGTGTTCAGTTAAAAAAAATGCTTTTACACAAAACAGAATTGGAGGATTATCATTTGGTTAGGGCTTTTCTATTTTACCTGACTACACGGCATCACTATGGTAACACTTTCTAATGGAATCCAAAGCACAATCTACTGCCATATAAGATCTCATGGAAATGAGGCCTCCACTCAAAGACTGTTGTGGAGTTTAGAGTCCCATTCTGAGAGGAGCTCCGAAAAAGGCAAAAAGGTTGAAACATCAACAAAACCTGACAGATCCAGTCAA
>JAUESE010000018.1:17524166-17536069 GCA_032274725.1 Malacoctenus triangulatus | reverse complement strand
GTGAGTCTCTGAAAGGGGCCTGGCTGCCCTCCATACGTGCAAGTCTGATATGAAGCAGCTGTGAATGCGTTTACCTGTCTCCCTCTAACTTGGGTAAGTCCGAGCAGGACGACGACTCCTCCAACCACGCCAGGGTCGGCCTCCGAGACTCGGTAAGCGCCTGCTGGCCCTGCTCGCCGCTGCACAGGATCAACTGCCTCAGGATGGCCGGGTCGTACGGGTTGATGTCAAACTTCAGATGCACCTGTTCACGACACATTTACGATGCTTATAGATGACATAAAATTAAAAGGTACACATCTTCATCATCTGTGCTAAGAAATAGTCAAATTGCGTCCGTGTGATGTTTCCTCATCTTTTCTTCCAAAAACTGGTGCTTTTGACGAATCAGGCAGGTTATTTAAGTTTGTGCGACCTGAGTAACAAGCCAGCTAACACAGTCTTAGCCTGTTTACAACGAGCTCTGGTGCTGGTTGAATGATGTTTGTTTGATGAAAACACTGTTTGGATGAAAATTAACCCAAACAAGATGATGTGATGGCTCAAAAGTTTCGTCTCCTCACAGATTATCCAAATACGAGCACCGAACACTTGATTTGTTTTTGGTGCACGTCAATCGTGAATTACATGAGGGTGAGTGCTTGGCTGCTCACGCTTAAACCAGCAAACATCGCAGCATTGTTGTAGAGTTGCTGTTAAAGAGCACAGTGTGTGAACACCCCAAACTTTTTTTTCCTGAATCAGTCATCAAACCACTTTTTGTGAATTGCACGTACCGACGCAATCCAAGACTCAGGCTTGAAAGCAGACCACAGAACAAGGGAGACAGTCACTGTTCGGGATGCTGACCTTCATCATTTTGGAGACATCCCAGATGCAGATCTTGCCCCTCTTGGTGGCGGCGGCGAGGAACTGTGGGCAGCTGCCGAAGCCGTAGCAGGCGATCTTGTCCGAACTGTCGGGGCTGTTGGGGAACTGGGCGGGGCTGGTGGCGAGAGTCACCGACAGCGGGACGTTCTGCGTGTGCTCCCCTTTCACGAATGGACAGTTGGGAGAGTGCCGCTCGTGTTCAGACCTGAATGAGGGGAGGGGAACAGAGGTGTCAAGTGTGAGCCAAACTTAAATATCTGGTGGTAGCTCTGAAGCTACGCTGAGCTCCTGCATAATTAATCATCGACTCACCAAGGCTCATCGGTAGGTTCCCAACAGACCAGGCACACGCTGCAGGTGAAACACATGGCTCTGTCGTCCCCCGTGGAGGCAGGCTGGAGAGAGAAAAGTTGAAGTTCAGGATCTGCTGTCTGCAAGCAAAATCTTAAGGCCCGGCATGACACTGATGCACGGACTTTTGCTCGATGACGTGAATGTGATAGTATGGACAGAGATGTCGACCAAAAGCCTCCAGACAAGCGGGGGCTCCTGGGAAGACCCACCTGGTGGTAGAAGCCTGCTTGAGCCATCGGGTCAGGTTGAGCCCACCTGTACCCAGCATGCGGCCACGATGTAAACGTCTCCCTTCTGTTGGCTTCGCTGTACATCAGGGACCTGCGGAGGAGCAGCATGTTCAATGACACGAGTGTGTTGTGTGCTGATGCACCCGCTTTTTCATCATCATGTCTCCTCTCAAGCAATGCTCAAGAATAAAACAAGCTCACCTCGAAAGATTGCAAACGCAAAACACAACAAGCTCATTGCCGTTAACCGTTGAGCAATGTGACATCACAATGTCTCACCTATCTACAGAGCGCCCGGGGCCAACCCCGAGCTCCGGCCTGGCGCTTGACAAGAGGTAGGAGAGCCTGTCCATGATGGATGAGGCCACAGACAAGGCAGCTACGTTCTGGTTGATCTTCTTCAGCTCATTCACGATGGCACTGGCCACCAGCTTCAGGACGTGGTGGGGGAGATGGAGAGTTACCGTGGCCCACTGAGGAAAACAGGAGCGAGAACAAAAAGGTTTACAGCCAGAACATGCGAAACTCTGCAAGCAGAAAAACAATGGAGTGTATACGACATGAATTAAATCCGTGACCCTCTTTGGTGTCACAGTTACATGCAAGAGAGCTGTGCTGTTGTGCGAGACTGAAGTCTCAGTACCAAGTCAGAAATGGCAAGAAGAAGGACAATGTATAACTTTTCAGTTCCTGCATTCAATTTTTTTTTAAAAATGAAAAGTTTAAACAATTTTTATACATCACTTGTTGTGCTATCGACTTTGCAATTGCGTTATTCGGACTATAATACTCTACACTGCCAAGATTTTAAGTCCATCCCAGCTTCAAACTCCTTGTGATGGAATTCAGTGTCATTGTGGGGTTGTGCATTGAGAGAACAGTACAGCAGATCAGAGGATAATGCAGACAGTAGTCTCCTCAATGAGTCGGGCTCTGCTACTGATGCTACTTCTGCTGATGTTACTAATCCTGTAATTCGACAACCACAACAAAAATGTACCATGACTGCTTCACTTTTTGCCGCTTCTTCTACAGCTGATGCTGCCAACACTGGCACTGCTGCTACGGCTTATACTACAATTTTGCAAGTACCGATACTTTTTACACAACAGCTCCCACCTTTGCTGATAATGTTGTAAGTTGTTGGGGTTTTTTCTGCCGCAGCTACTGCTACTGTACTGACTGTTGCAATCACTCCTGCTCCTGTGGCTGTGGCTGTAGTCACTCCAAGAACAAACTATGGCCGATTCTACTACTGTAGCTGCAGTTGCTAGGATTTCCTCTGTTCCAGCTGCTTCTGTAAATGTAGTAACACCTGCAACAACTGGTAGATTAAACTGTTCTGTAATAGCAACATAGCGCTTACTACTTCTACTTCACTCATTACGACAAGTGCTACCAATTGCATAACCGCCCCCCCGACTTCTGCTTTTACTGCCAAAACTAGTACGACTACTACAGCTACCTTATCAATGACTACAACAGGTGCATTGTTGATCAATCCGCAAACAATGGCTCAAAACAGTCTTTTTAAATGGATGGATTGTGTGGCCTGCAACGGCACTTCCAGCCGAGTGGAAAAGTGGAGCAAACACACTCGGAGTGTGAGAGCGAGCAACCTCTCTGATTGGCCTGCAGAGCACTTAGATCAGCCACACTGGCCAGGAGTCCCAGGACATGCAGTAACATGATGTGTACACACAGTGGGTCGTGTTACGGAAGTAAAGTGGAAATGAAATGAAGAATGAGACCGAACATGAACAGAAACGTGCATTATGTGATGATCGAGTGAACCCTGCTGATCTGATTCAGTCTTGGTAGAAATAAGAGCATGAAATAAAAGGACAGCACAACAAAGCAACCAAGTGAAACTATTTAAAGCTGCAGACAATAACCTTTTAATTATCTGAGGTTTTCTTTCAAACCAAAGGAATTATTCACAAAGAAAACTATAGACTTCTTACACATGAGGAATCAGGTGATAAAAAACCCATTGACGTTAGTAGAATGTATTGCTTACTATCCTATAAATGCAGTTTTCCAAGTGTTCAGGATTTGGTCAATTTTGTTGCTATTAAAAGTGCAAAGCTTAAAATTAGCAAACAGTGACAGTGGTCGCTTTTCCAAAGATAAATTTGTATCAAGTTACAGCTTAGTAATTCATTTTTAAAGTGACTATAAATATTACGAGCTTGACTGTGAACATCTTGTTTGTTTCTGCTTGAAATATTTTATTTTGGAATTCCATATTCTGTGGTTTAGTGTGTAGCTCAAGTATAAAATGCATTTACATGTTGAATTTAAGAAAAAAATTAAAATGTGTGGAAAGGTTCTTGTTGTTGGTCAATGGCTTTCATGTTACGACATTAGAATTAAACTCAAAGTCTGGAGTCACCATAGAAACACATGTGGGTTTTATTCCAAAGGTCTTTTTTGTGTGAATAGTAATTTCCTTTTCCACCAACTTGTGGAAGGAAGGCTTATTTCACGGCTTTTCCAGTAGCCGCATATATATTTTTCCAATGTATGCGCGGGATACATCTTGCGCCTGTGGGTCCTGCAGCTGATCATTATAATCCATCATGTGGAGTGTTCTGCAGGATGTGTACGGTGTAATGAGGATAGAATCAACCCTCATCATCTCTAAGTGCCACATGCCGTGTTGGACCCACAGTCTGAGCAGCCCCACCAGGACCAGACGGCCACACTCCTGCTTCACCAGTGGTTAGCCTCCATGAAGCAAACTGCTGCTTTGGGATCACACCCGCTCATTTCTCCTTGGAGCTCGGCTGCAGCTTAGCCAGTTCCCATAGCTGAGTCATGAACTTGTGTGTGTGTGTGTGCGCGCGCGTGTGTGATTACCTGCCTGCACATTACAAATGCAGATTTCCTAATGAAATTACCCTAATTTCATAAGGCATAAGCATTTCCTTGTGTTGAAGAGACAAACACCATCAGCCTGTCCTTTAGTAAGATTTATGGTCATGCATCATGTAATTACAGCCCAAACTTTGAGATTCTCAAACCTCTTGCAAAGAGGTCACATGACAAGCCATGGGTCTGCATAAAACACAGAATAATAATGTCATTTGAGTTTTTTTTAAAGACATTATTATACTACTGTAACTCTTCAGGTAAAGCTGTGCTTACAGTTATCTGCAATCTTTGTACTTATGTTAGTAAAGCTGTCAGCACTGCATGGACCAGTCAGAGGACTGATTTACTTATGACCTTCAGCTTGATTTGCATCAATACGTCAAGAAGGCAAGCAAGCCTTTAACTTCTGACCTGTTTTGTAGCTGTTACTGAATGTACGAACACAAATGCACATCAGAATTGACACTACACCTATTGGAACACAAGTGGTGACTTCTCACACACGTTAATAATACATAAAGTCCTGTGGTTTTCTTTGTGAAGCCATCACACTCACCTTCGCCACTTTGTGATTGGCTGCCGTCTCGTGTGAGGTATTCTTCAGGCCTTCTTTGAGCTGGGTGATAAAGAGTTCGTAGCCCTCCGTGTTGGACACGTCGATCTTTTCCTGACAGGCCGTCAGCATCTGCTGGGCCTGCGTCCACAAACATACAGAAATGGTATTAGCTGCGAGATACACGATCACAGAACGGCAGTAGTTTGGTTGAGTTTTGCTGCACATGTTTGTGGACAGCTGACCAGGGGTCTGCTTCTAAACAGTTTTAATATAAGAGTTCTGTACTGACCAAGCACTCAAAGCAAAGCATTAGTGCACCCCCGGGGTCACTGCCAGGATATCCAGAGTACCGAGGGCCAACACCAGTAACACCAGCAGTTCATGCATTTATTTTCAAGCCCTTATTTCAAACCAACAGTTAGACCAAGAACTATAATGATGTGAGACAGGCTAAATACAAGCAAGGGTGAGAATGAATGTTAAAGGTAAGCAAGTTGTTCAGACTGACCAAGTAAAAACCGGTTCCTGTAACATATGTCCTTTTTGTCTGTGAACAGTTCCTCTTATTTTAAAATATGCAAATGTGACTGTATGAACAAATCATTTCAATTTAAACAACGACAGTCCAATTTATATTTCACAAAACAGTTCAAATTCAATTTGGTGATAAACAACCAATTTCCTATGGCTTACTGTGGCAAAAGCAGTGTGACATAAGGACTCACTGGGTTAGAAACTGATCTTTGTCTTTACTTCTCAAAGTTGAGCTGTCACACAGGAACAGTTTGTGTGTTGAGCCCTTGCTGTCCCTTCAGCTCCTGCTTCACAAATCAAGCTCAAACTGAAGAGCAAGAAAAACTGCCTCAAAGTTGTTTAGGGCTGGGACGATAATCGATAAATCAATGAATCGCACGATAAATGAAAATGAACTCCATCATTTTTCTGGCCTCGATTTATCGCCCTGTCCATGCGCGGATCTGTTTTCCTCGTCTCTCGTCTCCAAACAAGTCAGATGACAAGAGGGTTCTTTCAGTGCAACGGTCTCAGCACCTGGACACGTTTGTGGTTTAGCAGGATGAAATTCGAGTTTTCCCAGCTGGGGAAAAAAAAAAGCTCCCCGCGATGCAAAGTCGTTGGCCTAACAGTCAACGCTAAACTAAGTGTTTGGTCAACAAAACAAACACAGTCGTTGGTGATCCTTGCTCAGGATCTGCCAAACTGAAGTAGTTACAGATTTGCATATGGTCTGTTGAGATATCTGTTAAGAAGGGGCCATTGTATTTATTGTTTTGGAGAGACAGGGTCTATTGTATTGTGTTTGGTGCATTATTTTCTATGAGAGACAGAGTTCTTTTTTATTTATTTATTTTCTTTTTACTATATTTGTTTGTTTTATTTATTTAAAAGTTTTGGACATTCCAATGTTAAATAAAGGTTTAATTATTGCAGTTAAAAGGGTGTACTTGCATTATTATGATATATTCACATTATATAAGTGGTTATTTTGGTCTCAGTAATGTCGACAATAATATCGTTTATCATCAATAATTTGTTGGACAATAATATTGTCCACCAAAATTTGTTATCATCCCAGGTCTAATTTAGCTGTTCAATGGAATTGGAAATTTTTGAGGAAATCATCAAATATATATAAAGATAAAAATGTATAGTTAGACTGAACTCCTTGAATTAGAGAAGGTAAAAGTCTGTCTGCTGCGACGCAATGACTGGTGTCAAATATCAGGTGATAGCAACAGTGTAAGGTGCTTCCTGGTGTCTCTGAACGGGAACTCACCTCTGTGACCGGCAGTTCCAGCTGAACCATGTCCTCCGGCTTGGCCACAGGAGGCTGGAGGGCCGTGTCCAGGAGCAGGATGCCATTTAGGTCCTTCCTGCATCCCACTGCATAGTCATCGACGAAAAGCACCTTGTCCACCGCGGGGAAGTACTGACACCTGACACGGCCGCCGGGTTTAGCTGCGACGGGGGCAGAGGACAGAAAACTCAGCATGAAGGAGAACCGGGGGAAAAAATGAGGCCTAAGTTACCGTGCAGTGTGTCACACTTCCTGCCACCTTCGTTGTTGGTGGACTGTCATTTGGAGACAATAGCCGAGTTCCTCGCCCATGTTTTGGTCTGCTGTTGTGTGCCACAGAAAACCAGAGGCACACATTTGCTCTGACAAACTAGTTTGACTAGTCACAGTTGACATCAAACACATCAGCTGCTCGACTGTTTGGTTCACCACACAGTATTGGAGATGAGATGCAAAATCTTCAACATGCGAACAGCCTCGGTACCGATCTCACGTGTAACTCTCAATGTTGAACAAGTGACTGAAATACAGCCAAATTTAACCTTAGAAAAAAAGTAAATAAAATCCTTACATTTTTCACAGTCTAAGTTTGCTTTTACTGATTCTATTTTCATTTGGAAATTCTTATTCTCTACACAGTTTGAGCCAAGACACAGTTTATGAAGAAACCAAGTTGTGGAGCAGTTTTTACCCAGCATGCCTTTTTCTCTCAACATTTCAGGCAAATATGTTCATCAAATCAATGTGATATTTGAGCAGACCAGGTTTTGGAAGCTCATTAAATCTAATCATTATAATGAAACAAATTCGATTTGTAAATGACCCAAAGTATAACAGGTTGACAATTGCTGACTACATACACAATGAAATCTTGTCACTTGCACAAGCTCGCTTATGAAACCTGCCAACTGTAAAAAAGATATTCCTGGAGGATCGAGGAAGAGTTGGGGGGACATGGGACCGTGGAACAGAGGTTAGTCTTGAAACGTCCGGCATCCATCCACACAGAATTTATTCACGCCGTACACTATTTTCAAAAATCGTGCTCCATCTCCGGAGACATCGTGTGGAGGGAATGCCAACACGATACAAAACTTATGGGGATTCTCTGACACCCCTCTCCTGAGTCAAGCTGCAACCACCTACTCCTGCATACAACCGTGCTCTTAAGGTGATACTACAAGGCTGCAAATTAGTTTGTGCACACCAATGGCAGTAGCTGATGTTTGTCTGTGGTATCTAGTGCATATGAGACGGCTACATATGACTACACAGAAGCACGATATTTCAGAAAGCAAAACAGCAAACCTGGCAACCGTGTTTTTATTTTAGATTGAAAAAAAACGTTCTTTTTTTAGATTCCTGTCTTAACAAGCAAGGCATAATTCCACAGATTTCATCATTTTAAAAAAAGATTATCGTCATCAGAGCATCATTATCGAAGACGTCAAACTCAAATGTTTCAAGTCCGAGCACAGGCTACCTGTGGCTTCTTGCAATTCGTATCTGTGGGTAATGGAACGCAGCGGACTACAGCAGAACCACAGAAACACAGTGGAACACAATGTGAACCAGATTTAAAGCCTTCTTACCGATCCCACAGTTATGATACAATTTATTTTTAGGGTTCATGACTTCGCACAAAAAAAAAAGTCAAAGTGAAAGATCACATCGGTTTTTATGCCATGTTTGTTTTTCCAAAACTATCAGAAATTAAATAAGATGCTTTTATTTTCTAAAAAAAACATGTTCATTAATTAACATTTCCCACAAAAGAGAAAGTTGGTCATTGCATGAATATTTCTGGTTCCTAAGCAACAACATGTTGATGTTTTACCATAAAAGGCCCTTCAGGTATCCCAGTAGGCTCCAACTAACACTGGAAGGGATCTGATGCAGAGCTGATCCTAACCGGTAAACTGGAGTATGAAGGCATAAATAACCTGAACAGGTTCAATCGACCTCGCCTTAATGGGGCCTTCAAAAAACAACACTTTTGGCAGCCTTCAGGGGAAAAAAGGTTCGGGGCCACTGCCATGAGGGATATAAAGCAAAACAAGACAAGTGGCCACAAGAGTAATGCCTCTGATACAACACCATGAGCTAACGGTCAGTGGTGGGAGCTTAGCTTTCGCTTCCGCATTAAATTCAAGCCAGTGTCTTTTCTCTGGCTACTGGTGACTGGCTATGTTCATCGACGGACTGCTTGGTGAGCACGCCTGGTGCTACTCTACACAATCCAGAGCGATTACACCAAACTGACTGTGAATTTTTAGCATTTCACAGATTCCCATCTGCTGGGTGATTCCGGACATGCACATGAACTTTGTGGGTGTAGAAACAAAACACAACGAATGACTGATAAGGCCCGTGTCCCGCGCAGTCAGAGGGTTTTTCCACAGGGACAAATGTAAACAACATAAACTCAGTGATCACAAAATATACTCTGCATCCCTAATATTATGTCCCAACTTTCCCACTATTTTTTAATTGTTTGCTATTTCAGATGCTATTTGTGAAGCCAAGTAAAAACACGGTGGCATTTCTGTGAGCACCAACAAGTGTCCAAGCATAACTTCATAAAATGCAGTCATCCATCCAGAAGGGCTTAAACTGGGTGGGGTAAAACTAGCAATGTACAGTATGATGGAAAGAGAAAACACACCAGCCACTTCTGCAAAAACAAGGATATTTTAGACAGAACAGTGAATCTGAACCGAATCACAACTCGCAGCACTGTCCTTGTAATTACAGAGTCGGTAATACTGCTGTCTGTTATATTAAGAGCTGACACCATTGTGTGGGGAGTTTGCATGTTCTTCCTGTGTTAACCCCATGACGGCCCTGATACCAGTCAATGGTTGTAACTATGCAAAGACTGGTGGGATTTGCTCCAGCTCAGGCGATCATGACTCTCTGAGGGGTACAGGGAATGGATGGCAAATACCTTTATTATAAATCAGTCTACGAATAATTCACTGTCTGTTGCCAAGACCTTCAAGTGACATAAAGCATCCTTTTCTTATTTATGTTCCTTTGTTCTTCGACTGAAGGCAGAGAGGAGCAATGTGGTACAAAGTGGTATGACAATACGAAAGGAAATGTTGCTACCTGGTAATTCTGGTAGATCACTTTGCAACATCGAGGATTTTACCCAATCCATGACTTGAAACACTTCTGGCATCATGTTCTTACATACAGAAAGAAATTGTTGAGACACACCGTATCAGAATCAGAAGTACTTCAATAATCCCAGAGGGAAAATAAAGTATTTCTATATATGATATATAAGTGTATCTATATGATTAGGTGTTAAAATGAAACACCTCCTTCATACATTAATGTGTAATTTGTTTGTGTTTGGATGAAAACAATCAAATTGAAATATCTGACTTACTGTTCTACTACTTGTCAATCGACCCATGTCCACTATATCTGAATGATACAAGACACTGTCTGGCCCTGATCCAGTACAGTATGTCCACAAGGAGAAACCGGTGGACCTAGTGTTTACAGTCCAAGCGAGCTGGCATAGTGCTTATCACTGCAATTCATTCTCATACTTCTGTAAAAGCTCTGGACAGATTTATGATCTCCGTCACCTGCTGCTGATCACTCTGGATCACAACAGATGCTTTAAATAAAGCCTCTGCGAGTAAACTCGTGTGAACATTTTCGTTCTGTAAAAACAATTTGAAAGGTGGCATTCACTCACAGGGGATCCACCTCCCGATGTAAACAAAAATGGGGACAATAGCACAACTTCTCCCGGATGCTCAGGACAACTGTGTGCACTCGTTGTGAACACGGCACGACATCTGCCGTGAGGGAGTGCAACGGTCCGCATTGCAGTGACATGAATGAGAAAAACAGCCGGACAGCTGAGGTCTAATTCATGCAGGAACTTTGCATGTGCTTTTTTTATTACAATGGTTTAGCAGACAGTACTTCTTGATGGCAGGTAGCGCTAAGCTTCATGAGGTTGACTGAGAAAATGTGTCAAGTCAGCCCAGGAAGCAAACGCAGGCCCGGTCTGGTACACCAACAGCAACATTTAGAGTTTACTTCCAGCCCCACATCAGTGCTTCCCGAATGACAGTGCGCCCGATCGCCTGGAAAGTTAAGTAACTGAAAGGCTGCTAGCTGGCTTAAACGTTATCGCGACAAGTTGGACTTGAAATTTGTGACACCGAGAGGCAGTTGATGTTTGAAGATGGTGGAAACTATGCTATTTAAACTGCCCCCTGTGTGAATCACGCTTATAGCGATAGTCTGTCCAGAAACGGACGAGAAAGATTTGCCCCGCTAGTTAGCACGGAGTATGCTAACCACACTCGCTAGCTGTTAGCTTGCGCGGTAGATATGTCATGTAGCAGCTGTGGTAAACAGTAGCACACACCGGCATTCAGGAAGGAGCGCTGGCTCTGATTACAAACAACGCCCGAAGATAGTGACTGCCCTTTTTACACGGTCAGGGAAGGATAAACAGATACTGTTTTGCCAAAGTAGGCCCAGAGGTGTTTGCTACGAAGAGCTAAAGCTAAGGCGAGCTGAGGCTACAGCCCAGCCTACCGTCTGTTGACAATCAGTGGCCGGCTTGTCAAACTGAAAGTGTTGCAGTTTGAGCTTGACAGGGAGCTCCGGTGCTTACCGTGCAGCGCCGAAGCTTGCAGAATGCCCCCCGAAGTGCCGTCAATTACTTTGATGCTGCCGCGACTGGTTACCGCGAGGATAGCGTTGAGGGCCGGGTGGTAGGAGAGGCTTCGCAGGCCCTCGTCGTCGCAACGCAGGCATCCGTCTCTGAGTACAATCCAGTCTGAGGAGGTGGACGAGCCGGAGCCCGGCGAGGCCGCGGCCGCCATCTTTCCTTATTTCTCCCTTCCCTTCCCTTCTGAGTTTTTTTGTGGATCCGATGATACACGTAATACTGCTAAATCTATCAGACTAACTCCGAACTATGGCTCCTTTGCCACTGCTGGCTCCTTCTGCGGCTTCTTCTCCTCCGCCCGTCACCGCAGCAGTGGCTATTCACCATCAGCACTGAGGAACTCCAGGCTGGGCTCCCTGTCAGCTGCACGATAGGTGAACGGAGCTAGCGTATCTCTCCGCCACATCTCGCGATATCTCATACAGTGAACGGGAACATCCCGTAGTGGAAATTGTAGGAACACTAAAGTAACAGCTACAAGAGCGCATTTTT
>JAUESE010000018.1:16829603-16841883 GCA_032274725.1 Malacoctenus triangulatus | reverse complement strand
TCAGCGACCGCAATAAGTTCCGACATTTTTGCTCGACATTGAACGCAACTAATTGACGTCAGCTGTTTTGTTTTTGGTGGCGGGACGCAGAGGTTTCACTTCCTCCTCACTACTTTACACCACATTCAGCGACATCTAGCTGCTATTTGTAAGCCGCTTGAAGTTGTGGCGTTGCACCAACATGTAAACTCAGGATTTGTTTCGTTTCAGACCTGCTAACGTTAGCTGGGAACCAGCTGTTTACGGGTTGACAGCGGAAAGTTGGACCGTGTCGTCCCGGGAGAGAACATGGAGAGCTCACTTGCACGAGACAACCCGTTGCTTCTACCAGTCAACAAGGAGAAAACCGTCTACGACGGGTTCATCACAGTTCAGGTGAGTGAGTTACTGCATTCGGGGTGCTTGTGTTTCGTGTTGTCACTTTATTACGCAAATCAACTGAATATCCCTCCCTTCGAATTTACAAGTTTTATAAACCAACAAAAAGCAGGCGCTGAATGTTTGAAAAACGATGGTAAATTTGTTAATTGGACTATCCTACTTTTTAATATTCAATTGCACGCTTACATTACATTACACTACAGCCATTAGAATAAGGCAATGTATTCTAATTGTGTCTGAAACGGCTCAACTTTACTCTGAAAAGCTGCTTCTGCATTTTTATTCTGGATTATTTCCAATCCTTTTTGTTAGTTCCATTTAAAAACACCACGAGCAATCATACAGTAAGCTTAACCTATTATTTAAGTTTTATGACTTTACTACAGAATAAAAGTCACCAGAAATAAGGCAATTGAACCAAAAATGCATCGCGTTGTAAGTTTTGCCTGCTTCACGGTTTTATAGCAAAGTTTGGTAAACTGCCTCACGCTTGTATGTCAAACTTTAATGTTGCTGAGTTGTGTTTCTGTTTTGCAGTATTTTGCAGGAAACAGTTGGGAGCCACTGTTGGTTAACTGTGTTTTTTTTCCCCGTAGGAGAGAGACTTCAGGATGAGGATTGTACTTCCACGAGACCACCAACTCAAGCAGGCCAAGTACAAATTATCCTTCCCTCATCCTCTCTTTTAAAAACGACGATATCATTTCTGACATATTGGAATGCGAGTGTTATTTATGTTGTGTTGATCTACCTGTCGACACTTTGCCGTCACAGGCTGCACTGCTGCTGGCAGCTGAGACACCTGTTGCGTGGCTACGAGCGCATCGTCAGGCAGGTAAAATCGCTCGCCGCCATCGTGATACTCAGTCATATGTTGTGTCTGCCATCTCTGATTGAGTGCATGTTGTTTTGCTGTGTTTATATATAGCTGCTTCATTTGCGATGTCATTTTGGCTTCTTTGTGTTGGCCGCCTGGCGTCGTTCCCGCACCCTCTTGTCACCCATCAGGCTCGCCTCACTCAGAAGCACAGAAAAATATTTTTCACTGTTTAATTAACATCGCCTGGAAAATGTCCCTATTTGTTATGTGGCCCCTCAGGGTTATTTGGATGAGATTGATATTTCACCCCGGGCTGCAAAGTTCATTATTTTCACAGCCTTTAAGCTATCATTAATTATTAAAGCTGGTGGCAGCCCCCATTAATCACAAACACTGTGTTTGATTTGAATGGCTCGCTAGAGGAGGCGAAAAAAAAAAAAAAAGAAAAGACACTGTCACTTCATTATCCCTCCATTCAAGGATGTCTTTTCTCTCTGGTTTGACTCCTCGCAGAGGCTGCAGCAGTCGCCTGATCTTGTCAGTTTCATTCTGGAGCTGAAGACCGTCTTGGTAAGGTGGAGACCGACACAAGTGCTTCAGCTCGGTCACTTTGACATCCTCGCTTTATGCATAAGAAGTGAATGGGAGCCTCGAGGCGCTATCAATAGCCTTGATTGTGAGGCACGCATGCACACATATATGTATAGTCAGATCGATGGAGACCTCGGCACGGAACAAAGAGCGGTGGTCTTCCTGGCCTCGGTTTTGCTCTCGGTGGAGGGGGTTATGGGCGAGGTATGACGAGCATTCGTAATCTGGGTTTAAAGCTAAGATGCGTCGTGCGTGTCGTTGCAGGAAGTGGGTCTGAAGAGCCGCCCTGAGTGCCGCTCCATCCCGTCCCCGCAGTATTACTCGCAGCTCATGGCTGAGATGGAGACCCTCGGGTGGGACAAGTAAGTGGGCTGCTAAGAGCACTAAAAGCAAGTTTGTGAACAAGCTGCAGCCATGAACCAGTAATGTGTTACAACCTATTTAAAAGAACTCTAACATATTTTTAAGGCCACAGGTCAAGGTCATTGTGACCTCTCCAATTACTGACCCATTCATTCATCTTTTCTCTCCACCCTGTCCAAGCTGGGGTCCTTCTGAGAGGGTACAAGGGGTGTTCTTTATAGCACTTTGTGGGGGAGTCATCCCAAATGTTGGTGCATGCACAAAAGCAGGAAGAGTAATTTGCGAAACTGCCAGATTTGTAGAACCATGCACAGTTTCACGTCAGAATCGCTTAACTGATCACCAGGAAATGTGCCCACTCAGATCTGCCTTGTATCTGGTACTCTTCACCCTTCACGGGGAGTCATGACGACAACTGAGGAGAAACCCGGGTACATTGTGAATGGCATACTTTTAAAATTGGCATACATTTAAAATATAGAAGGAGGAAAAAAATCCACCTCGCTGCATGTGTGTGTTTAAGATGAATTACAGTAAATCATTCCTTTGTTTTGGTGCAAATCTGCAGCAGCACCACAGAGTTTGTGCCCGCTGTCTGCAGCACACGGCGCACCTATCACTTCTTCATTTTGCCTTTCGGCCTAGTTGAAGCATTGGTGGGGTAGATGACTTGGTAGTTCATGTCTATTATCAGCAGATTCCTTTCAGCTGCTTCATGCTCGCATTGTTCCATGATGCTGATCTCTTTCTGACTCAATTAGATTAGAGAGTGATTTCCAACATATCAGAAGTGTTTGTTGAAATGTGTAAAGCACTTGTTACTCAGCGAGGCAGTAACTATGTTAATCGGACTTTCAAACAGTCTTTCAATCCAGCAAAATTAAAACATTCAATAGTCATCATTCCGTATCTGGTCTCGCATCGCGATATGACGCCGTAGTCCAACATTATGCGTTCCCACACTGCAGGCTGAAGCGAGTCAATACACAATCACATGTCATACCCCACTCTGATAAACACATCGCAGTTTGATGTGAAAATGCACTATTGATGATATCCAAACTCTGTTAGGCTTGAAATCACTTTGGAGTTTAACTTCGCTGCAGCCACAGCCGCTAATTGTCCTTGATTTTAAGAGCAAGTGCTCCCAGTGCTTCATCATTAATCATGGAGACTTTGGTGCAGACATGATCCATCCATTACCCTTCTCACTCCCCAGCTGAAACAGTGATGAGAGAAAGAGAGGGAGCACATGGTCGAGCAGTTGAGAGTTTAATCTCATCAGGAAGTTAATGTTATTTGGTTGCTGATTTCACTGTGACGCCCCGCAAACCTCAGCCAGACTCAGATAGCCGATTCGTCAAACGATCACCTCCTGTCGTATCCCACAGTCCTTCCTCTAAGTCACATCTGTGCCTTTTCTCTTCTTTGAAATTTCTTTATTTGCCTCATTCAAGAGGGGAGAGAAAACGCATTCCTAGAGAGCACAGCTATGTACATTTTCAAAGAAAAATCCTTTTTCCCTCACAATAAACAATCGTGAGAAAGAAACCTTGGTACGGAAGAGTACTTGCTGTCGTCCAGACAAAATTGCAGAGACTAATGTTGCATTGAGCTTCTTTAAGTCAGAAAGCAAACAAGTTTGGTATCTACAGCTTTGTTTTAGGAGCAGTAAAGATTCTTAGTAGTTGCTCATCAAAGCTGCTGCCTTTTATATTCGTTAATTTATTATTTGTTTTTGGAAATGTGCCATTTGTATTTGCAAAGAGGATTTGAGGTTCTAACTGACTCTTCTATGAAAGTTGGAACTCTAATGTTGCAACAGTTTGTTACTGTGTGACAGAACAATCCTGATATGGATTTTACTCGAGATGCTTCACTTTAGGTCAAAAAACTCACCGTTGTAATGTTAACATACTGGAAATGTGAGTCTTTTGATAATGTATATAACTTCTGCTATGCACATGTGTGCTGTTAGTTTTGTAACTATTGAGAAATCGACATTATTGTGGGCAATCGAAGCCTCTGCTCGAGCCCAAACTTGTTTTTTCACCTACATTCTAGAAAGTTTGCAGTTTTCCTGTAAACAGTGTGATTGATCACAAGAGTCTTTGTCTTCAATGTGCCATATGGACGAGTTGAAGCTGTGATCACTTTAAAACTATAAACTGGTCTTTTTATCCTCTCGGTTTGAAAGGTTGAATTGCCTCACAGTGCGAGTGGAGTAATCTTCCAACAATTATTTTGTGTTAATGAACAATTTGGTAAGATGATTCTGTTCCCCACTTCCAATCTCCCAGGAGACTGTGGGCGTCATTTTCTTGTGTAATTGCCAAAAATTGGTGGAATGATCCAGATACCAAGTCAGTGTCTTTGTTGTGTTTCCTGTGCACACTGAAGTTTTGGGGCAACGAATGGGCAGGAAAGTTTATAAATGTGAATGTTGCAAAGTAAGTTAATGTTTATTTGTTTGTTTGTTTTTTCCCCTCAGAGAAACAAATGACTAGCTGAGCATGAAGTTTGGTTAAAGCCTAACATGGCTATATAGAGCAGTCTGAAGTGGAGACAACACAGCTCCACCTTAACAAATGGCTCCTAATGACTTGCTTATTTTTAGTTATCGAGTTATAGTTAAATCCAGGTCACATTTAATAACACTCAGCTCACGGAAGATGATAGGCTCGGCTAACGTGGTCGTCCCCACTCGTTGGGAGAGTACGAGGAGGAGGAGGGGGCTTAGGGGGGGTGGGGGAGGATAGAGGTGGTTTGTCAAAAGATATCTATTCTCCCCCAGCTCGGATTAAACCTCAACTACGACGCTCATTTTCCACTTTCCTATTAATGACCGCGGCTACAATTATGATATTAGCAAAATGCAAATGGAGCTAATTGAAGACTCTCAGGTTTTAATAGGAGGAAGAGGTGTTGGTGGGAGGGGGTGGGGGGGGTGAAGGTATGCTTTATGCTGGAAATGGGTCTGACATAATTTCCAGTGTCGCGTTACGGTTAGGAGGCATTAAACACAGCGGGCCTCAATCTCCAAAGCACTCGAGATTCGCTTAGCGTCTTAATTGGTATGGGCCATGCTAATAGCCACCAGGGGTTTTTCAGCTGTAATTCTGTCTGCTGATTGGCCCAGGTAAGCGACACTTTCGCGCTCTCTCTCTCTCTCCCCCTGCTCTCGATCCTCGCATGTCTCCATTTCCACATTTCAGAGTGTGGTCATCTTAATTGGCTGGAGATGGCGAACCATGTGTTAATTAATAGAAAATGAGGTCAAGTAGGTCAGGCACCATCACTCGCCATCACCACCCCCACCCCTCAAAAAAAAAAAAAAAAACAAGCCCCCACCAGATCTGCAGGGCTCATTACGGGCACAGCTGGTCCTCCCTGCTCGCCAGCTTCAGGGTGAAGTTTGGCCTCTTCTCCTCCGCGTGTTATCACTCTGTCGCCCCGCGATGCCCGTTCTCCCAGACCCACGGTGGGCGGCAGCGCTCTGTTAGGCCCAGACTGAGGAAATCGCACTGTTCCTGCATGCTTTCTTTGTTTTGTTACAGTATTAGGCCAACTAATAAATGACATCACAACTGGTCGTGGGATTCATGCAGTACAGCCAGTAAGTAATGACAACGCCCCGGTGAGTGCAGTTAAACAGGAAAGCAGGCTAATGGTTATTGAGGTCTCTGCGTTTTTATGAGATTAGAGTTCGTTTTCTGTTTGCACGACTTCCATCCGTCCTCTATCTTCGGCTCGCCGTCGTCTTACAGGCACGCTCCTCACGCGGCACACACAAACTCCGCACATGCGTCGATCTCGCCATTCATGAATCACTTTGTCAACACACATGCATGCGCGGGTGCAGGGTGTGTGCTGTGTCTGGAAGCAGCTCACTTGGCTGTGGAGTTGCAAATGGGATGCTCTCATCAGTCTTCTCAGCAGGACGTCTGACTGTCACGCTGTTTCCATCACGGCCAAGTAGGGGCGGCGGCTGGTCCCTGCTATCCTGGATGTGAGACCCCAGAGGAGAGGGGATGGAAGAAGTGAATGCGGGTGACGCACCAGTGCTTTTTTTTTCTTTCTTTCTTTCTTTCTCCCTGAGAGGACTGAACATCACAAACTGGTTCTTACTTGTGGCTCGTTTCTCGAGTAACTGATTTAAATGTACCGTATCAGCCACTTTTTATCAGTCGCACTCTGTTATTACTTTACCAACTTTAGTTTTTTGGCTCCTGTGGGCCACTGAGGTCACTGCTTTCCACCACAATCATGATGGTCGAAGTCTGCTGGTTGTTAATGAGGTTTGCGTTGAGTGTGAAACACATTTAACCAGCTGTTTATTACTTTGGTGCTGCTTTATGCGTGTTCAAACATCCAGGCATTTGCAGAAGAATAAGAGCAAGTGGAGCTTAGTTTCAATTGCAAAGTGGTTTTCCTTACTGTGGCTTTGTGTGGTTGTTTTCACTTTGCTCTATGGAGTGTTATATGCACAGAGGATGACACCCAAAGGGTGTTTTATTACATAGTGGCAAGGTACCGACAGTTCTGAAGATCAGAGCGGTGGGCTGGAGGCTGTATGTTGGTTGGAGGGATGAAATAAAAACTGACCATAAAGAGCTTCTGATGACAACAACAGGAAATCCTGTTGGATGCTGTGTTGGACCACGAGAAAACGACAGGCCCGCAAATATCTGATAACACTGACGGACACGTCGGAGGTGGAGTCGCGTCTCTCAACCTCTGATTTGAACCTGACTTAAGGAGGTTTTCTGCCTGTCGTGTAAAGAGCTTTTTTTTAAACTCGCTCGCATCTTTTCGCTCGCCCATTTCTGTTTTTCTTGCATCAACATCGACAGCAAGATGTTCATTTGTTTGTCGGTTCTATCCACCAACAGGTTCCTCTCAAACAGCATAGGTTACGTTCATCTCACTGATGAGGAGCCAGAATGTTACAGCCGATGGGTGCGTGTCGAGATCAGAGAGCTTTTGCAAAGTATTACAACCACAAAGTGCCAGTTGTATAGCTGTCAGTGAAACAATAGGACTGCAAGATTCATTTAATCCTAACAGCTTTGAAAACCTGCTATCATGTCCAACACTTTTGCTTGTTAAAACCTCCAAACACTATATTGAGTTTGCCCATTAGACCTAAAAGAATGCGGAGAGCAGAAACACAAAGAGGTATTCGGTGATTTACTCCAGTGTCATGACTTAAAAAGGATTAAAGAGAAGCATATTTTCCTTTTGAGCGCGCCGACGTTCTTTTATTCATGCCCTCCGCAAATCACCCGTACTTTATTTCGGCGAGTTAACTTCTTACCCGTTGATTTGTTCGCGTGGACGGTTGTCACTCTCCTCACCTGCGTAGGTCTATTAACTGGTCTTGCTTGGCAGATTTGTGTATTTATTGCTGTTCACAGCGATGGGTATTTTATGGGTCTTTGTGAGTGTGCAGGTAAGGATGTGAAATAACCTCCATTTTTGTCCGTTCCAAAAGTTCTACCCAGTTAAATTATTCGATCCTGCTGCCAGAAGATAACGCTGCTATCAGTGTTTGCAGAGAAGTGTGTCTGTGCGCGCATCAAATTGCTCTGATCATGACAAGCACACTTGTATGTGTAGATGTTGGCGTATATGTGACATTAAAGCACCGTTGCCCTTCTCTGAGGTTTGATTGCCAACGTGCGAGCGAGCAGACACTTTTATGAGCGGAGCCCATCGGACACCGTCTCCCATCATTCCATCACTTCCCTAAGTGTGTGTGTCATTCCCCGAGCACACTGCTCACATCACTCCTCTCTAACACACTCCATAAATCCTCAGCAGATATACAGCCGCGTCAGCCTCGGCGCAGAGCGTCCGCGGTAATGTACTGTAAATCTGGAGGAGGACTGCTTGGAACCTTTGTCTCCGATCGCTCTTTTGTCTCCGGGTCTCAGTGGACCGGAGATGGACTGGCGAGGGGGAGGAACCGGCTCCTTCACAGTGTGCTGGAGCAGCTGAAGGGGCAGTAAATCTGACAGCGCCGTGTTGTTGAATGCTCCAGCCAGATCAGTGTTGTGTCCTTAGCCTCAGTAGGGTTATAATTAGCTCGGGAAGGAGAGTGTCTGATTTACAAGTTGACTCAGGCTTGAAAACGTGAACTCGGCTTTAGGTCAGGATGAGACTCATAATTTTTCTAAGAGCCTGAATCCCACTGCTGGAACTGTTGAAGCAACCCAAGGGTCTGAGTTGCTTTATTTCTTTGCACTTGGTCCTGAAGTGATGTTGAATGATGTTTGAAGTAGCAGGCAGCTATTTAGGAGTTTAGGGTTTAGGCCATGGACCAATCAACCCTGTGGAGTTATCTATGACCAATAAGTAATAAATTCCTAAGCTATTATTTAAGACTCCCAAAGATATATTCATCGGAATTAATCAAATAATCAAGAATTCTTTGATTTTTTTTGTTAGGTTTTTGCTCAAAAACTTAGAGAATAAGTTTGATATTTGAAATGAGTTTAGTGTTTTAATGTGCAAGTTAAAGGGGGTATAAGTACTAAAGCAGTTTAGTCAATTGTCCTCTGGCCAAGCTGTTTAAAATACAATTCATTGACCATTTTTCTATCTTCATTGTGCATTGTGAAACTGGGAGCGAACAAATAATAGCACACACATCTGCCTGTGAGAGAGTTTTTTATGATTGGGGGGAAAAAAACAAACTTTCTTTGGACATTTAAAGACATTGTCTTTTTTTTTTTTTGACAGGCAGCAACCATGAACTGAAAAACTGCAACATTTTTTCTAAACCAAATTTGTTGTGTGGAAACTTGGTAAACAACTGGCACACTCGCGTGCTTTCGCTGAGCTTGCTTCTTTTCCGTTTTAGCTGAGCGTGGCTCTGTAACTGTACTACCGTCCCAGGAGTTCGTTACGTTCTGCTACGAGACAGCGGCGACGCCTCTGTCACAGTTAGCTTGCATCATTAGCCCTGGTCAGTTTGAGGTGCCGGCAGCGTCCAACAACCCCGGCTCAATCTGTGGATCGCGCGCGTGCCGTACCGAGAAGACAGACCACCTGCGATCCACTGGCGTTGCACCTCTCATAAAGATTTATTAGAAATTTCATAGCCTTGATTCATTTAGCTTTAAGTATATTGATTTCATATATTTTTCCTGACTGGATGGCTTTTCACCACTGAGAGGGAGGATTTATCTCCTCTGCAAATAAAATACAGCTTGATGTGGGGGTTGGGTAAATAGAACAGTGTTTCCTTTTGCTTGACGTGACAATAACATACATGTTTATATACTAAAACAAAAAACGGACCAGAAAGAAAGAATTGAAAATCAAACTTGTAAATGTGGCCATAGAGTTGCATTATTCGGTCAACCAATGTTTCACTTTATTTAATAGCTTACTGAGAATAAATGAATTAAACTCTCTGGTATTTGTTCGGTGTGGGTGCATAGAAAGTGTTTGCTGTAAGTGGTATTAACAGGGTCCTATTGTGGTGCCTTGCTGTAATTAATGTCTTCAATGGCATATTAGTAATACATTTTTCCTGCTTAGAGAATTGTTGTTACATCTTGCCAGATGCGAGTGTGTTAATGAAGTTGTAGCCTGATATCATGTCACCGCGTTGGTAGCCACGGTGATAAATCTCAGTGTGGAGTCTCAATATTGCTCTCTGCAACTGTGATTAATGATGGATGATGGCTGCTGTCAGGTTACAGCGCCGTCGTACCCTTCCTTGTGACCGAGCGTTAATTTACGACACCGCTGCGCGTCCATCTTCAGGCTGCTCTTCATCGACACGGCGTTCCGAACGTTGAAGCTGAAAGCGGAGGACTCTGGCGGGAGGCAGCACGCTCTCACCGTCAAACTCAAGTCCAAGGTAAGATCCGATCCGATCGCGCATGCACAGAGCGCCGCACGCCAACAGTCGAGCGAAAAAAGGGACCAGATCATTTTCACAGTGAAAATTATTCATCATCAAACGGAATAGGCTCCAGCTTGATGTTGACCTGCAGCCAATCGGGATCCAAACAGGCCGCCTTCACCAGACACATGTGGGGATGTTCAATTTGCTGATAGAAAATCAGTGATTTACATCTGTGCCCCTAAATCTAGGTCAAACTGGAGAGGGTGTGGAGAGACATGATAACCCACTGTGACTGAGATGTAGCACAGATAAAACATCTCCGCACAGACCTCAGCGTGATGGGGGGAAAAAAAATCTTCCTCTATGCATAGAGAACAACCAATACACCCACGCTCATCTGCATAGCCGCCATCTCTGCTCGCTGCTATCGAGAAAAAGTACACGGAACCTGGAGGTAAACGCAGGCCGGGTCGGACGCTGGCGTGTTGCGGGGTGGTTGGAATGTTTGCATGTCGGAGAGCTCGATATGGAAAGACGAGAGGAGAGCGATTGTATTTAATGACACTTTGTCACAGGAGTGCACGATGAATTTAGTCAATAAATGTAGCTTTCTCTATACAGGCTCCAGTGGTCAAGGTGTACTTGGGAGAGACTGGCACACTATCAAATTATGATAATTCTACTTTCTATTACACGCTGCTCGAAAAACTCCCTTCCGTCGGTGCAAGCCTCCTCTCGGATGGAGGATAATCAAAATGAAAGTAAAATACTGGAGAATCTGTTGAGATTGCTGCTTATTTATTTCCCTGTTTCCAACTGCTCGAAAGTGACACGTGAATGGCTGCTCGAAGTAAGATCGCCAAGGAGATTAACTTGTTTGTTTTTCTCACCTACTTCACACGTAATTAGGTCTTGAAATACTGACGCTAAAACAAAATGGCATAAACCCATGACACGGAAAGAGAAGTTGGTCACAAACGGATAAACCACAGTATGATTGTAAAACGCTGGAGAAAACAAAAGAAATACCAGACTCACAAGCTGAGTGCAAATACCACAACACAAATGTAAAAGCTTATAACCAGTCTAAAAGCCATTTTGCACAGAATAGAACTGGAGGCTGTAATAGATAACCAATTACTTTTGTGTTGAGGCAACATTTTTTTGGACACCATGAAACTGTGACAACAAAATATGTGTCAAAAGCACATATTTATAGTTCTACTGAGAGCCAAATCAACACACCGTAAACACGTCTGTCCAAGGGGCGTCCAACTTTACCTTGCAGTGTAAAATGAAGATGACAGAAGTTGAATACATTTTGAATTCCAAGTAAAGTCGATTCCTGATTGGTCCATGGCTAGAATTACTGTTTAGCAAGAGCTGACGAACAGAACACAACGCTGAGGCCCGGAACTGAACAGCAGCGCTCCTCGCTGAGAGCTCAGTGATGTTGCTCGCATCAAAGTGACACCAGGTTGAGTTCGCTGAGCATGCAGTGTTCAGTATAACCACAGAGGCAATTTCACAACTTGGAAATTGTCTATATTTACAGGTTCAACAGGGAAAACTTGTATTTTCATCCAAAATACTTGGAAAAACTGACAAATATGTTGTGCTACAAATGCGTGTTGACGTCTTTCCTTTTTTATGTCTGATAATTACAAAGTGTGTAGCTGTCAGAGCTCAAAGGAAGCTTGCGTCGGTCACAGGCCCGCAGGTAGTGCGGGTGTAGCAGGGAGCTCAGTGGTGTGGTGCAGTGGAGCTTACCTAAGTCCAGATGACAACTGCTGGGAAACAATGGAGGAGTTTGGGGCCCCACTCTGGGCCCACCTGGCCCCCTTCCTCCACCCCCCCCCCCCTCTCCCCGACACCCCTGGCAACAGAAGTGCCTTGGAGTCCTCCCCCGTGTTGCAGCTGCCTCCACCGGAGCCAGCAGCAGGTCATCCCTCAGCACGCACAGCGAGGGAGGACGCAGCTCTGGCAGGGAGGCGTGAAGGCTTTGGGAGGCGGGGGAGTGCGAGGGGGGGAGGACAGGGAAGAGGCTGCTGTATGCTGACCAGGCTTCCTATCCATCTATCTTACCCATCTGTTAGGCTTTCCAAACTTTTGATGGGTTTACTGACTCCAACCGCAGCACCAAAACGTTAGGACAAAGTGTGGAATGTAAATTAAAAAACAAAATGCAGCGATGTGCAACTCTCCATATTTTACTCCCAATAGAGATTTTAGGTGTTTGATTCAGTTCATGTTGGCTATTGTCT
>JAUESE010000018.1:16601092-16611126 GCA_032274725.1 Malacoctenus triangulatus | reverse complement strand
CAAGAAGGCCTCTAATCTAACTGACCATCATATAATGTCACTGTTACACGCTCCGTGACTGACACTCCTTGTGCATTTACAACCCTTGTGCTGCATTCTGGAAACTGTATTCTGGAGTGTATTATCTCTGAGACTCTGACAGGCACCAAGTCTCCGACTCTATTAACGATGAGCTAACGAGGCTAACATTGCCCAATTTGCGTCGGCAGCATTAGCAGGCTATTATACTTGCATCTGATCATCACTAATATAACACAGCAAATCATAGCTGGGATCCTCCTCCCCATATGATCTCCATGGCTTTGCCAGTGACTTGTGTTATCCAAGCAGTTTGTGGAGGCTCAGCCACAACAAGGCGGAGCAATGACGACCCTGCATGCGGGGGTTAAAGGATTACAGTTAGTAGAGTTGGTCTGTTGGATCTACTTTTATTGCTAACTGTTGACTGACTTCTGCAAGGGAAGTGAAGCCTCACTCTGAACCCATCATACGTGTTACTGCAGGTGGTCTATGAGGGAAAATTTGGCAAAACTGCTTCAAGACTTTCATCACTCCTGCTTCTGTCCAAGAAGGTGAATGACTGCAGCCTGCATATAGAAGCGTGTGATACTGATCATGCCCTTTCTACAGGTCTTGCTAAGAATCAGGAAACGTTTACATGACATCTGAAACAAGTCTGAACCACAGACTTTGTGATTACAGTGAGACACACAAGTGACACACAGTCACTGCACGAGTACATTAAGAGAGCTTCACGCTTAACAACTGAGGAGTATCAAGGATCAATGTAAGTCTCTCTTTCTACCCCCCATTTGTGGCATGTGCAAAGTGTACGAGATTCATATGTAACACGGTGAAGGCAAAGAAGATGTCACCATCCCCTTAAATAAGCACCTCCACGCAAATCAGAGTGATTGTGATGAGCAAACCCAACATGAACAATGACACAGGCCAGAAATGACCAAAAACGCATATAAGAGCCGAATAAAATGATCTGCTGCTGATTGTTCTTGGGGGGTGAAAAAAGCTACAACTAACATTCAGTCTTTTCCAACCGACAAGACAACAGAAGAGAAGCATAGGACAGCACATGACGGCACCACCACAGAGTATCAGAGGAGACCTGCACCTCATGTCTGCTCCTGTCAGCCTGGGAGGACGGCGAGGTGGAGGGAGGAGCAGCTTCAGACGACTTCTGCTGAGAGACAGAGACAAGCAGACAGTGAGACACAGGAGGCAGCAAAAATTAGGAGAGACGCAGAATGAGACGAACGGAGAGTTGGGGGGAAGAGAAGGGGGGGGGGGGGTTAATTAGCAGGAATGAGGAAGGATTTTTTCCGCCACAGCAGAGCACGCTCAGCTCCAGCAGACGCCGCAGACCGAGGCGATATTCAGCCTTGCAGCTGAGCGGAGTGAATGACATCTAAATAGGGTCTCGCAACCCCACAAACACACACGTGGCTATAGAGAGCGGCGGCGACCTCCATTAACCTACCGCTGACCTGGGAGATTGACAGAGAACAGGGCTTAAATTGAACTCGGCAGTCTACCAGCAACAATGACCGCTTGTTTTCACAAGTCCAATTTTTCCATTTTCGGTGTTTGTCAGAGTGCTTTGTGCAGCGGGAGGCAGCAATCACACAGCAGAACGCGAACAATGTCTTCCTGTGACCCTCCAATTGTAGAGAAGGTAAATGAACAGTTTCTTTTGCTGGCTACTTGCAGCTGTCCAACAAGGACTGCCGCCAGTGACAAACCTTCTTATGGTTTACAGTTTATTCTCCGCTTATCAACACAGTGACAACCCTTTTCCCCCACTGAGATCGTCTCCTTAACAACAGAGAGCACTGCAACTGGGACTTTGCGTCCTATTCGTTGATAAAGCACTGGGAAACACTTTGGAAGCAGCAGTCCCTGTCACAGACGCTGAAGGATGCTGCTAAGACTTCATTTAAAATCTCCTTTTATTTGAGAAATGGCATCGGGCTAAAGAGAAATTAAACCCATTATCTGACTCGATGGGATCCAATAGAATCCAATTCGACACTTGTTTGTTTGAGGACGGAGGACTGAAAGACAGAGGAAATCAAGGCAACATAAACAAACCTGACACAGCCAAAAAAACATGCTAAAAAAGCAGTAACAATAACATTAGAATGAGTTTTTATAAAAGAAATAGAAAAGCTGTACAATCATGTTTATATTGTGGCTGGTCTCTGTTCATCCTCCTAAAAAAATCCAATTACAAGCAGATATAAGTGGGCCTTATCGAGTCTGTGCGTTTGCGTGCACTGGCTTTTTCCTGCTATTCGACGTGAGGCAGCATGGAGCTCTTCGCAGACAGAGGCAGATGGACAGAAAAACAAAGAGAGATGGAAGGAGTCTGGAGGGAGACATGGAGAGAAGAGAGTCAAGAAAGGTTCATTTCCATTACCGCATTTGCATGCATGGCGCTTTCATGTGCAGGACACTTGAGAGAACTCCAAAGCTTCGCTAATGCTTTCTGCAGCTTGGCGTGCACAAAATCTGTCATGAAGGCGGGCTAGCACCAAGGAATGAGAAGTGATTCTCAGCAATAAGCGCTGCCGTTTCCCATCCGCCTGCAGAAACCCTCCCACCGGCCCCATCCCACCAGGCCGCCTCCCCGCAACACTTCCTGAAGCTCCCCTGCATGTAACCAGACATGTCAGTTAACACATTTAACTAAAGACTTCTGATGCTACCTTGCCCCGTCTTTATCTCTTCCTTGTTTATTCTTGGCCATCTGGCTGCTTGCTGCCTCTCCGCACGCACCGCGGCTTCAGCTACCTCCCTCAAGATCGCTGCCTCGTCTCCACTTACTGCCTCTCCACACAACAGCTGAACAGATTAATTACTCCAAAAAGCAGCGAGAGTAATCAGGTCATAAAGGATCTAAAAATATGTGTTTGTTTGCAGTTGATCATGAGGATAAAAAGGACATGGTCTGTATATGTGAGATACTAAGAACACAGCAAGGAAGAGTTTTGTCAGTCTGGAGGGGGACTATTCAAAAAAACCTGTGTCTGATTCTTATGCAAGCATTCTTTAAACAAGGTTGAATCTGAATGCGGGTGGAAACTAGGAAATTTTAACAAATCCATCCGATCACAGTAAGCAGCACCTCCTCGTTTCAGCAGTTGAAGAATTGAGCCAAGTTGGCCTATGTACATGAAGACAATTCAAAGGCACTTTCATGCTTTTGTTGCTTCCACACTGCTTGTTTGAACGCAGATTACAGAACTTTTCTACACTTTTAATGATCAGATGAGAAGCATCAATCAATCGTCCACACATGGTCTAAACATATTGAAAATAAATCAGTCTGCAGAGGAACAGAAGGAAACCACTTGAAATTGGATTTTGCCAGCTCGCAGTGTCGCTTCACAATGCCGGACAGCAGCCGGCATCATCCCGCAGTACATCCACACAGACATTCAAAGCTCCCGTGACACGTTCGAGTTCGTTGGCAACAATTTGTTGAATGAAACATGTCAATTTGGGTCAGCGTGGGACAATAGATCTCAAACCTTTATGTTCATTTCCCACGTGGCTGAATTTACAAGCCCTTCGGCTCCACAAAAATGATTGATTATCAAATGTGGGTGTGTCCCACATTTTGAGAAGCTCCGAGTTCAAACTGCCACTAATTAAAAGCTGAGATGTTTCAGATCCATTATTCTTTCACAGCGTCTTCTTCTAACTTCCATGTTGACCTTTTCAGACACAATCGTCCCCAGCGCACATGTGAACACCTGCGGTGTTACCAAAACAACCAATGCAGGTAAGAAAGAGATTTCCTTTCGTCAAAAACTCACAAAAATTGAAAACAACTTGCAACTTTTCCTAAATATTCTTACAACACAACTTCTGGTTAACAACTGTATGATGCTCGAGTCTGACTCAAAGTTTCCACTTGTTGATTCACCTTGTTCTGCTTCACACGCGTGACGGATCATAACTGATTGACAGACAGAGGAAACGGCTTACACTCCTTTGTGACCCGTTCCCACTGGCACATCTTGGGGTGTGGATGGCACAACCACGGGTCAATCTGAAAGGCACTCAGCATGGTGAGGACAGGAAGGGTCATTAGTTTGATCTGCCAGTGACGCCTCCACTTCTACACGCTGGGCTGTGCGTCTGTGCGGGGATCCGGCTCGCCACATTCTGAGCGCCGTGGATCCCAGGGGTTTGGGGCACCAGTGGTGCAAAATAAAAGAAAAGGATAATGCTAATAAATGTCTGTCAAGTTTGATGCAACAGGAAAAGCAGTTGGAAAGGCTTGGTTCACAAAGCGCTGACCCTATGAACTCCTATTGCAGACCCAAGGGGTGGAATACTACAGCAAGGACAGCAAGGACCACCACACCTGACTGAGCTTCACTCTGCTCGACTTGATTCGAACTTGACGAATGACTACACAAGGAAAAAAATCCACAGTTGTTCAGTAAAGGATGTAAAAAAATTCAAAAGGAAATAAAGTCTTTTTTTTTCCTTTTTAAATTTTTCCCTAATTTTGTGTCCCTACTTACCACAAATAACTGGTCTGTTATAAAACTGAAGGTTTGGAAAGCACCAGCCCTCCCTCCATCCGAGCTAAAGCCCTCGATACCATGTACCTAGTATGGTGCTTACAGCACACGGTGTGAGATGTTTTCAAAAGTACAAACAGCTTCAGACAACAAGCGAATGCACAAAGAACCTTGACAATTAAAATAAAGTGGTGTGAGAAGGCTCCCTGAGTAGCACAGCTGAGGAGCTACAGGAGCAGACCCAGCAGAAGCAAGCCAGCAAAACTGGCTCCCCCTCAGCTCTTGCATGAGCAAAAGAAGAGGCAAAGTGGAGAGGTGTTTCCTTCTGTTAACCTGAACAACTGAGATCACAGTGACTTTGGCTTAAGTTTTGTCTGTACTGAAGTGTGACAGGCGTATAAAGTCCATGTGAACACGTGAGGTACATTCAAATGTCTCAAACCGTACATTCTCACAAATGAGACTCACTAAACACATGACCGATATATTGTGTCGATGGTTACAAAACCTTTTTTCACTGATCTTAGAGTAAGAATGAGCTTCTGCCAGATTTGAAGAATTTCTTCCATCTTGTCAGGAAATAGCGCCTTAATTGGATAGAAGTGAAGACAACTTAAAAACATCTGAGCCAAGGTTGTTATTAATGCACAGGCTGCAAACAATGGCTTTCTAAAGCTGCTGATTCTTCATGTTGTAACCTAATTCAAGTTATAAAAAACCATGGAAACCATAAGGCTGAGACTCCGAACTGCTGCCAGCAAACACCAAGACTCCTCAGCAGCTCACCGTCGACCAGCCTGACTTTAAAGGAGGAGGTAGCGCAGGGCGCTACATCAATTTTGAAGTTTTTTTCTTTAGCTCTTTAAATAATGGTAATGGAGCTGCTCCTGTTCCTTCTATCCCTCTCTGCTGCCTCTAACCTTCGCTCCGCCAAGCTCACTGCCGCTTTGAGCACCATGCACACCGCCTCCTCAACACTGCGCTTCACTCGCTGCTACAGACACAGAGGACGAGTTTGGAGAAACTTGTTTGTGAGAGAAAAAAAAAACAACAATGTTTTGTCGATGTGCTGCAGAAAGATGCTGCAGTCTGATGTTGTGGAGAGCTGCAGAAAACATGTTCCTGCTAAAGTGACGGCCAGTTCGACTCCCAGGCTTCCACTTTGTACTGTTGATGGCTAATAAATGTGTCTGAGGGACATTTGACACCTACAGCTTTGACCTGCAACTGTGTTTTTCGTATGACTTTACAGGAAATAAACATAAAAATATGTATTGTACATCACAATTCAGCATGTTGGTCCAGCTCTAGAAGGAGGTTGTGTCTCAAACATCAACCCACTTCTTCTCTTTCCCCACCGCCGTTCTCTCCTCCTCCTCCTCCTCCTCCTCCTCCTCCTCCTTTGCTCTCTAAATCCCCTCCGGGCTGAAACTAGCGCTGACTGCTGTATGTCTTTTCTTTTCTGAGGGCAGAACAGAGAACTGTTTTTCCTTTCTTCCTTTTTTCATCTCTCCTCATCTCTATCCTTTCCCGCTCAACTGTTAGAGCATCAAAAGGCAGCTTGCTCCTGTTGCCTGTGGTGGTGCAGGCAGCAGAGCTAAGATGCGAATTCAGAGCATTCCCCGCCTCCCTCCTTATTCTCTTAATATCTTTTAGAGGATTTTTTTTTTCTTCCACTCTGTCTCAAAACTTCCTCCGCTTCCGACTTTGATGCTGCCAGAGATGTCGACACAGCACTAAACAGGCACAGATGGGCTGATGATGAAGATAAAGCGAAAGGAGGCTGGAGGGTGTGTGTGAGTGTGTGTGTGGGGGGGGGGGGGGAGGAGAGGGATGAAAAGAGGGGAGATAACAGGAGTAGTAGTGTGAGCAGGGTGAAAGAGATGAACAGAGGTTGAATAGATATTAGGACTTGGAGATAGAAGTGTCTGGCTCGCCGCTGTGGCAAATGCCGACAGCGAGAGTGAAAGATGGTGAACACTGCCGCTGAAATTTGTCTGCTGGTGGACCTTTCACAACACTATTTGTACTCTCACTGAGGACATTCACAGAGGCAAAGTGGAAGACTTACACAGATGATAATAAAGAATGAAATTATGGAGGCTGAAAGATGGTTTCGGATGTTGGAGCTGTAATGCGATTCCATGGCGTTCTCACAGAACACAGAGCTGCAGTGAACTGAACGACCCCTCAGCTTAGTGTCGAGGTACGGCGGCCGTGACGAATCGTGAAAGATTCTTTATGAAACTGAAAATAATCTGTCCAGATAGGAAGATTTTCACTCGCTTCTGGTTCATTACATCCATCTGATATGGTGGTTGTTGGCCTCATTCCTCTTTAGAGGGGCTCCAAAACAGGCAGACAGAAAGAATCCTCTGGTCAGTGCCCCCCAAAATATCAGCACGTTTCAATGGGAAGTTTGTAATGTAACACGGAAATATTACAAAAAAATAAATGAATGAGGCACGTTTTTGTGAAATACAAACTGCAATGAATATGAATGGAAGAAAGGCATTTGTTGGTTTAACTATGAAACTAAAGTGACCTGAGCCAAACCCCCCCTTAACTCCCCGTCCACTGACAGCAGAACACAATATGTCGGCAGAAGGTGAGCGTGCTGCCACAGCTGGCTGCGGGAGCACAATGAGCCCTGGTAAGTGCTGTGGACGCAGCAGACAGAACATCTCCATGACTAACACAGACAAATAAGGTTGGAAATCAGCTAAGTTTCCCTCCGGGGCGTCTCTGCTGCTCTCTTGTGACATTTCGAGGCCAATCACTGGGCTCCTCACAGAGAGCGTACGAGATGCACTCTGATGTCTTGTTGATTCCAGTAACATTGAAATAATTTTTTTGGTTTGCACACACACGCACACACATACACACACACCTAGTGCTCCACTCATGGCAGAACAATGAGTTCATGCTATGTGGGCATTGGGAATGGGAGTGCATGCACTCTTCTGCTTCCCTGCAGTGCACTGCAATCTGTCCACTACACCAGAGCACTGCTTTCCCTGTTTCATATCTCACATATCTGTAAGCACTCCAAAGGGCAGCACCTTTAACTCTTCAAAGCACTGCAGTTTGCTGTGCATTTCTGCATCAAAAACACTGGGTGACTGCATTTAAGAGGTTCAAAATATCTGGAGGGAAAAAACAGAGAACGATGGGGACTCATTTGAAGTTTTATGTAGAACTAAACTCAAGGATGATTCCACTGACAAAAACAGATAAATGTGATTTTTCTTTTTCCGAATGTGTGACTAAGCTTTTTTGTCAGTTACATGATCCGTTCCTACATTCGCAACATGCTTCATACAGGGTTCATCAAACATAAAGTCCAGGGCCCAAAGTTGGACTGACAGAGGGTCCAATCCAGTCTGCAGGGTGACCTGAAAGGGGGCAAGAGGTCACTGCTAGTCTCCGTTTGTCCACGAGACACTAAAACCCAGGACTGAACAGGAATTGACAGCATTGCTTTTTGTAATGTAGTGTATGAGTGAAAGCTTGCTCCCTCTTTGCTCATGAAGGGAGCATTAGCAGTAAAGCCAAACCATGACGTGAAGTCTGCAAAAAAAACCTAGTAAGAGCTGCTGTCATTTTTCACTCATAAAATTACAACTCGTGCTTGTAAACACTTGAAAAAAATTCTAAAGGTTTTCAAAATACCTTTCTTTGCACAACAAAGAGAAAAAAGGATGACTGTTACATTTGGATAATAATTCTCAATTTTTTTGCTGCTCTAGCTGCGTTTTAATGTGTTTGATCCATCAAGCTTGTGGCCCATGAACAATAATCTGTTTGACACCTTTCTTTACATGATCCATTATATTCACCTAAGTGATCACATGATCACACATTGTTACTCTGAAGACAACAGCTGCTGTGCAAGCTGTGCTCAATCAGTCTTAAAGTGGACATCTCTGGCTATTGAAAACAAACTCTTCCTTTCTGCTAAATGGTCGATAAACACCCCCCCTCCCCTCATCAACAAAAAAGAGGTAACTGTCACTGTCATGCCAACATACACAAACAAACCTGCAAACGGTCGCTCAGGGTTACTGTCGCCCGCCCTCTCCTCGCCTTCCTCCATCTGTGCGAAACTGCTTAAAGTGATAATGAGTTGTTTTTAATAATTAATTTGCATATAAAAGCCGAGCCGTATGTGTGGGTGGCAGAAACAGATCCTAGATCACAGTCTGGCTGCTGGCAACGCTTCAGAGAAAGTTGCAGAAAACAGAGAGAGGGATGCACAATGCGAGAGGGGAGGAGGAAGCAGAAAGTGGAAGAGAATGCGGGAAACTAAGAGGAGAGATAGTGAAATGAAACAAAAACCTACTCGGAGAGGACTGCTCTGATCCAAACACTCGGCATGATTGTTACAGCATTTTGGTGGGAGTTGGAGAGCGAGCCCAGTCTGCTGACGTTGTTCTCGTCTTGTTACCTCTATCATCTCACAGTGTTTATTCTCAGAGTGTCTGAGAATGTTTGTTGTTGCAAACTTTTGAGATATTACATCCGATTATTCCTCAAACTGAAGCGCAACACTGTATATGATAATTCAAGGATGTACTCACTGGCAAGAACTTTGGTGAACAAGATGCTTATGTGAATATAAACACATGCAACTCACTTCACACGTGGAGAGTCCACTGTCCACTACTTTGTTGTGTGTCCTGTAACTGCAGCTGGTTTGGCAGCACACAAATTCTTAAATCCTAAATCGTTGTGGGTCTACTTGTACCCATCTTTGTAACTAAACCACAAAAAACTTTAATTTTGCAAACAGTCCAAAACATTTCAGCATTCTGCATAAAATCATATTTGGCAAACAGTACAGAGGGTAAACACTAAACGGCTGTTTACTTGTTTCCTGCTGTGTCTCATTGGTCCCCGTGCCTCATAACTGCTTACATTATGTATCCACTTCAGCCCATGATGATTCGCTGTGTCACCTTGGTTTTTAATCTTTCAAGTGAAAAAATTTGGGTCCTGTATATCTTTTTAGAATTTCTAATTGTATTTCCTTTCATTTTTAACACTCAAACAAAGCTCCTCATTTATAGAAAACAGCAATGTCTTTCTGTTTCTTTGTCTTCAAAAAAACCAACATTTTGAATTCACATGATATAAACAATGGAGAGCAAAACAACCTGTTCACATTTGTGAACAAGGATATTTCAGACAGCATCACACATATTGGAGCAAAGTTTCACACCGCCCTGCACAACTTGCAGCACAGAACCAACCCACTCCATGATACACACACACCTTTCACACTGCTAATCTCTCTGGAAAGCAGACAAGGAGACACGCACTCATACACACCCACACATGCACACCCACAGAACTGCATCCTTTTCTTTTTTCACCTACAAAAAAGAATCTGCAGTCGTAATATACACGCACGCACGCACGCACGCACGCACGCACGCACGCACGCACACACACACACACACACACACACACACACACACA
>JAUESE010000018.1:16429518-16441891 GCA_032274725.1 Malacoctenus triangulatus | reverse complement strand
ACTTCTTAACGATTACGGGCAGGAAAGAAGACAAGCTTCAAGTGATAAACTTTATATTTCAGTATTCAACTTGTGGGAAAAAAAACCTAATTTTAAGACAATAAAGCTAAGAAGTCAATGCGGTCGTATGAGGCAGTCACAAGGTGGTAGTTCTGTCTGGAAACACACAACTTTGAAGCGTTAATCCCAAATAGTCGATTACAGACAAAATACTGTGAGAAAAGTTTCAGTTCAAAGACATGATTTTGTGCTCGAAACATATTTATGATGATTTTTTTTAGCCCCTCTATGAAAATCTTTCCAGTTGAAGACTGTTGCTTCGAGTTTCGAACGCTGCTACGTGAATGAAATCTGCTATTGAAGTTATTCAATCACAAATCTGGATGTTTCTTGATGGAGTCTCACCGCTGGACTCCAGATGATGGCATCGTTTTCATGTCTGCCATGAATCTCCTCCAAACATCTTTATATCCTACATAAACTCTCCTAATTTTAGAGGAACCGCCGTCCTAATTTTCATTATCTTGGCTTAGAACAGCCCCGCTCTTTAATCTGCATCACTGCTCTTTAATTGCTTTTTTTTCTTAATCATTGTGACAAAATGTCACAAGTCGACCTCACAGAGGGGGTGACGGCGGAGCCAAACAACGCGTTGTGGTTTGATGACAAAGTGCTCATCAAACACTGGTGAAAGCCAGGCTGATGCGAGCAGCCCCCCCCCAAAATCAGCTGCACCCAGACGGTCGCGGGGGGCAACTGGAACACGTCGGCAAGCAGCCGACACGGCAGAAATGGCGCCCCGTCACGCGGTTCAGCCAAGGTGGCGAGCGGTGTTAGTCACTGTGCTGATGTTTCCCGGGGAAAAACGCACAATGTAGGTTTCTGCTGAGGTCAGTGAAGGAGCATGGAGGGGTGGGGGAGGAAGGGGGGGAGGGCGGAGCCTCCCCACTCTTCTCTTGCTCGTTGTGGCGCTGCCTTCTTCTTCATATCACTTGTTTGTTGCCGGCTGCGAATTTGCTTGGTAGCAGCATCAAGTGGATGCAGGGTGTCAGAGTGGAGGCTGTCTGCTGGCTCCCTGCTCGGCTTTATCTCCTCAGTTAGTGCGGTTGTAAATCTCTCAGAAAGAGTATCTTTGTTTTTCTCTCCACGTTACCGACACTTCCAACCCATCTGTTATGGAGTGAATGCCCTCATGTTGTTTGTGCTCTATTTTCTCTGTGTATTTCAATAACGTAATTTATTGAGTGCTAAAATGAAACAGCGAGATGAGAGGAGAAAAAAAAAAGGATGTCTGATGTTTCGACTCCAGATAAGATAAGACTTATGAAACAAGTTAGAAATTGCTTCTATAGAGAAAGAAATGGAGACAAAACTCTTATCTTCTCCTCTTACTGTCTGAACTTCAGACTCTGGAAGTTTTTTGTGGTGATACAACTTCTTCTTCTTCTCTTCCTTTAAAATATGAAGCAGCAGATGACATTTGCTTGAAGATTTAATGGAAGCGCTTTCGCCTCGCAAAGGTCCAGGGTTCGAACCCAGGTAAACTGGGATGCTTTTTCCTGATTGGTGGAAAAATAAACCCAAAACTTTACAACAGACAAAGCCGCAGGACGTCACGAGACAACAGACCAGTGAGAGACAAAAGCTGACGAACGGGAATCGACTGGGTTATAAATGTCTAAAGGAGGCAGAGGGGGCCGAATGAAACACAGGTGGACACAATCTGGGTTCACAAACCGGTGCGGAACGTGAAGGCTGGAGAAAAGACACTAAAGGAGTGCACATCTACAGACGACGGGGGACAGCAAATTCAAACAACCACAAAAGAAACCCAAAAAAATCCACCAAGAATCAACAACAAAAAAAATCCACAAGCAGCAAAACACTGAAATACACCAAACACCAAAGTGAAGCAGAAACAAGAACTCCAGTAGAAGGAAAAAAAAACCTCCTGTGTTCACATTATATCAACATCGTTCCCAGTACAAAGCAGCCCCAAAGCTCCGCAGCAGTCAGCAGCCCCATGTGGTTCCTCCTCACCCTCAGCGGCCCGTCGGCCGCTCTCAGAATTCAGTCTCTTGTTGGGTTCACGAGTTACATGAAGAGTAAAGTTACTTGAATGAAAGGATAACAAAACACAAAGGCTCCACCTGCGTCCAAACTCGGGACCGTCCCACTGTGTCTGCGGCGCCACCCTGCAACAGCACCGACTCTGTGTGTTGGTGCTGGTCAGGTAAACTTGGATCTGTGTGGTAATCTTATGGTAACGAGGCCTGATGCCATCTTGAAAATGGGAAATCTTCATCGGGTGAGAGAGAGAGAGCTCGCCGATTCGAACACTGCTCGCTCGCCCCGGCCGCGTCCCCCTGCGCACACGGCTCGGCAGCCCCATCCGTCTCCCAGACGGATGTGCCTCCCAGCACAGGCCGGGCCAAATCCACTGGGCATTCCACGGGTGGGGCGAGTGGAAGAGAGAGAGTGGAGGGGGGGTGTGGAGCACTGCCCAAAGTCTGCAGCAAGCAATTTCAGCATGATCAATATGTGCATATGTAAAAAATGGATATACAGCAAAAAAGGGGAACAAAAGCCCAACATGTACTCTGCGGGATTACAGCAGGCAAATATTAATGGAGTGAGAAACACCACAGGACTACCAATGGATCGCACCCTTTTATTTCTGGAAGTTCTAAGATGAGCTTTTAATATGGCCACCCTTGATTGATAACTGGTCATGAGCATCCATTACATGTCAGTGCTAATGTGTGTCGTGTTTTATGAGTCTAAAAGAACGCACGAACTGTCCAATTGTATTCTGGGAATAATTTATGGCGACTGGAGCAAAGTCACAAGCTGAAAAAGGCCGTTTGTGAATATTTTGTCCCCCCAGCTTCATAATTCTCTTGAGTTTATTATTTATCGGTGAAACTTTCCAGAAGCTAAACTCGCGCAGTGATGGTTGTACGTTCATCTGGTGCAGCGCTCCTACAGGCGAAGCCCCCCCATTTCACGTGTTTGTTTTTGTTTACACTCTGAATGTGCAGATTCTTTGCTTTTGTTTACAGCGCGCAGCATGTGTCGCTTCAAGATCCCAAGTCGGGGGATACATATCGCAAGTCATCACTCTTTCTGCTGAAGGAGGCAATGTCGCTGACGTTGCCACGTTGCATTACAGTCACGCCAGGAAAACAAGGGGACATAATCTAGGACATGCTGTCTGGAATCATCTGAAACAACTTCGGATAATCGACTCTGAGCCGCAGAATTCCCTCCTACTCAGACAGGCCGCGGCTCTCGAACCAACCGGATCATAGACCCCGAAACCCCCTGAGCGGGGGAAAACGCAAACGCACCCTAAACCTCCGCAGCAGCGATGGTTAGAAAAAAAAAAAAAAACACGACGTGAGAAAAAACACACAGCCCAATGATTTACACAAAGCAGGTCACAGCTCCTTGATCACTGAGCAAACCTTTTAGCCTGATTCCATTCACACAGATGGGATGTGATGTGGCTGCACGCGCTGCAAAGTTTCGTATCAGCAGGAAAAGCAACAATAAGGAGAAGCAGCAGCCGTGCCGCCTTCTCTTCCTCACTCCTGTTGAAGAGCCCTGAAGCCAAAAAACCGCAGAGCAGCCACTCAGCAGCTGCTGTTGGGAGACTGGTTGTTCTTGAGCTGTGGCTGCGTTTTACATGGTCACTGGGATGCTGAGCTGTCTGACTAGTTGAAGGGTTAGATTGAAGCATTTACATCAACACTGAATCAAGCCATCAGACTGATGTGTTTGCTGTGAGTTTTGAAGATTATTCGTTTGATTAACTGAGCGTGCCGCGCTTCTTATCAAGCCGCAATACGAGACGAGCATGATCCATCTCCAGAATGCGATCTGAGGAGCAGCGCTGTCTCCTGCATCTGCTGTCGCTTCTCTGCCAACGCCATTTTTTTTCACCCTCAGAACAGTTCACGTGGCGCCGTATCAGCTGCTGTCAGGAGACCGGTCCTACTGTAACACATGCAGCGATTCACACGGTCACTTTTTGCTCAGTCTGAAATCATTCTTTGATGAACGAGGAATCAGACTGTTCCGAGTGAGGCGCTGCGTGGCATTGTCACGTAGCGCGGCGCTAACGACCATCACCATGGACACAGATGAGATCAGAAATAGGGTGACCCCGCCTCCGACAATCCCATTTCAATCACTGGGGGGGTCAGATGTGAGTGTTTACATGCTGCTGTTGCGATCAGAAGGAGTGTTCAATCAGATTACGTTCGGTACAGGCGACCGCACCACAGAAGAAATGAGCTCCACCCACCGGTCTTGCAGATGGGACAGCACTGGTCCGGTTCGTACTCGGGGTCCACGCACTCCGTCTGCGGGCAGGCAGACACGGAGCACAGCACCTCCCCGCTGGGCTCGCACCGGCACTTCTCACACGGGGACACCTGAAGAAGAACCCACAAGAAGGAGCGATTAACATGCGCACACGCACAGCCAAACAACACACAACCTGCTCCCTCCCTTAATTCATTTCTGCTGTCTCCGTCTGTGGCTCTTTCTTCCTTTCAGTGTTGTGTTTTTGCCTGCATTTCTGCTGTGCACGCGCACGTCCTGTCCGTCTGACTCGGTTAGCAGCGCGAGCTGTCGGTGTCGCGGCGCCGGCTGTCTCCGAGGAAGTCCCATCGCTCTCTCAGCTTCATTGCCGATGAACGGCTCATTTTCGCGTGCGCCTGGTCGAGAATTGAACTCCACTATCCAATCAGCGCTTATGGAGAAATCAATGGCAAACGGGAAACAAAAGGAAGATGCCTCCAATTTTCCAGGCGCGTGAGCAGAGTTTAGAAAACGGCCAATCTGAGCGCCGCGACAAAAAAAGCGTCGCGGCTGACACGACGCGGTGTGGAATCTGTGAAAAGGTTTCGCTCCGGCGGCTGCCCGTATGGAGCCGCGAAGCTTCCGACCTGACGAGGGAGCAAAGGTTAATTCAGCCGGCGTTCCTGCAGATTGCGGAGGCCTTCGCCTCCGCACGGCACTCCACCGTGGAGAAAAAACGCGGCAAGGTAGCACTTAGCACAAAGCCCCACGAATGTAGCAATCAAGCATAAAAAACCTGCCTGTTGCTTGGTTTCAAAGAGCCCCCCCCCCCCCACCCCCCCTCTGAGCAGAGAACAACGGGCTGACGTATGCCGCGTTCTGTAGATTTTCTCTGAGTGGCGCTTTGACAAAGAGGAAGGAATCCCAGTTGTTAGCCGCGGTCACCTGGTGAGAACTTCACCAGCACGAGGAGCGTAAAAGGCGAGCCGGGGGAACGTCTCGTCTCCCGAGCGGACCGCAGCGCGATCCCGAGCAAAGCCTTTTCAGAAGTTCAGACATTAAAGAAGCCGTCGCCGCTGTATCCACTCGTGGCCCCCCCCTCCACCCTTCCCCAAACACCCACCGTGCTCGGCACAGTCGTGGCATTACGACGACCGTAACTCCATCATGTGTATCAACAAGCTGAATATGGAAACACTCTGCTGAAGCCGCAACTGCTAAAACTCAGCCTCCGGTGAAATTCCAGCGTTGTGAGAGGGAGAGAGAGAGAAAAAAAAAAAAGGAAAAAAAAAAGACAAGTGCTGACCTTTGCCATTATAAATCCGCCTGCCTGCTCGCTCGCATGCTGCAAGGCGAGGTAACTACTTTCCGCGCGGCGCCTGTGATAAACTCCATTGATGGCGCCCGAGCGTTCCGTCAGCACTTCTTTCAAGTCGGAGAATGTCAGAAATGAGCGAACGCGATTTAATGGACTCACCTTAAACTCCTCGAGCGAGCCGTAGATCTTGCCCCTGAACTCGCAGTAGTTCTTCCTCTCCTTGCACTGCGGGCAGCACTGGCTGGTGTCCACTTTGATGCAGCGCGGGTGGACCTTGGGACATTCGGGCTTGGAGCACAGGGGGCCCTCGTCCGTGCAGAGGCAAGGGCACGTGGAGGGGCCCGGGGTGAACTGCTCGCCGATGGCGAACACGAAGCCGCTCTCGTCCATGCAGCCCTTCCCCCTGTAGTCCGGGTAGGCGTACTCGTCGATGGCGTCCAGCGAGAGCGTGACGTCGCTGGTGGGGCCTTCGTCGATGCGGTTGGCGCTGTCCCGCTCGCTCCACGCCTCCTGGGACCTCCCGCCTTTCGATCCCGTCCTGTTGGCGCCCGGCGCGCCGGCGTACCCCGGCGTCTCCTCGGGGGCCTGCTCGTCCTGGCGTTTGTCCTCGCCGGCCTGGGTCAGCACCCTCTCCAGGCGCTCGCGGCTGGCCGGTAAGGTCGCGATAGGGTTGCACCGCGCGCCGCTCATCAGGACCCCGAGAACAAAGAGAACTTCTGCTGTCATGGCAACGGAGTGCAGCATCTCTCCCCACCACCAGCGAGGTGGGAAAACACCTTGGCTCACATAACACGCTTCACATCTCAGGTGTGAGCCAGTCCATCTGGAAAGAGAAAATTAAACTGGGGTTATGTGCTTCGTTTTTTCGTCACTTTTTTTCATCCCAGGTGTGGCGTTCGTCTCATTTAGCCTCTAGAACACGGCGCGATAAAAATCGGGCGCCCCCTGCGAGCAGCGATTCATCATGTCAAGCAAGGAGCCCGCTGCGTGTCGCGCCAGCCTGTAGGATCGGTGAATTGGATCGTCAGGAGGGAGGAGCATTCACCGGGGCGGCTGGGAGGAAAATCGATGCCGCCTCATACTGTAACACTTCCCTGCATCAATCGGTCCCAGCCGTGATGGAGTAAAAAGGAAAATGGCCGGAGAAGAACCTGAATCTCTCACTCCGAAGGCCCCCCCTGCTCCTGTTACGGAGCGAAGCATCGGGATCAATGTCTGCGCTTTATAAATGAATCACAGTCAAGCGTACAAAAGGGGAGGAATTGATCTGAAAATAGAACATAATGCCAGTCTGGAAAGATGAATTTACTGTGGATGACAGAAGCGGTCGTATCCATTTGGAGGAGAAAAAAAAAAAAAAAAAGAAAGCCAAATCTGCGTCAGCTTTTGCAAAAGAGGCGCATCTGCATTCCGACTTTTCATATTTTTTGTCCTGCGAGAAACCCTCCGAATGTGTCATTATTTAATCAGAAGTGCGTCACTTTTTCGTGGCGTTTTCAGCCTCTTTGAGCAGTCGATATCTGACAGCGCGAGTCGGGTGGAGGAAGATGCGAAGGCTGCACATTTTTAAAAAGCTGTAGCTTTAGTTTTTTTTTTCTTTTCTTTTTTTTTTGTCTCCCGTATAAAACTTGATTTACTGCGGCGGTGCTGAAATTCAGATGCCTGCTACGATGCTTTGCTGCATCCGATGGCCTACTTCCATTCATTTCCCCTCCCTTCCAAATGTCGGGGTGTCATGGCTGAGCTGCGTTTTAGGGGGCGGGCGACAGTCGAACCGGCATCCCGCGTACGAGGAAAGAGATTCCTCGGTATCGAGCGGCCCGTTAAGACGACGAACCCCCGTTCTTTTGCTTGTTTTCGGAAACATTTCGCCATATCGACTGAGGTGTCAACCCCAATGAACAAAGTTAATTTCCAGGCGAGTGAATCTGCACCATTAAACGCCAAGCGAACTCAGCTTTAAGTAAAGCAAATACGATTAGCTCGGTGGTAATCCATGGAGCAGAGGTAATGGCAGGATCACAAGTCACATTAATTCCATTTGGCTGTAAGGGAACCAAAGTCTCTCCGTATGTTTTAAAGTCATGCGTTTTGATATTCATGAATTCTGCTGCGTTCTGATGGAGGAAAAAAGAAAAAAAAAAAAAAAGGGGGGCTGAAATTGACTGCTGGCACGCCGGTGGTATTTGAGTAGTGTTTTAGCTGAATTGCTATGTTTGAGGCAGAATCCTTGGGAGCTGCTGTGGAACTGAGAGGAAGCGGAACGAGGTGCATACCGATAACGCCGCTGCAGCTGAGAGAGAGAGAGAGAGAGAGAGAGAGAGAGGGACAGAAAGACAGGCAGACGGACGGAGACAGACAGAGGGGGAGACGAGCACCAGCCTCATTAGCAAAAGGACCTCATTTGGCTCCTCTCAGCCTCACCTCTCCACCTAAACAGCTGTTCCGAGCTGTCACACTAATACTGCCGCTGATGCTGCCGCTGTGCTCTCCATCAGGCTCTGGGTGGGCCGCTCTTTTTTTGGCAACTGGGAGCAAACTTTGCCACAGCGCCGCGCAGTATGTTAATGAGAGGAGGCTGCCGATTGATCGGCATCAACATCAGAAAGAGCTGGCGACAAATGAGTTTCTTCCGCGGCGTCCAAATTGAAGAGGACGGCGTGGGACTCGGCCTGGTGAAGCCGGCGCACGGCGTCCCAGGAATCCGGTCCAGGATTAATCGTTTCGGCCACGATCGTGATCAACGACCTAATTGTCTTTTTTTTTTTCCCTGCCGTTTTTATGCCACTATTACATTAGTGTGCGCCACAAATCTGAGTAACTGTCTCCCCAAAGTCACCAGGCTCTCGTCCTGGTTTTTTTCCGCTGGCTTCAAACTGCGGCACTTTGGTGCGCGGCCTCGCAGTGAAATCCAATGGCAGGAGCGTCGATGCTCTTGGAAATGTCAACCGTTCCATGCAAAGTACCCTCGGATAAACCAATGCTAACGATGCTTCTCCACCCTGACACCTAAGAGTGTGTGTGAAGGACTCGATGAAACACGGACATTGAAATAACAACCTCGAAATGCGACAAACACAAACGTGACTTTACTGACTCAAAGGTTATTTTGAAGGAGGTTTATGTTTGATACCTAAAACGTTCTCGTATCTCATCTTAAAACACGGGCCGCGTCAGTAAGTACCCCCCACTTATGTGATGGCTTCTTTTTATGCCCTATAAAAGGCGGTTACTAGCAGCTAGCTGAACAGGCCCGCGGAGGCAGTGAGGGGCACTTTGACTGGAATTAAAACTCAAACTCTGCCGCTCGTAAACGTATCAGCAGAACGCCGCTTAAAGGTCAGATGGAGAGGACGGACTTTTGCGGAGGTGAGCGTGGCGAAGTAAGACTTGCTGCGACGAGCCTCGACCAAAACCTGCAGCATCCAGCTGCTGTGCTGCTCTAAAGTGGATCCAGCTGCACGCTGAACTGAAGTCCAGATGTGAATGTTTCCTGACGCAGGTGAAGAGCACCTTTCTACACTCCTATTTGTTTATATTTCACTCTTGTTTTCCTCCTTTGCTTTCCATAATCATAACTGTATTTTATTCTCATTTCATTTTTTTCCTCAATAATAGTTTATTTTTTTTACGAATTTAAGTTGGTTTCAACTTTTTTCTTCATTTCTAATTTTTGACCCTTAATTTTTCTACTTTTTTAAATAAGGTTCTATCTTTATTTGAACTTTTAGTGTTTCTAATTAACTATTAATATTTTTGTATAAAGCACATTGATTTACTCCATGTTTTATCTGAGCTATGTAAATGAACCTTTTTCATTAGTTTGCAGTTAATTAGCTTTTGGACAATGCTATGAAAATATACAGACAATGTTGAGAGCAGCTTGTAAACGTAATGACTGCCTGGCTGAACAAAATGTGTAGGTATCACTGTTGCTTCCAATTAACCAAAAGTCATTAAAAATTGCACGATGCTTTTCACAGAAGGGCAATTTTACAAAGATCACTCCCGCTGCACTCCATTTCCATGGATAAGTGGGGGACGAGTGAAGCAAAAACAATTGTGATTGGCTTCGATGACTGATAAGGTGTTTGCGTAACGATGGTGATGAACAGTCGCGTGGCTGACACCGGGTTGTGTCGCTCTCCCTCACAACAGAGGAGCAGTGGGAGTCCGTGCAGCTCTGTTAATGACATGGTAGGTGGTGGAGTTCATCACTTTGCACCGGAGCGTAAAACTCACACGTTCCATGACTAAAATCTGGAGTTGCTGCTACAGAGGACGTGACGCTGACCTGCACACATGAAACCCAAAGAGCCATTGTGCTCTTTAACAACTGTGCTTCAGAAGTATTTTGAGGTACTATGTGTTTCTATGCATACCAATATCTGCTTGGAGTCGCCCTAATTTGGCTTTAAGACCAGCTGTGGAGCCCCTTGTCAATCTCTGTTTTGCCAAATGTTACAGTGAAGCCAAGAACAGATCAGATGAAGTACTGCTGAAAATGATGCACTCAATTATCCAACATTTAAAATGTAACTTTTTCTCAGAGTTACTTTGTTTTATTAAGTTTTTCTTGAGTACTTTTGTCACTACAGTCCCTGACAACACAGCATTCAGCTACAGCGCAATCTTATGGCTGTTAATGAGTACAAAATCTCACTTTTTGATTATTACCACCTCTGCTGAGCGGCCACTTGCACCACTGTGATGTGTTGGCGACTCGCAAACGTACCAAATCTGAGCTCATGTAATTTTCCCTGCCCAAAAAAAAAAACTAATGCTGCATCATTGATAAAAAAAATAAAAGAAAGAAACAGAGAAATCAGAAAGTCCTGTCACACTTATTAGTCTTGTTAGTTTGTTTCTCTGTTTGACATTTGCAGACCTGATTCCGTTTAGCATTTACTGTTCGGACCGAGTCTTGAGAACCGTCTGCAAATTACACAGTTTGCCACATTCATGACGTCTTCACGTCATTGTGCCATTTTAATAGAGACGCCATCCTTTCCAAATGTCTAATTAATTCGCCGCCACGTAGCAGGACGTGCGCCAAATGTCATGAAATTTTACCGGCTCGATAAAAACACAGGTGTGCCCCCCCCCCCTCTCTCACACACACACACACTGTAGCCCCCACTGTGTGACACTTTCAGCGTGACTTTGAGGATATGTTTTTCTCTCTTTGGGTTGAAAAGATGGCAAAGTTTCTAATACTGATAGCGTTACGCGGAAGGTGTCCGGTGAAAGGTCACGGATTTATCTTTGCCCCGCGGCTCTGCAAAGAATCTCGCAGCTTTCTCTCTCTTGCCTGCTTGCTTCGCTGCTTTGTCAACAATGGCTGCAAAGACATTCTGGCAGCGAGGAGCGAGGAGGAAAAAAAAATAACAACAACATTGAAGCGACAATGACACCAGAGACTGTGTGTCTCTGCAAAACTGTGTGTGAGCTCGGGGTTCGATCATCCACACACACACAGAAGTGTGATGGGTGCACGAGGTGATCCGTGGCAATCGTGCTTCATTTGACAACACATCCTAATGCGGCAGCTCGGTTGTTAAATGCACAGTGAGACTAAAAACCCACAGCGCCGTCGGTCACCTGCTCCTCAAAGAGACGCCGCACACCAACGGCTGGCTGCAGGCGTCAGTCAGCGGCAGCAAACAGACTTTATATAAGCTAACATCACTGAGTTCATTCACACTTGCAACACATTCGAACACCCACTTCAAAGCAAAAAAATAAATAAATAAATCAGCTCAGTAAGTGGAAAAACAAACTCTCCAATTAACACTTGTCAGCACCAAATAATTATCCCTGGAAAACAAACTGTTATTAACGGGGTGAAATGAGCTCGATGTTGTTTTTTTTAATTTTTTTTCTTGAAGGACGCACAGCTTCCCCGTTTCCATATCGACCGTGCAAGGTTCAAAGACGATATCAAGTGGTTGCGAAGTGAGAAAACGAGCCACTGAGTTTCAGGCTCTCAGCCTGGGGTCCGGGACCCCCTTTAGGGTGGCATCAAAGATTCCAGGTTGACAAAAATCAAGAAAAAGCCAAATTGAGACACTTTGCGCGATCTAAAGCGGACCCGTGAAACTGCTTTTATTTTGAAGGCTCTTGCTTTTACATGTTAGCAGAGCGTGCGTTTCCATCGGTGCTTGGCTCCACTGCGAAGCTTTGGCAAATCACCAATCAGAGAGGATCAGAGAGGGGAGGGGGGGGTGGGTCCACGGCGTTTCTTAGAGGGGGCTCGAGGGAATGAGGGTCTGAGCTGCTGTGTTTGAAATGCAGCGTCACTGTGTTAAACTGTAATGGGCCAAAGAGTTTTTTGGGGAAACAAGCAGCACAACAACGGCAGTAAAAACACAACCCTCCTCTTGTTGCCTTTAAAATTGATTTTTGATTAATAAATAATGAGACAAGCACAATTTGTGTAAACACGAGCACTAACTACACCGCCCCCCCCCCCAACCCCCGTGTCGTGGCAATACTGAAACATCTCGAATGCACAACTTGCTAAAGCCTCTCTGATCATACCGTTAAAGTTTAATGAACGCGCCGTGCTCGTTTAAAAAGAACAGCGTTTTATTTTGTAATTCCTTCCGCAGCTTACGGTCAGCGGACGCTGGGGCCAGCCATGTGAAAGCTCTCAGTGCTGACCTCGGACCTGGCATGGAACAGCGGGGAGGCCTCTGTTGGAAGCCCCACAGCAGGGGTCGGGGGGGGGGGGGGGGGGGCCCCACC
>JAUESE010000018.1:16411276-16421839 GCA_032274725.1 Malacoctenus triangulatus | reverse complement strand
CCCCCCCCCCCCCCCCCCCCCCCCCCCCACCACAGGCGGTCAATTAGGGAGCCCGATGGATGTCTCACAGGTCGGTTCACAAGGTTCACACACCGCTGTGATTAACGACTTAACCTAATTATCTCGAATTAGGGAGTGTGTTTCCGTGACACAGTGTGGTCACTGGCTAATGTGCCGGGAGTCTAAAGGAGGGAATTAAAAATGTAGATTAATGGAGCCACAGGAACAAGCAGGGGGAGGGCAATCATGCGTGGCCACACCAGTTCCTCCGAAAACAGTGCGCAGAGGCGCATCCTTTCATTAAGTTCTCTCCTTTATCCATATCCATCACTCACTTTTTCTCGTTTTGAGGGAGGAGCGATCGATCTGATGTTATGGACTTTGCAGCAGGTCTGCTGCTCTGGAAGTAATGAGGAAGTTGACTCAAAGGGAACCACGTGATCACCTCCTGCAGAAAGTTTTGCAAAACCAGAAAGGTTTGTGGAGAAAATGCAACTTCAAAACGACAATGAAGTCAACGTGTTCTTGTATCTTCAACGAGAGAAGAGGGTGGGCTGTGATGGGGAGGGGGGGGACATGGCTGAGGGTATGTGAGATTCGATATGCATGCAGTGAGCGGCACAGTGGTGTAGTGGTTGGTGCACAGCGAGGAGACCCTTGGGGCGGGGTGTAGACTCTACATCGGGGGTCTCCAATCCTGGTCCTGGAGGGCCGCAACCCTGCATGCTTTCAATGTGTCCAGGCTTCAACACACCTGATCACAATAAGCTGCTCGTTATCAGGCTCTGCTGCAGAGCTGCATGATGACAACGAGTTGCAGGTGTGTTGGAGCAGGAACACACTGAAAACCCTCCAGGACCAGGATTGGAGACCCCTGCTCTACATGTTGCACCTGTGTTTGGGTTCCGTTTACTCTGAACTCTCCCAAAGTCCAAAAACACAAACGAGTCAATTGGTCCAGTTTGTCCCTCGTTGTGAAAGTGTGTGCGTTATTGTGCGTCCGTCACTGTTTGACCTGGCACGGACCGACGACTCGTCCATGTGTCTCCTGCCTTCGCCTCATGTCAGCTGTGATTGCGGCGTTCGGAAAAGAAAAAGCAACAGCGGAGATGAATGCAACAATTATACTTTCAGCAAGCGTCCATTAAAACGTGTGAAAACATCTTTCAGCGCAGTGCTTTACCTGCCGTGATCTCCTGCAAACAAGCATCGAAAAAAAAAGTGAAAAACTACCTCAAAATGAGAGTGAAGCTTGTGTGTCTTTACACGTTGACCCAAGCCTTTCCTGCTCCTTTCTAAGAAGGAACATCTTAACTACGAAATGTGTTGACTGAATGTCAGACTGAATAAACACTGACCTCGCCTTGATGTTCTGATTCGCACAATGATTCAAATATACTGAATTTTAAAGTTAGCTTGAGCTGTAAAATGCAAATAAGGCTACATTGCTGTTGATAAATGCAGCAAATTAACTCACTCACAACCCAAAGCTTGTTATTTTCATTTCACTGATTTTTATTTTACGTTTTGCTTTGCACTTCTGTGTAAGTTATGAGAGCAAACTCCATTAAAATAATCATTTTGTGGGCTTTTACATAAATTTCCAGGTTTCCTCAACAGAGACGACTTTACTGTCACCTCTAAAGAGTCACAAGGCTGATGTGATCAAATGTATTGCTCTGAAATACGCTGCTGGAGACAAACAAACCGACGCGTCTGAATATTTTGCTAATCATCATCAAATCACAAAAGGTGACCTTGACAACTGTTTGGTGAGGATTCAGGTAGTTGGTTGTGTTGTCTGCTTTCTAAAGTGCTTCGCAAAAGAATCCCAGAAAAAAAAAAAGTACTGGTGGAACTTTTCTTATTACTTTAACCACTTTGGAGAATAAAACATGTTCATATCTGGAGCCAGACCACATTTTGTTCACTCCTTCACTTTGTGGGTGAATATAATGTATTCCTGTTTGCTAGTAGGAGTCTGATTTGTTTATGTTTTTGGAAACTTGTTATTTTTTTTATTCCAAACTACTTGATAATTTATGAATGTAACAGCGATATTTTTAAGAAAACATTGCAATATTCTAATGCTGGTTAATATTTGAACATGCGCTTATAACCCACCTAAAATTAATAGATCTATTATCCATTATGTATCGCGGAGAAGTTTCCTGTGTGTACATTTAATGCAGCGCTACTTTTGGCTGCACCTGCGGTGTGCCCCTCCGGACTTGCTCTTGTTTTCTGTTCATTATCCCTCCCTAACAGAGGAATAAAATATTTGTCTTTGGCTTGAGGCTATTTCATGCTGCAACTTTGCTACTTTCCACCTCTTCAGCCACTGGTAGAACTCAAATCTTGACCCGAAAATGGTCAGTTTTCACACTGATAATAGCAACAAAAAAAAACCCATCTTGGAATGGAGCGAATACAGGGTTGCAAAAATGTATTATGGGGTGTTAAACTTTTGCAGAGTCGACTCTCATCAACATGATTTGAAGAGGGGAATGTTCAGTATTTACTGCATATAGCCTGAAAGATAATCATTAGTTTTGCTGCGTATAGAACAGAATTATCAGACTCTCTGATATAGCACCAAACCACAAACATGATGGGGAGGGAAAAAACCAAACTGAAGGGAGTTTGTGCTACATATCGAAATAATCACAAACCGCAGACACGCAAGCCAGTGTGAGTGTTGCAGTGATTTTTCATCAGGGCCTGCGTGACAGCTCTGTTTACCAATTTGCCACAAACTTTCGAGTGGTTATGCACCTTAAAGGGGGGAAAAAAAGAAGAAATGTATTTTACTTATTCGCCCCTTTCCTAAATAGCTTTTAAAAAACTGCACGGTGGGCAGGAAGTTTCCCAAAAAATGGGTCCCGTCACTCCTGCCCGCGTCAGGTTGGGAGAGGAAATCATTAATATGGCATTAGAAGCTGGCGGTGAACTCGTAACTGCCCTGGGCACACATCAGCATCCACGCAGCACGACTCGCTACTGCTACACCTTCCCCGAGGTTGAAATGTCATTCTTCACTGTCATTACATTTCTGCCCCCATTAACTATTGATTATCTCCACTCCCAGCGTTTGGAGTCCCCCCCCCTGCTGTGGAAATGGCTCACACGGCTCGCTAACCCCGCGCTCCCTGGATCAGAAACAAAAAGTGCCCACTTCCTGTTTTTTTGTTGTTTTTTCATCTTTTGCCCTGGAAAAAGGAGGTGAAGTCACACTCCCAGAGGGGCGATGGGCTTGGGAGGGGATAGGGTCAGCAGGTACACACACACACACACACACAAAATAAAACAAAGAGTTGCTGCCGTGCACCCCCACCTGCCCATTAGCGGCTTGCTTGAGCGGACAACTGGAGGTTAAGTTGTTCTTTTCCCGGGACCCGTGAGATTTTCGCCACAGCATGTGTTGAATATTTACTGTGGGGTCAGCCGAGGTTCGGCGCTGTGTGTTTCCAGCCGACTGCAGGTTGAAAAGTTTGTTTGGGCGAGGAGCTTTGTGCCCTCTCCGCCATCAACAAGCTGCATCCATAATGCCGAGGACGAGGAGTCGCCTTTGTGCACCTGCCAAAAAAACCTCGACGCGCCGCCTCGCGCTAATGGCTCGCCCGTTACTTTGCTCGGCGCCGCTGCTTTTCTATCGTTTAGCTTCACCGTTTTATTGTTTTTACATATGCGGCCCGTGGAGGCACTTTGGGCTGTTTGGAAAGGAAAAAACATTTGGGGGGTAAAAGTGGCTGTCTGCAGCTCTACCACTTTGTGAGATGCTCGGCCTTTGGCTTTATAGATCAAGAGGTAAAAATGATCTTACAAATGTCAGTTTGTCGATTAGATTTGCCTCAACAGAATGAGGGAATCGTTACGCGCCGTATCCTCAAACGCCTCCTCCTTCGCATGCATCCAGCGTCTATTAAAACTGAGCTTTAGGTTACTTCTTCAGCAAAAGTCTGTTGATTTTTTCTCTCCTTCCTTTGACGAACAAAATGCAACGCCGACAGCTTAAATATTCAGAGACGTCGTCCATGCGTTCAGTGGAGTGGAAATGTGTGGTGTTTACAATTAGAGCTCAAAGCTCGAGCAAACAAGAGATAAATCCTCAGTCTGTGTTTACATTCAGGTGTCAGAAAAATCAGCCAACGCACGCAGGAGTTTCTTTAAAAAAACAAGTCAACAAAAAAGCCAATAGGAATTCGTAAAAAGTCTCATTTATTTCAAAGTCAATTCATCAACAAATATTACACATCTGCATTATTCGGGGAGGGACAGACCCGCACCAGACACACATGAATAAAACATTTACGAAAACAATTGATCAGCGTCCATCTCGGAGGCTGACATTTGCGACGTGGTCCTCGTGTTTGGGGAGGGAGAGATAAACAAGGACCAGGCTGGTGTGTGAGTGCGTGTGTGTGTGTGTGTGTGTGAAAACCAGTAAATGAGTTTGTTTGGCCAGTCCCGCTCTACAGGATTACTGTGCAGAGTGAAATCCACTAGAATCCAATGTGGCTTTAAGATAATCCCATCAGAACTGCAACAGTGCAACGCTACTACAGAACACCCGAGCCTGTTAGCACTGATGAGAGCCTATAGTGGGAGGAAACAAAAAGAAGGGGGGAGATATGACAGGAGAGTGGAGCGATCCTCGTTTCAAATCAACCAAAGAAAAAGAAAAAAAAACAACTCAAAACATTGACTTTCTATTGAACATTACAAACGTTTTTTTTATTTTTTAACAGCCGGCTGCCAGTAAAGCACCACGTCTGATGATGCTAGTTTGCATTTTCTAATGAAAAAAGAGAAAATCTAGCTACACAGGTAGAAAACTAAAACAGTTTATGCATTATGGAAAAATCCTTGAGTAAATCTTCATATAAAGCTCTGGAACATGAGTCTATTTGAGAAAAATAATGTTTCCTTGGATATTAATACAAGCCTGAGTTACCCACATTAATTATTATGCATACCCATAAGATAATGCTGACTTATTATGCACCTCCACCGCTTCTTTCAATTAACGAGGACGTGTTTTGACACCCCTCTCAACCCGCGTCTAATACCCCCCCCCCTCGAAATCACGGGAAACGAATGTCACACCGGCGCGAACGTTCGAGCCTCGGTGCGAAAAAAACCCGTTTGCCGGCTGCGAGCCGCGTAAAAAAGAAACCCGAGGACGTCAGTACGGGGCGAACTTCTGCCGATCGGATTTCTTGACGCCGGACGAGGACATTTTGGCGGTGTACGGGGAGAGGCCCTGCGCGAGGCCCGAGGCGGCGGCCGGGTGCACGGCCAGCATGGGCAGCGTTTTCATGCCGAGCAGGCTGGAAACGGGGACGGCGTAGTGCGGGTTTTGGATGGCTGGTAGGGTGGAGGGAGAGTGGACGTTAATGGTGGTGGGAGCTGGGGTGCCGGCCGCCAGGACGGCCATAGAGGTAGCTGCGGTGGAGGCGGTGGGGGCGGACTGAGAGAAGCTCATGTTGAGGTCAACTGGGGTCGCGGAGGAAGCGGCCTGCATGGTGTATTTAGCCATCTCTAAACTGCAAGGTCGTGATGGAGGAGTGGGGGAGGGGGGAGGGGGGAGTCGAGATGGTGGAAGGAGTTAGAGAGAAGACAGTGGGAATAAAAAACGAAAAAAAAATAGGAGGGGGGGGGGAGGATGGGTGAGATAAAGGAGCGGGGAGGTGAGAGAGAGGAGAAAAACATAAGAGTCAAAGAAGGAATGTGTTAAAAAGCAGAGACAATAAAGGATTTTAATGCAGTCGAGAGACCGGAGCAGCGGCTTGGAACAAATCCAGCCCTCACCCCGAGCGCAGTGACTCTGCCCCCCGTTCGAGAAAGCGAGCGCGCTTGTCTGGCTGTCTCACGATCGGGCTCGCGAAGCCTCCCCCCCCCCCGTTTGGACGTGGCTGACCTGCGTGATGCGTCTTACCTGGCGTTGATGAGGTACTGGGCCACGCTGATGCTGGCTGGCGAGCCCGTGATCGTGACTTGGCGCATGGGCGAGCCATCAGTGGCGCTGGCAATTTTGATGTGAGCTCCAGAGACCTGGCGAATCTCATTGATCTTGCTGCCTTGCCGTCCAATTATGCAGCCAATAAACTGGGAATGGGAGGGGAGGGGGGAGGAGGGGGTGCATGTAAATACCAACACGGCTCATGTTTTTTGGACTTGCAGTGGACAGACTGTTGAGGTGACCAGCATGGTGATAGCCGGACCACAACACACACACACACACAGAAGGAAGACTTTCCAGCTGGATTACTGCAGTTGAGGAGTGAGAGCAACACACCCATGGAATATCACTGAAGCTTAACTGGAGCGCTGACTTTAACTTTGACTCTATGTAAATCCTGTCGAATCTCACGGCGCCAGCGTGGCTCAACGCACTGCAGAAATTTCAGACACCCTCAAGTGAAACGCGAGAAGTCAAGCGAACGCACCTTCCTCCAGATCCCCCCCCCCCTAATTAATCTGTTAAACGCTCGCCTCTTCGTTTATGCATATTGTGAGCGGCGTAATTGTGGTTTTGAAATGGGCTGCATGCTCGGCTATTTCTTGGCCGGGCACAGAGACTTCCGAGAGTCTCCGCCGGTTGCCTGGTAACAGCAAGGGTCCAGGAAGACACGGCTCCTCCCAGAGAAACAGCCCAACGCACAACGAGCCCACAAAAAACATTGCAACTTCTTGTTTCTGTGCTGTTACACACTCAACCAAAAAAAAGGTCCAATTTAAATGTTTAAAAAGCTACAATAGAGCTCAGCTGTTTCTCTCATTGAGTCTCAGCAAGAGACTGAATACGAGCATCTTCCCACCAAGGAGAAGAAAAAAAAACATCCCTCGCACTTTAACGGTGAAGGTTTGCTTGTATTGTGTGTGACAACTTGGAATTTATAACACCCCTTCTCGAGGAAATCTATTGTTGCACCACATATAGTTCTGACCTGATTCAGTGCAGATAAAACTAGTATTGCCTCAAGCAGAATAGCTAATAGACTGCTGCAATGCCTTTAACAACAGCTTTCGATTGGTGGTCCACTAAGGTTTTTTTTTTTTTCCTTCTTTTTATACAATATTCAATAATACTGCTAACACCAGCATTACAACAATGTGTGAAACTGTGAATATGTGCAATCGTCTATGTCAGCACAAAAAAAACCTGAATCGTAGAAAAAAAAAGAAAGCTTTTTGCAGCTAAAAAAGGTGAAACATTTATGTACTTCCCAAAAAAAAGTCCTCATTACAGCTGTCCTCCTCGAAAGTTTTAATGAAGTCAGAAGCGCTGGGATTATGTGTGCACATTTTTTTTTCTCATGCTGGAAGAACACAAACAATGTGGCACTTACATCATTAGGTATTGCCAGCTCTTGTGAACTTGTGGGGGCAGATGCATCCAATCCTGCAAAGTAGGACAAGGAGCGCTAGTAACAGTATGCTGCTAATGGCTTCCGCTTTCATGCCATGACAAGTTGCCCTACTTTGTCTAGGTTATCACTGTTACGCTGCTAAAGAACATCAGGGAAAAAAACAAAAAAAACAAATGGCATGTGACAGAGCGAAAAGTTTTCTAGCAGGACTAAGACAACGGCGCGCACGTATTCATCTCACACCCTTCTGTACGTGAACCGTGCTGCTGTGACCGGGAGAGCGACCGGTCACGCCAACGCTCGACATGATGACCGTCGCGGTGTGTGTGGTGTGTTGTGTTTTCGGTTAGTCGTGGCAGATTGCATGAGTGCGTAGGGTGGTTGAGGTCGGGGATGATCTGGCCAAGACGGTGTTAGATTTGGGGGGGAGAGACGTTGAGGTGTAAGGTGGGGGGTGGGGGGGAGGTGGGGGTCCAGAGATTAGGATTTGATTTGTTTGGGGGGGGGGTTGTTTTGGAAAGGGAGATCGGGCAAATGGAGCGGAAAAAAAAAACAAAAAAAAAACTCGAAGGAGGATGTGAGGAAATGGTGAGAAATGGTGAAATATTTACGGAAGTGTAAATATTTCTGTCCTTTTTTTTTTCCCACATTTCCCTCTCAGAGAAAGCTGCTGTCTGTTTCTCCTTCGCATTTCATGCCGCCTGCTTCCGTCTGTCACGCGTTCTTTGGGATTATAAATATTTCAGTGAATAACTTTGAAGATTGTTGGTAATAAAAAAAAAAGTGGCGGTGGCTTAACCTTAAAGCTTCACTGTCCTTTTGTACAGTTTTATTTGTTTGTTTCTGTTTTTTTTTCTTCTTTTGTATTATTTCGCTGGCACAAATAGACTCAAAAACCAGTGCAAATCATAACAGGTCTCTTTTTTTTTTTTGGTGTGTGTATGTGTGTCTCCGTGAAGCCACACTCTACTTAAAAAAACAAAAAAAACCTGTGAAGGAGTCGGTAAACTCTGAGAGAATGAAGACATCCTTGATCCTCGCTGAAGTGACAGGGGTGTTTTGATGGTGTGATTTGACGAGGAGTGAAGACAGAGGGATAGATGGACCTCCCCGGGGAGCCGTGGGTACGTACCAGGGAAGGTAGGGTTGCTCTGCCCAAGGGAAGGGAGGGGGATATGCTGCATAGCCAACTGGTGAAGCTTGGTCAACTGCAGGGTAGGAAGGAAGTTAGAGCTAACCAATCAAACTGGATTATTTCAGAGGAGCTGACAGCTACAATACAGAGCCGGTCTGAAGTTCACAAACATCACAGATGGTGTCAGTGTGCGGAGATTCGCTCCCTTCAGAAAGCATGCTGACTTTTTCTCGCAGCAGTCATCTGAAAATACAGTCACATCCCCGGCTACAAAGCTACGGCTGATCATCAAGTTGTAAGATCTGCATTTCCATTTCAGTCTAAGCATGCGGCTACTGTGGGTTAGTGTTAGTAATGTCAACAGATCGGGGTTACTGCAGTTTCGTCTTCGCTGAGTGGAGGGTACATAGAGGGCGTGTTGGTGGCTCGGAGGGAGTGGGCAAGGAGTAGGTCATTAGGACAGATGTCAGTCACTCGAATGAGTCAAATACTTACATCCTGATGTGCAAAAGCATACTGCCCCGGAATGGCAAAGGCCTGGGAGGAACGAGAGATGAGACGTGGTTATATAACGGGAGGGGGGCGGCGCAGACGTGCTGTAGCATGTCACTTGGAATACGAATTTGTCACAGGCTATGAGGAGTGAACCCGGAGCGGCGGAAAATCCATTCCTGCCCTCCTTTCCATACCTCTAATGTGTATAGATCTGATTGAATTCCATCTAAATGTCATCGGTTCGGAGCGGGAGAGGAGGGGGGGGGGGGGTAGTTCTGTTGTTTTGGGTTTTTTTTTTTCTCTCTTTTTTTATACCCCTCTTTGGCCATGGCTGAAAAATCCAATAACATAAACAGATGTCTGATAGGTCAGAGCCGACTGTGCCAAATTCAGGACAGCAGCTCGCCCAGCCTGGGGAGAACACAAGCTTCGGTCACGACAGCTCTCAGGTACCACGGCCCGAACAGCACCGATGTAAACACACGTTTTGCCTCAATGCCTCTTTATATTTACATCCCCTCAGCCTCAAACGAGGCACTGTGTGGAGATTATTACTGTGAAACTACACCATCGTGTCCCTGTAGCAGTTAAATGACGCCAAATGGTCACTGACTCCGAGATCTCACACAAGCTTGTTTGGTTTTTTTAAAACAGCTAAAATCAGGGCGGAATTTCACTTACTTGCGCAGAGTGTTGTGGTGCTAATACTGCGTGGGCTCCGACGGGCATGACTTTAGGTCGGTATGGAATGGTGGCTCCTTTGGGTGGAGACTGCAGCCCAGAGACAAGGGAGGGAAACATTAACGCAGTGCTGAAAGAGAGCCGGCGTCTCCCTTTCACAGCCGGCGCTCAGTCTTTTCATACGCTATTCATGGGTTCGAGAAAGTCACATTTAAACCTTGGAGCCAAGAGAGCCGAGCTACGACTGAAAGTACGCAGCCGAAAACAGAAAAAACCCACTGAAGTGGCGGGTTTTTGATCAGGATGAAACGAGGTCAAGTGGATGGGAAAAGTCAAATGTAAAGTCACATCCCCCACTGCAGGCTGCAGTATGTTAGGACCGCGCGCTGCTGTGTTTAAAATCAGTCAGAGGGCAGAACAAGCAGAGCGAATGTGAACAGCAGGTTCAGTTGGCTGTAAGATGAGGAGAAAGGTGGCTAAGACAACGTCTCAGTCAGTCGACGGCGCTGCTCTAGAAAACGACAGAGCATCTTTAAACGTCACCTGGTCACCTGAATGGTGATCGTCAGCTTTAACAGCCGAGTAGAAATGGGTGAAGTTCTAGATTGTCTTCACAAAAAGCCTCGTGAGGACCTCTAGTGGCTGTTACACTGATGACAGAAGCATGAGAGGGTGGAGTTGCAGTATTATGGGATAGCTTGGCTGGGGCCCAACGAGATTGTTTCCAGGAAAGGATTTTGACCCTTTTTCTGATCTTGGATGTGACACAACATGACAGTGAAGCTGAGCACTGGTAATTCACTGGTGAAACACACACACACACACACACACACACACACACACACACACACACACACACACACACACACACACACACAC
>JAUESE010000018.1:16385685-16398666 GCA_032274725.1 Malacoctenus triangulatus | reverse complement strand
CTGACAACTTTTGGATGATTAAACATGGACCGGGTCAAAATAATCCAGGAGAAGCATTGCTGTTACTGACAGATGAACACAACAGGAGGGTTAATGCTTTTTCTCTCTCCCTGATAAAGATTCGAAGACGGCACCGTCTCCTTCTTGGACGTCATCGCCGTGAATCACGGGTTTGAAGCGCTGCACAGGATCACAGGTGCCCCGACGGAGTGCTGTTGATTCACTCAAGCCCATTAAAACCCCCCCTCCTTTTAATGGCAGCATCTCAATGCACATGCATGGCATTCAGAACGCTCCCCGGGTTGACGCCGTCTTTATCTGTCCCTTTACCTTTCCAGGGAACATGCACAGCATCCAGCAGCACACGTTCGGCTTGGCGCGCTACACTTACGTGCTCCTGTCAAGCCTTCGCCATGGCAACAGGAGACCGGTGGCTCAGATATACACCGAAGGCCAGTTTGAGAGTCCAATCACACAGGGTGCAATATTGAACTTCAACCTCGTGGACGCTAATGGACAGATAATTGGCTATTCGCAGGTGCATGTGAGAGACGAGCTGGATGGGTTTCAGAACGGGTGCCGGTGTTGCGTGTTCGCGCACAGTTTGAGCAGATTTACAGCCGAATCCTCCTCTTGCCCGCAGGTAGACAGACTGGCCAGCCTGTACAATATTCATGTGCGGACAGGCTGCTTCTGCAACACCGGGGCCTGTCAGTCCTTCCTGGGGATCAGCGGTCAGCAGATGAGGAGGAACCTGCAGGTGAGAGACGGAGGAATAGAAGAAAAAACTAAAAACCGGTCGGAGTCGGTTAAGGGCGTGCGGAGGTGGAGCGAGAAGTGTTCAAAGTGTTGTCTCTCCTCTGCCCCTGCCTCTTCCAGGCCGGCCACGTCTGCGGAGACGGCATCGACCTGGTGGACGGCCAGCCGACCGGATCCGTCCGCGTGTCCTTTGGCTACATGTCGACGTTCGAAGACTGTCAAAAGTTGTTGGAGTTCATCGCCGAGTGCTTCGTCGAGAAGCCGGTCACGGTGGACCACGCCAGGCTGCAGGAGCTAAAAACAGCCGGCGCCGACGCCGACGCCGCCGTGTCAGCGCCCGAGCGCTCCAGCGAGCATCCTCCGACGGCGCCGGCTGAAGGCGAAGTGCATGAAACAGATGAGAGGAGGCCCAGGGAAGCAGCACTGACCGGATTTGGACTGAGGGACTCCGACTGCGGCCGTGGGGGGGCTTGCTCTCTGACCAACATCTACATTTATCCCATCAAATCTTGTGGGGCGTATGAGGTTTGAGCTCAATCGAATGATTCCCCCCCCCTCCCACCTCTGTATCACCCCCCCTCCTCCCCCCCTCCTCTCCCTCCTCTGATTCGATCCCTCCACTTATCATTCAGGTCCACGACTGGCCGCTGGGACCGCGAGGTTTACTGTACGACCGGGGCTGGATGGTGGTGAACGGCAACGGCGTGTGCCTGAGCCAGAAGCGAGAGCCCCGCCTGTGCCTGATCCGCCCCCAGGTCCACCTCCCCTCCCACAGCCTGCTCCTGCGGGCCTCAGGTCAGGCAAGTCGGCCGGCAGCTCCCTTAGGGAGCGAACACGGGCGACGCGACTTAAAAAGGGGGGAAAGTCTCAATAAGTCGGATGCTTCAGAGTCTTCTTGAGAGTCTTTCTCTTCTTTTTTGTCGCCCCGCAGGGACGGAGAGCGTTTCAGTCCCGCTGGAAGACGACGCTCAATTGCACACGCGCCATCGGGTGTGTCAGAGTAAAGTTTGTGGTGACAGGTGAGCAGGCGATGGGAGCACATCTGAGAGCAGCAGCAGCAGCAGCAGGAAACACTGTGACACATTTCTTTTGTTCCATGTTCCTTTTTTTTTTTCTTCCTCTCCCCCCCCTCGTACCGACGCTTCATCTCTGCATGCTGCTTTTTATGCCGCCCCTCCTTAGTGGCAGGTATTATAAGGCCTCCTTCTCTTTCTGGTTCTTATGACATTTCCTCTGCTTACCTTTTTTTTTTACGGTACACAAACAAACAATGAGCGGAGGATGATATTAATCTCGTCTGACAGATCCCCACATGACGAGTCACGAGTTAAAAAAAAAGCCACTCATCCCCGAGAATCTTGGATTTAGACGTCGCACCCGATAGTAGGAAGCATCCGAACACGGTAGATTTCCCCCGGGGGCCCCTGAATATAATCCCCCCCCCCCCCTCTCCTTTCTCTCCTCCTTTCGTCCCCCGTCCCCCCCCCCCCTCCAGGGTGGAGACTGTCGACTGTGGGGACGAGGCCGCGTCCTGGCTCTCAGACTTCCTCGGACAGCCGTGCCGCCTCATCAGACAGAGGCCCGAGTTCACCCGAGAAATGAGGAAGAAGAGGCCCGGTGAAGGTGCGCGCATCAGCCCGTCATTTGTCCTTTTATATTTGTCATATTGTTCATGTGTGCTGTATTGGCACGGTTCAAGTGCCGTTGCTTTCCATTCGCGGCCGAGTTTAACATTCATGAATATATTATATCCTGGATTTATCGGGATCGAAGGGGCTTTCGCAGTGTTAAGAGATTGCAGCGAGTAAGTGCCTTTGTTTTTTAGTTTTTGCCCAAGGTAACTTGAACTTTTCAAGATCTCATTCTATATCACTCTTTTCTTTTTTTTTTTTATTTTCCTCGACACGCCGGTGGAGCTTATCTGTGATTGGACGCTCGTATTTCAGAAGTCCTTGGGGCACCATTTGGACTCACAAAAGGCACGGCGCTCCTTTTTCTGGGAGTTTTTTTTTTTTTTTTTCGAATTTTGTATAAATCATAGAAGGGTTTGTGAATGCACGTCTTTTCACCGGCGACAGGACAGAGCTCAGTGGTTGGGAGCAGGGTGCCCACACAGACATTTGCTCATGAGAAAAAAAATTGAAGACGAGCTCAAAAGCGTCTACTTTCATGCAAAAAATCTTGGGTTTCTGTTTCCTAAAATCGTACTGCAGACATAAATCAGACACGTTTTACGGCTCCTTTCTTCATACTAGACTTTCTGCTCCGACAATAAAACACAGATATACGAGGTGTTTACTCCGACTTGCTTCTACTGGCCTCACATTTTACCAGACTCGTAGCACTGTGCTCTTTGGGGCAGACAGCATGACACCTACAATTACTCTACTTACCACATAATCCTTCTTACAATATGCGTAATAACGAGTAGCAAACACAAAAGGCCCCCGAGTGGACGATTAACAATTACCATGGAAACGAGTCATTGGAAACAGCGGCTCAGGCACGTTTCCGCTGGTGTTTGCATGCGATGTCGTCTGCGTCGCAACGCCACTCGTTCTGCGACCATCTGAAAACACAGTGAGCCAGGTGATAAACGTGTTGACAGTGCAATCAAGCTTTTTGGCCATGATGCAATCAAGTGAATGTCACGTTGCCGTTGCCCCTGCCCCCCCCCCCACTCATGACCTACCACGGTTGACTAGTTGGCCACCTTTTGTTATGAGGATCAGATTGTTACCAAAAAGAAACAGTCTCTCTTTTGCTGCCATCTGCATGGATTTGTGAGGTGTGTGTGTGTGTGTGTGTGTGTGTGTGTGTGTGTGTGTGTGTGTGTTTCCCGTTGGGTTGTGTTCCAATTACTGTAACTGAATTTCTGCTCAAACTGCAAGCATTCAGTCAGTTGTTGACATCTGAGCAGTTCGTTTTATACTCTGAATCAACAAAAACAGAATTAATTCGACACTGGTGGGGTCAAGGACAGAATGTGCAGATGTCTCTAGCACAGTTTGACCCCCCCACCCCCCCACCCCCCCCCCAAGTCGGACGCTCCCACCGGTGATTCGGCGGTAGCTCCGTGTCTCAGCTCTGGGTTAGAGCCTGCGGTCGTGTTTGGAGCAATGAATAATTCACCGCGTGTTGACGAGCATGCGTGCGAGCAGACGGCGCGGGGAGGAGGAGGAGGAGGAGGTGGCGAGGGGGGAGCGAGGAGCGCTCACCGTGAGGTGCTTCCCCTCATTCGTTGCCCTGAAACACAATAATGTTTATGTTGGTTTGGGAAGTGTAAAGATATTCGCGGCTAATTACCAGCTTATGGCGGCCCAAATTAAAACGTGGTGGGCCGCCACAGCCGAGTTAATTAATGGAAAACAATGACCAGCGATTCTGAGCCAGGCCTGCTTGTGCCTCATGTAGTTTACAAATGAGTCGAATTTTTGGGAAAATCGATTCACAGTCAACACTAGGCAATACAATACTTGTTTATTTAATCGTTCCTGTTGGGATTCTTTTTTTTTTTTCTTCCCCGAGCAGACGAACCTGCATTTGCAAAGGACGGCACAGCGTTTAATGACTTGTTGAGTGAGAAGTTTAATGAGAAAACAGACATCCAAATGTTATCTTCCAAACAAGCCAGGTTTGGATAATTAAGTTGCGTGTTTGGTGTTGTGATGGCTGCTGTAAACTGACGTGTGAACAAGGAGAAGTAGTTGTAACACGATCGGGAACTGAACAGCAGACGGCAGCAATAAGTGAAAGTAAAGTGACAGCAGTGAAAACGAGCCTCCTTTTGTGCTTGTACACAAGTAAAAATGAAAACATTTGCAGGATGTGAATATACTTGATTTGGTGGTCTAATTTCACTTGTCTGGTCCACTTTAAATCAAACTTGGCTACTCGTGGCCTCTGAAGTGGAGTTTCAAACCACTGATTTAGAGATATGCTTACTGTATAACCAAAGATTACCCGTACTGTTAATGTGTGTCGAGGTGAGGGCTCAGTCAGTAATGTGGTTGACAGGCAATCAGTAACCAGCACTTTGCCCCGTGTTGACTGGGAATGACTCAACAAGCTTCGCCTGGATCAGGGAAAAGGTGAACAGGTTTACACTCGGTAAAAGTCATAAAAAAACTGGCTTGGCGACGACAGACAGCCCAAGTCCTCACTGTCCCACTGCCGTCTTTCACTGAGGTAAAGGAAAAGGATTTTAGATCATCAAAATTGAGTAACAGAGTAATTTGCAGGGTTTGCAAGCAACACTTGGAAATTTATGAGAGTTAGAAAAAAGAAAATTGGTTTTGTAACGCGACCACTTGGTCACAGGAGTCGGGTGAGACCTGGCTGTGATGACCAGAAATCTGCATATTACAAAATTAGCTGCAGAATGTCACGTTTCTACTTGTTTTTATGATTGTCTCTGAAACACAGGCCCCAGGACGCCGTTTTAATGTGACCGTTTTAAGTTCTGGTGGAAGATAATCGACTGTAAAAGGACACATGGTCTGTTCCTGACGCACCAAGTGCGCAGCAGTTTCCCCCTTCGGCCAAACATCAGGGACCTGATCCGTCTCTGCAGTCACATTGGTTATCAGATAGCAGCCCACCCACCCCCACCCTCCCACCCCACACGCACACTGTGATATAAATTAAATGCAAAAACTAAATGATACAGCGTTCACTTGTAAGCGGTTTAACTTTGAAGTATTGCTAACTTGTAATTTGCACGGCTTTATTAAATTTGCTGTAATTATCAGGATTGCAAGATTGCAGTTTTCTCGAGGTCCTCGTTCAGTTTGCTGAAACCCATGAATATGCATGTCTACGGTGTTTGTGATTCATCCACAGAACAGAAGTATAGCTCACTGTGAAGGCCCTAATTCAGTACAGGTGCAATGCAGTGCTGTGTCTGATAAATGTATATGTTCTGTTTCGCTTCAGTTTAAAGGAGTTCAAACCTGAAATTAAAGGGGCTTTTGATTCAAAGGGGAAATTTTCAAGTCTGAATAGTTGGTCAGAAGAAGAGAAGTGATGGCAAAAGTGAATAAATCAGACCAAACACCAAGTGTTTCCTGTAATTTACATAGGAACCAAACATGCTCATCAGTAGGATGTTAGATACAGTTAGTCACTCAAACCAGGTTCACTTTGAATCACAGTCAGGCTTTAGCACAGTATGGAACAAATGGTCCTGATGTGAGTGCACCTCTACTCATCAGGACTCGTAGACATGCTCATAACCTCGACAAGCTCAAGGCAAAAGCTTAAAGTTGAATGTTGTCAGAATCATGGTTTTAAAAAGAGAAAGGTCAGCCTCTGTTTGACCTTTTGTGCACTCTGTATTGACACGGTGGTTCAGTTTGCGCTAACTGTTTGCACTTTTAAAAACAAAAAAATCAAATGATTTATTTCAACTTAACTTTTGGAATTTCTTTCATTTTTGTTTCAGTTTGTAGAAAGAAGTTGAAAGCTTTTGCTTAAGTCATTCATGGATGCAAATTAACGACCAACTCAAAATGCACCTGCTTGTTTTGGGACTTGGTTGAATGAAAAAGTCTACATGAATATCATCTCGTCTCGTGAGCTGGATGCATCATCAGCTCCTTCAAGATTGGACTCCAATAACCACAAAGTTTCTCTGTTTAGTTCCTTTTCTGCTGATCGATTCACCTGAATTCCTCTGGCAGCAAGTGAGGGAAAGTACCAATGAATAAACAATAACTGAAAGGTTGGAACAGGTGGAACGTGAGTGATCATTGAGCTTAATTCATACGTGTGCAATTGAAGGTGTTGATTGGAGGAACTTTGGGTTTATTTGTGTTGTTTTGAACGTTTAAGGCGAAGCTCGTAGTCTCAGGCTGGTGATGAGGGATCCGAAAGGACTCGAGTGTTTCACAACCAGGGAGGATCAAAGAGAGCCTCAGAACAACTAAAGTGCACAGAGGGAAGCGCGGCGTCGCTGGACAGTGGATACATCAAACTCATAGTGCTGCTGCGTGAATTTCGACCGTTTTTAAAACTAAATCTGTCTTCATCCCGGCAACTTTGCTTCAACGTTCAAGTCAAAGCTGCCGAAGCTTGACATTTCTTACATGCTTGACGTCTCATATTGCAATAGATACATCTTTGAATTGAATCCTCCCAGGCCGGTGAACGCCCAGGTCTTTTCATCGTTCTGAATTCAGGCTTATCTCGAAGCAACTGCCTACTAAACTCCAGTGTGAGATCCCCCCCCCCCTCCTTCCCTCCCTCCCTCCCTCCCGTCCAATAACATCATCAGACTTATTCTCTCAGGTTTTTTGGGGCCCCTCCCTGCAGAGCTGCGAGGTACTTTTAGGCAAATGTTCTTGCCGTCTGAGCAGCGCTCCCTCCGTAGCCGCCAAAGCAACCCTCGCGAGTCCCGCCTTTAATACCTGGAGCTGTGTTGGGTCCTCGCTGGCAGCGCTGCACATAAACAAGCAGGACGGCTCGCTGCCATTTCAGAAATTCACAACAAGCCTCCCTCTCAGCGGGGAGGAATTAAGTTGTTCCTTCACGCCGCCCGGTCGTCGACAGCCGAGGCAATTTTTTACCTTAGCATTTTATTCATGAGCAACGTGTCAATTGAATTACCGGAATAAATATTATATGGTGTTATTGATCCATGAGAAAAATATTGTCACCGCAACCGCTGACTGTTTTTTTTTTTTCTTTGTCGCGGCAGTCCTCAGATGGAGTTAGTCACTTAATAACAGCTTTTGGAACATTTCAAGAAGCCATTTGATGGAGGAATTTATTGATTTCCACTCCCAGTCCAACTGTGACTTGCACATCTTCATCAGTTTTCACCTGAGTCCCCCCCACTCCCCTCCCTCCCTCCCTCTCTCCCTCCCTCTGTCTCCCAGCACACCCCCTCGATCGTCAGCCTTCCTTTGAGGTGACAGTCTGCTGCGAATCCAAATGTTTTGCTGAAAACGGTACAAATCTCCGGGGTAATGACACCAAGTCTCTCTCTCTCTCTCTCTCTGTCTCTCCTAGCTGCCACCTCCACGTCTCTGTCCCTGGTGAACGAGGCTCAGTATCTCATGATCAGCCGTGCCAGCGTGGAGCTCATAAAGGAGCTAATGAGCTGCAGGTTTTGAGCACATGTCATGTCAATTCGGCACGCGCGGCGCTCCAGAAAAAAAAAAAAAAAAAAAAGATTTGGCCGCGGCGCCGGCACCATTTACATCACAGTGAGATCGTTTGCGCTGGGCTGCAAAAAAAATATAACACGCAATTTCCACGTGCGTGTCTCCCAGGCAGGACAATCGGGAGGGCGATCAGCCCCTCGACACACAGAACGTCATTAGCCGCTTCCGAGCCAATTTAGTCATCGCTGGAGCCGAACCATTTCAGGAGGATAATTGGTCGCAATTGATTATTGGCAGCACTCGTTTCACGGTGAGCCGACGCTTTTTGTCCTAAACGATGAAATCTACAAATGTGGTGAAAAGAGCTTTTTTTTTTGGTTTTAATTTAAACAAGAATGCGTGCGCTTGCTGTGTGGTTAACCCAAAGGTTGCAGGGCGGTGTGGGAGGTGCCAGATGGTCGGAGTGGACCAGGAGACTGGGACCAAAACAAAGGAGCCGCTCATCTCCCTGTCGGCCTACCGCCAGGGCAAGGTCGGTCAAAGACAGCGTGTTCGTGTGTGTGTTTGTGTAAGTACGTGCATGGAGATGGAAAAAAAAAAGAGCAACTTTGTTTGTCATTCTATGGACTACCAGCTGACTTTCGGAGTGTACCTGACCCAGGAGACACCCGAGGGCCCTCCTGCCGCACCCAGCCGCCTCGCCGTCGGCTCCCTCGTGCAGCCTGAGCAGCAAAGCGTTTGAAGAAGTCATCTGCAACATGCCCGTGTTTGTTTCTTCTCCCCCCCCTTTCCCCCCCGAAAATAATTTTATTCAAATGTGAGCAGCAAGGCAGCCGGGATGAGTTGTTTGATTAAAATGTGTTGTGTTTGACGTTGTAATTGGATACTTCCACCGAGGGTTACTGCCACAAATGAAATATCATGGACTTCATCTCTTTGTGATTGAATAACAGAATGGGGCCCCAAGCGCAGCAGTGACAGTGGACTCCTGGGGGTCTAGTCTTTGTAAGCAGTGTTTCCCAACCTGCTGTCTGGGACCCCCAAGGAGATGCCTAAGTTCAAAGGAGGGGGTCCGGAGCCTTACTTGGATTGGTAGCCTTTGCAACAAGAAGTGGGAGATGCTGCTAGATTTAACTTTGTGCGAATGGTTACTTTTGAAAGGGTCACATCATTGAAACAAACCATAGATTACCAAAGTAAACCAGCTCACGATCCTACATAATATTTTATAAAGAGCATATGGTTATTTCAAGAACATACTTGTACGTACTTATATGGATTCACATGTTAATGAGAATGTACAGCTTTTGTTTTTTTTAACCAAGGTTATTTTGTCTCTCTTTGCTGCAAGATAATCAGGAATTCATGCTGTGAATTAAAGATTTTTACCAGACAAACTTAATGTGTTCAGTTTTACATTGTCTGGATAAAACTGCTCATTCTTCCTCGACTTCACTGCGGGAGCTTCAGCCTTCACGGCACATTACTTTGTTTTTGTTTGTGAACTGTTTGGCTTCAAGGCACATTTCTATTCTGTTGAGAACATCAGCATACGCTGACGTTTACTCCCACAATTCAAAAACATGCGTGTAAGTCGGTGTCTACAACTACAAAGCCAGATTGTCAGTGTGACTGTGTTTTGCTGGGCGACGGACTGGCGACAGGCACCACGCCTCCACCCAGTGTCAGCTGGGATCAGCTAATACCCTGAAGTGGACAGAGTGGTGTGGAAGATGGATTATTTCCCCATGAGAGTCTGTCATCACAAAAAAAAAGGATGTGCACACAAAGTGCTGAGAGGGGAATTTTAATCTCAGTAATTAAAGCCGGGTGTGCTTAGTGCTTTAAACCTAAGATGATACAACATTGAATCAGTTAAATGACATTAAGCAATACAACCATACTTTGTAGTATTAAAGCTTAAACTGTAGATTTAAGCTAATGTCAGTGTTTTTGGTTAAATTAAAGGGCTTTAATACCCAAAGGATCCAGGGAATTGTGTTGACTGAGGGGGAGGGGGGATGGATAGATAGCTATCACTTCTGGCAAAGTTTGTAAGGAATAGTTTTCCTTCAAATTACAATTCAAGAGCCTGCGAGATACAGAAATATCTCAGCAAAATCGTTTACCCTTAATTAATACAGTTATTTAGTTTATTTAATGCAGTTATATGCTCAAAAACATTCATTTCAGTTCATACAGGAAGGTTTTTTTTGACAACTTCACTTGAACCTTCACATCAATTAGGTAAATAGCTGTCACAATGTGTGCCGCTTTTAAGGTGACACCAAAGTTTAGCCCGTTGCCTGCGTTAGCTTAACCTGAGAGCAGCGGTGCCACCTTAAGAGGCTCTCGCTCTGTGTTCGCACCCACCTTTGATTTGAAGCTTGTCACGTACTCATAGTGAAGTAGACCAAACAGTGTAACCCTCGCGACGGTGCACAGGTTAGGTCACTTCGACACGATGAAGAGAAGAGGCAACAAGCCGCCGTCTTCGCCCGAAGATGCCCAGAAGAAAGTCCACAAGCAGAGGAAGGAAAGGGGAACGTGAGTTACTTTCACAATAAAGTCGTGTCGAATTTGTTGCAGATAAAGTTTGCAGCAGCGAATCTTTGACCCCAACTTGTTTTTAGTAGACATCAGCTGCCTCAGCACGCATAGGAATGTCTTGCTTCACAAGTTGCAGTAACGCTTGGAGTCCCGTTTTCATCTGGAAGTTAATTGAATCCATCGTAAAACTGTTTTTGTGTTGCTGAACTTAAAATTGAAAGTGTCCGATTGTTTATGAATGCAGCATTACTTGTGCGAAGTCACGTGACGTAGTGGCTCAGCAGCCAATGAGGGTGTTGGAAGGAGAGCACCGATTTCAGAGCAATAGTTTTCACTGTATCACAGCGGAAAGGCTTTTTTTTTTTTTTTTTACAATTGTACTTTTGTTATATTTTATTGATAATTCGAACAATTTAATGCTGAAAATTTTTAAGTCTGCAATGAATATTCCAAATAGTATCTAAGTTATTGTGAGTTTTTGGGACACAATTCATCATGAGGTCAAAATTGTGTTCATGCAGAAACGTTGGGCCATCTCTTAACACAGCCCATCCTAAACAAACTGAGATATGTGCTATTGTGCGACACCTTCCCCAAGTGAGGTTGGGAAAAAAAAAAAGAAGCAGCCGTGATACAGCTCGAAGAGAGGAACGTTATACCTGACTGAGCTTTCTTATCAATGCTGGATTGCAGCTGCACAGCAGTCCCACTCGTTTTTGGCAGAGCTTCGGCTTCATGGTTTGCCAAATGTTTTCTGTTGGGAAATGTATGCGATCAGAGAGGCTGGCTTTGGAGCTGACTGCTGATAAAGCGCCAGAAGGTCCTTCGCTTTTAGTCAACAAATCACGGCGCTTGTGGTTTGCGAACATAATGACTAACCTGGCCATGGAGCGCTGCTCCTTTTTGCTCCAGCTCATGTCAAATGTTTCACTTGATGGCTGCCAGTTTGCAACATGTTCCTTGGGCCTTTCTTCTAAAACATCATACAAATTTTCTAGCCTTTTGCTGTCACTAAAAAGTGGAATTTTCAAACATGTTGCATTTTGATTATAACCTAAGCTTTTTAAATTTAAATATCATTGGTAGAGTTCTTATTTACGTTTCTTTCCCGTGCTTCTTAACTGAGCAACACTTGCTTATATTTAAGCAGAAGTTTTTCAATCAGTTCACATTTTCGTCAGTTCTGTTGGACAAAAAAACTGTGAAAATGTCTGATTTTGAAGCATTAACTTGTCGAAATATGTCACAAAAACATTGCTGACATTTGTAAGCATCATTATTTTGCTGCATTTTTATTAAACTTCTGGAATATGGAAGTATTTTATAAAAAACTAAGGAGGAAACCACTTTTTTTTCTCCTGCTGCAGGACTTTGATCACTGGAGTGAAGCCAAAGTACTCAGTCTGAATGCTCCTGCTTATTTCATCCAAAAGGATCTGTAGATTTTATCAATACCCGGCAATATATTGCGTTTAGAATATTTATCGTCCTGTCAACATTTATCTCCAACATAAAGGAGACACCCGCCTGGCATCTCTTCATTCATCACTGGGCTTGAGACGAATGTTTGAAGTAATGCCGTGTTCCTAAAGCGACCCACGCGACACTCTCAGAACGTCTCTTTGGCTCTTTACTCTGTAGATGGCAGCCAACTGCTAATAGGCAGGCCTGAGAAGTGTGAGGAAGTGGCTCGTGGACGTCGGTCCTGACGGTCCATCAGCTTGTCCGTTATCAGCTGGAAGTCGCTCCGAACCAGCGCTGAAATGTGATGCTCCTCTGAGTCAGGCGTTTCTGTCTTTACTGAGAGTTTCTATTCAGATTAGGCATCACACACGCGCTGCCTTTTGATAAACGAGGTCAAAATAAGCCCTGACCCTCCAGCCTGTCACGTTTGGGTCACTTTGGCTTCAAGATCATCGTCAAATTTGCACATATGTTGGAATTTAAATGTCGTTACAGCACAACAAGCTGTTTCAATGTAATGACATTTCCGTTTTTTTTAAAAACAGACATGTGGGTGAATAAAATATTGTTGAAATGAATGATTGATCGAATGTTTGTTTATTCAGTTTGAGCTTTGTCTCAGCTGAAGCTGGTCACAGGGAATCCTGTTGCATATTAACAGGACAGAGATTTGGCTCCAAGGATCTAAAGTTACTGATTTAATTTAGGTTGAAATTACATTGATTTAATGTGTGTTCTGACATATTTAGTTTAAGGGGGAAAAAAAGAGGTTATTTGGAAGTGCAAATCTGAATTGGACCGATGTTGAACATTGACTCAGTGTTGCTATCCAACATGCGAGAATCTCTGGACCATAACAGGCAAAGTACAGAGTTTTACTTTAAAGACAGTAAGCTGCCAGTGTTCTGTTGTGTAATGGTGCAACCGTCCTCACATGAGTGAACAAGAGAGGGGGTGAAAACGCGTCTCGATGAGTTAATTAAAGGTGCTATATGTAGGATTTTTAGTAAAAGCTGTATTTTCAAAAAAATAATACCTCAAAACTACGTTTAGAGGGGTGCGGAATGGAAATACAGTGTTTTCTCCAAAAATTTTATTTCTC